>OX359273.1:15250000-15653374 GCA_947179155.2 Hedera helix | reverse complement strand
CTCGCTATTCGTTTCGATATTTCCTCAAAATTTGAAAAGAAATAGGTGAATTAGAGTTATATTACTTCGTTATACATCGTTTAGCCTCAAAAGGAGCAATCCTATCACTCTCGCATTGAAAACAATGCGTACAATGCACACAAGTCTTCATTTGAGGAAACTTGCTATTCGTTTCGATATTTCCTCAAAATTTGAAAAGAACTAGGTGAATTAGAGTCATATTACTTTGTTATACATCGGTTAGCATCAAAAGGAGCAATCCTATCACTGTCGCATTAAAAACAATGCGTACAACGCACACAAGTCTTCATTTGAGGAAACTTGCTTTTCGTTTCGTTATTTCCTTAAAATATGCAAACAAATAGGTGATTAAGAGTCATATTACTTCCTTATACATTGGTCCTCCTCGAAAGGGGCAATCCTATCACTCTCGCATTAAAAATAATTCGTACAACGCACACAAGTCTTCACTTGAGGGAAATTGCTATTCGTTTCGATATTTCCTCAAATTTTGTAAAGAGATAGGTGAATTAGAGTCTTAGTACTTCGTTATACATCGGTTATCCTCAAAAGGAGCAATCATGTCACTCTAACATTGAAAACAATGCATAAAACACACACAAGTCTTCATTTGAGGAAACTTGCTTTTCGTTTCGTTATTTCTCCAACATATGCAAACAAATAGGTGATTAAAGTCATATTACTTCGTTATACATCGGTTAGCCTCAAAAGGGAAAAGCCTATCACTCTCGCATTGAAAAAAAGGCGTACAGCGCACACAAGTCTTCACCTGGGGAAACTTGCTATTCGTTTTGATATTTCCTCAAAATTTGCAAAGAACTAGGTGAATTAGAGTCATATTACTTTGTTATACATCGGTTAGCCTCAAAATGAGCAATTCTATCACTCTTGCATTGAGAACAATGCGTACAACACACACAAGTCTTCAATTGAGGAAACTCGCTATTCGTTTCGATATTTCCTCAAAATTTGCAAAGAAATAGGTGAATTAGAGTTATAATATTTCGTTATACATCGGTTAGCCTCAAAATGAGCAATCCTATCACTCTCGCATTGAAAGCAATGCGTACAATGCACACAAGTCTTCATTTGAGGAGACTTGCTATTCATTTCGATATTTCCTCAAAATTTGAAAAGAACTAGGTGAATTAGAGTCATATTACTTTGTTATACATCGGTTAGCTTCAAAAGTAGCAATCCTATCACTCTCGCATTGAAAACAATGCGTACAGCACACACAAGTCTTCATTTGAGGAAACTTGCTTTTCGTTTCGTTATTTCCTTAAAATATGCAAACAAATAGGTTATTAATAGTCATATTACTTCGTTATACATTGGTTAGCCTCAAAAGGTGCAATCATATCAGTCTCGCATTGAAAACAATTCGTACAACGCACACAAGTCATCACTTGAGGGAACTTTCTATTCGTTTCGATATTTCCTCAAATTTTGCAAAGAGGTAGGTGAGTTAAAGTCATAGTACTTCGTTATACATCGATTAGCCTCAAAAGGAACAATCATGTCACTCTCGCATTGAAAACAATGCATACAATGCACACAAGTCTTCATTTGAGGAAACTTCTTTTTCGTTTCGTTATTTCCCCAACATATACGAACAAATAGGTGGTTAAGAGTCATTTTACTTCGTTATACATCGGTTAGCCTCAAAGGGGGAAATCCTATCACTCTCGCATTGAAAAAAAGGCGTACAACACACACAAGTCTTCACCTGGGGAAACTTGCTATTCGTTTTGATATTTCCTCAAAATTTGTAAAGAACTAGGTGAATTAGAGTCATATTACTTTGTTATACATCGGTTAGCCTCAAAATGAGCAATTCTATCACTCTTGCATTGAGAACAATGCGTACAACACACACAAGTCTTTACTTGAGGAAACTCTCTATTCGTTTCGATATTTCCTCAAAATTTACAAAGAAATAGGTGAATTCGAGTCATATTACTTTGTTATACATCGGTTAGCCTCAAAAGAGGCAATCCTATCACTCTCGCATTGAAAACAATGCGCACAACGCATACAAGTCTTCATTTGAGGAAACTTGCTTTTCATTTCGTTATTTCCTTAAAATATACAAACAAATAGGTGATTAAGAGTCATATTACTTCGTTATACATCGGTTAGCCTCAAAAGGGACAATCCTATCACTCTCGCATTGAAAACAATGCGTACAACGCCCACAAGTCTTCACTTAAGGGAACTTGTTACTCGTTTCGATAATTCCTCAAATTTTGCAAAGAACTAAGTGAATTAGAGTCATATTACTTTGTTATACATCCGTTAGCCTCAAAATGAGCAATTCTATCACTCTTGCATTGAGAACAATGCGTACAACACACACAAGTCTTCAATTGAGGAAACTCGGTATTCGTTTCGATATTTCCTCAAAATTTGCAAAGAAATAGGTGAATTAGAGTTATATTACTTCGTTATACATCGGTTAGCCTCAAAAGTAGCAATCCTATCACTCTCGCATTGAAAACAATGCGTACAATGCACACAAGTCTTTATTTGAGGAGACCTGCTATTCGTTTCGATATTATCTCAAAATTTGCAAAGAAATACGTGAATTAGAGTTATATTACTTCGTTATACATCGGTTAGCCTCAAAAGTAGCAATCCTATCACTCTCGCATTATAAGCAATGCGTACAATGCACACAAGTCTTCATTTGAGGAGACTTCCTATTCATTTCGATATTTCCTCAAAATTTGAAACGAACTAGGTGAATTAGAGTCATATTACTTTGTTATACATCGGTTAGCTTCAAAAGTAGCAATCCTATCACTCTCGCATTGAAAACAATGCGTAAAACACACAAGTCTTCATTTGAGGAAACTTGCTTTTCGTTTCGTTATTTCCTTCAAATATGCAAACAAATAGGTGATTAATAGTCATATTACTTCGTTATACATTGGTTAGCCTCAAAAGGTGCAATCATATCAGTCTCGCATTGAAAACAATTCGTACAACGCACACAAGTCTTCACTAGAGGGAACTTTCTATTCGTTTCGATATTTCCTCAAATTTTGCAAAGAGATAGGTGAATTAGAGTCATAGTACTTCGTTATACATCGGTTAGCCTCAAAAGGAGCAATCCTGTCACTCTCGCATTGAAAACAATGCATACAATGCACACAAGTCTTTATTTGAGGAAACTCGCTTTTCGTTTCGTTATTTCCCCAACATATGCGAACAAATAGGTGATTAAGAGTCATATTACTTTGTTATACATCGGTTAGCCTCAAAAGGGGAAATCCTATCACTCTCGCATTGAAAAAAAGGTGTACAGCACACACAAGTCTTCACCTGGGGAAACTTACTATTCGTTTTGATATTTCCTCAAAATTTGCAAAGAACTAGGTGCATTAGAGTCATATTACTTTGTTATACATCGGTTAGCCTCAAAATGAGCAATTCTATCACTCTTGCATTGAGAACAATGCGTACAACACACACAAGTCTTTACTTGAGAAAACTCTCTATTCGTTTCGATATTTCCTCAAAATTTGCAAAGAAATAGGTGAATTCGAGTCATATTACTTTGTTATACATCGGTTAGCCTCAAAAGAGGCAATCCTATCATTCTCGCATTGAAAACAATGCGCACAGCACATACAAGTCTTCATTTGAGGAAACTTGCTTTTCATTTCGTTATTTCCTTAAAATATGCAACCAAATAGGTGATTAAGAGTCATAGTAGTTCGTTATACATCGGTTAGCCTCAAAAGGAGCAATCCTATCTCTCTCGTATAGAAAACAATGCGTACAACGCTCACAAGTCTTCATTTGAGGAAACTTGCTTTTTGTTTTGTTATCTGCTATAAATATACAAACAAATACGTGATTATAAGTCATATTACTTCGTTATACATCGGTTAGCCTCAAAAGGGGCAATCCTATCACTCTTGCATTGAAAACAATGCGTACAACGCACACAAGTCTTCACCTGAGGAAACTTGCTATTCTTTTTGATATTTCCTCAAAATTTGCAAAGAACTAGGTGAATTAGAGTCATATTACTTTGTTATACATCCGTTAGCCTCAAAATGAGCAATTCTATCACTCTTGCATTGAGAACAATGCGTACAACACACACAAGTCTTCAATTGAGGAAAGTCGCTATTCGTTTCGTTATTTCCTCAAAATTTGCAAAGAAATAGGTGAACTAGAGTTATATTACTTCGTTATACATCGGTTAGCCTCAAAAGTAGCAATCCTATCACTCTCGCATTGAAAATAATGCGTACAATGCACACAAGTCTTCATTTGAGGAGACTTGTTATTCGTTTCGATATTTCCTCAAAATTTGAAAAAAACTATGTGAATTAGAGTCATATTACTTCGTTATACATCGGTTAGCCTCAAAAGAGGCAATCCTATCACTCTCGCATTGAAAACAATGCGTACAACGCACACAAGTCTTCAATTGAGGAAACTCGCTATTCGTTTCGATATTTCCTCAAAATTTGCAAACAAATAGGTGAATTAGAGTCATATTACTTCGTTATACATTGGTTAGCCTCAAAAGGGGCAATCCTATCACTCTCGCATTAAAAACAATGCGTACAACACACACAAGTCTTCACTTGAGGGAACTTGCTATTCGTTTCGATATTTCCTCAAATTTTGAAAAGAGATAGTTGAATTAGAGTCATAGTACTTCGTTATACATCGGTTAGCCTCAAAAGGAGCAATCATATATCTCTCGTATTGAAAACAATGCGTACAATGCACACAATTCTTCACTTGAGGAAACTTGCTTTTTGTTTCGTTATTTCCTCAAAATATGCAAACAAATAGGTGATTAAGAGTCATATTACTTCGTTATACATCGGTTAGCTGAAAGTAGTATGCCCTCAACCCAATCACATTTGATGTGGTAATCATATACTTTGTAATCTTGTTCATTTATTAATAAAAGTATCAAGGCATTTCTTTATTCATGATTAATTACTTGAATTAATCAAATGAATAAACGCATAGTTTTCGAGCAATGCTTTTAGAACCATGATGAGGATCATGCTAATGAGATCTAAATTCAAGATAGCTCAAAACTAAAATTGTTCCTAATCGTTGGATCACTAAAAAGGGGATTAGTAGATCCGGATAGATTGGTACATACTATGCTTGCTCTTATGAAGAGGATGATTGATCTCATAATCATTTGTGTAGAGACACTAAAGAAAGTATGTAGGTGCTTATTAGAGAATAAGTTCACTGAACGTGACTCGCTCAAGGAACACCTAATGGAGTTTTACTTGTCTGTCAATAGGAGTTCCTTATGTGATAGTCGTACAAGTGATCCTTAGACTTGAGATCATCTTAGTATCTTGTGTGTACTATGTTATACTTTAACATATTCCTTTTGACCTATTGGTATATCAAAGGATATGATTGGGTATAATAAGGTATATATGGAGATAGATGAATGATCAACAAAGAACCTACAACTTCCAGTAAAAGGAGAGAATGTCCTATGCGATTCAATAAGTGACAACTCAGAAATCCCTGGCCAGGGTTGAATGAAATTAGAAAGGAGTTTCTAATTTACATTAACTAGAGTTGTGTATTTGTGAATTGAAATGCATATAATCAAATAAATAAGACTTGACAGAAATTCCGTGTCTCATATTTGATTGGGACATTGTATGGTAGAAGGATTGAATTGTACGGTAACTATTTGTTGAAAGGTTCTTTTACGATTAAATGTTGAAATCTATATTATCTGGAAAGTCCACTAATCGCTAAGGGGGCTTACCCTTATTGTGGAATAATTATTTATTCTGAATTAAAGAGTTAATTCATAATAAATGAATTAGAATTCTTTTAATTTATTTATTATACAACCGGTTTAATATGGAGAACCTAAAGGGTCACACCGCAAAAGAGTAATATTTATTTTAGAAGTGGATGGTATAATCGTAATAATAAATTAAGTATATTTAATTTATACTATGGTGATAGAATAAATTAAATAGCTGAATATTTATAATTTAGTATTTTAGAAATACTAATTATAAATTAATAAGAGGAGTCTTATTATTATTATTATTATTACTATTATTATTATTACTACTAGTATTATTATTTAGTTCCTAAATGGTTTAGGAATTAATTAATAAGTAGTAATATTATTATTAAATAATTAAGTTCCTAAATAGTTTTGAAATTATAATTATAATAATAATTAATTAAGTTACTAAATAGTTTAGTAATTAATTAATAAGAAGTACTCTCATTATTAAATAATTAAGTTCCTAAATGGTTTAGGAATTGTAATTAAATAATTTAGTTCTTAATTAAATTGGGAATTAAATTAAAACCCTAATCCTAAATAGTTTAGGAGGGTTGATTAGATCTATAAATAAGAGGAGTTGTGACGACCCCAAATCCGGGTTCTTTAACCTCGGGTTTGGTTCTCACTGTACAATACTAAACAATAATGAAATACATAAATTGTATTTAAACTTCACGGAATAATACAAAAGGTTCCTTAATCAAAAAGCTACACTTCCCAAGGTCTATTACCTTAATCTTAAACATTACATATCTTAAGGGAAATACAAAAGATTTACAACAGTAATTACATAACAGTAAACTAAACTAGCATGCAACTACTAAAATTAAACATTCGTTTTCCCCTTGCCTTTATCCGATTTAGAGCTTTCGGGATTGGCTGAAATAAAGTCATGATATAGCAAGAATGAGCAACTAAATGGCTCAGCAAGTTTATAAACAACAATCATACGATATATCATGATGAAGGGAAATAACTTCAAGGTTTCAACAATAACAATTGTGAAAGATAATAAGAATCAATGTTCAATAAAAGAAGGAATTGACTCTTTACTGCTGAGTGGTCATTAATGACCATGAACTGCTACTAAGGTAAAACAGACATACAATGTCTGACTCCTTGTTAAAAATAACGGGACACTTGAGGGGATCAGTCCTCTCATATCCTATGTATATGCATCACATTTAGTTTTCTTGCGCGCTGTCGGTTCTCCGACAAATAAAAATCCCCTTTAACTAGGGTTGTTCTTTCTCAGTCTTACTGTAAGAATCTGCACCAGCCAATGGTTTGGATAAGCTCTTATAATATTCAATTAAATGAATTTAACATACATTTGTCTAGCCGAAACGATTAGCTTAGACATTCTTAAACAGTTGCAAAAGCACTATATGCGAATACAATAATCAATAACGAGGTGAAGTAATTTTTGATAATTAATTCACTCAAAGGTCTGTCAAGTAATTACGAGTGTAGAATACTTGCTCAACAATAATTGAAATGTAAATATGGTTGAATAATAATTGCAACAATAAGTACAAGTTAAGGGTATAAAGCTTGCAATAGAAATTACAAGCTAAAGTTAGAAAACTTGCCTCGTGCGTCGTTTACTGCTAACCAAATTAATCTAACAATCCTTGAACGGACCTAACAATTAAATCAATTTGATCTTAAATTAGTATCATATACTTGTAAGTATAATGATCTTTATAAATCTTACGAACCACATAATTGATTAATTATGGGTAATTAAACACTTAGGAAATATTATCACTACTTGGTAATATTTCAAACACAAAGAACTTATATTAATTATTTAATATATAATATTATTAATCATTTAATAATATTTTATTGAGTACCTAATATTATTAATCATTTAATAATATTTTATTAAGTAGCTAATATTATTAATCATTTAATAATATTTTATTAATTATCTAATGTTATTAATCATTTAATAATATTTTATTAAGTATCTAATATTATTAATCATTTAATAATATTCCAGTATATACCTAATATTATTATTCATTTAATAATATTTTATTGATTATCTAATATTATTAATCATTTAATAATATTTTATTGACTTTATAATATTATTATACACTTAATAATATTTTAGTAATTTTCTAATATTATTATTTATTTAATAATATTTTATTACCTTTATTATATTATTATTTCAATAATATAATTTATACACTTTCAAATCATTAATTCAATTATATATATATTAAAAATATATTTATTAAGTCCAAAAATACTAAAATGATTTTTGGAACATTTTTCATTTTCTGACCCGAACCTAACCCGACCCGACCCGACTGAACCGGTCCGACCAGACCCAGTTCGGGTTTTTATTTTTTTCTGGTAACAGTGCACTGCGCCGCAGCGCAGTGATTAACACTGCAGATGGCGCCCCGGCGCTCTACTGCAGTAAGGGCCACTTTTTGATTTTTTTGTGACAGATTTGATACCCTTTGATCAAACATTGATTAAATGAAATCTACACATCCAAATAACACCAAATCAGTGTTGATGTGTTCCTAACTTAATGTTTTACAATATTCCATGGTTCGATCGTGTTTTTGAAAACGTTTTTACACGAAATTTACGGATCGAACCTCTTAGGGTTGAAAAACGACATCCTTTGTAGTAAAAGCTATAACTTCTTTGTTATTCAATATTTTTGAAAAGTTCAAAAAGGGTTTATCTTTAAAACTCATAGATCTAGCTTTCTAGCCATAAAAATCCAATTTTCGATTTGTACAATTCAAAATACAACATTAAACATAACATGTATCGTTAGGATTTTACCGGTAAAACGTGTTATGAATATTCCTACAACTTTTATGCATTTCTCACATACCAAAACATGTTATAAACACATAGAGCTATGAATATACATATATTACATAGTCAAATACATCTAGACCATCAAAACGAGTTTTGATCGGTTAAAAATAGATTTTAACCGATCAAAAGCTTTCTAGACTACAAAAATGAAATAAGATGGAGTTTAGAGAACTTTTAAACCTTTGTGGTTTGTTGGCTCTCCTTCTCCTTATACCAAAGTAGGTTGTGTAACTATTGGACATCCACCAAGGCTTCCTCTAGCTTTTCCTCACTCAACCACAAGTGTATCTCTCTTTTAACTCACAAAAGCTCTCTCTCTTTTCTCTAGGATTGTCTAGCAAATGAACTAACAACCAATACCAAGTGTGGAGCATTCTATTTATAGCCCACCACTAATCCTCCATTAGCTTGCTAATTCACCCATGTTGGTGAAATTAAAGGCTAAACTAGTTTACTATTTGATTGAATGACTAGTTGATGGACTTTTGGAATGACTAGAGTTGTTGGCCAACTTATGACATGGATGGATTTTCAAGCAATCTAGGAAATCAAGTTATCCAAGTGGGACCCTCAAAAATTCAGCAAATTGGTTTTTTCAAGCCATTTTTCCTTTATTTTTAATGTTAAAATGTGCATATATACATCTATATATATATATATTGACCAAAGTTTGACCTCCTATTGGGCTCCACATTGGGCTTGGGAATAACTTCCATTGGGCTCATTCAATTAAATTGTTTGGGCTCAATTTAAATAACACATTGGGCTTACATTAATTATTCTAGGTTACATTTAATTAAATCAAGCATTGGGCTTGTTTAATTAATTATATGGGCCTGTAATTAAATTACATACATGAGCTACTAGGTTAATATCTTTAACCTAGTTTATCAACTCATTTGGATTTAAAAATATAATCCAATTAGATTTGCTTTAATTAATTATACACATTGCTTTAATTCTTTAAATAAATATACAAGCACATAAGTACATTTATTTAATTATCTAATGCATAATTAATTAATACAAAAAGTTTAATTTTATTGCTAAATATTTATTAAGTATATTTACAATGACTAATGAAATTCGTGGTCATTACAGGAGTCTTATCATAGATCAAGGTTACACACTCTTTCATTAGATTAGTGAGAGTACTCCATAATTCTCTAGATCTAAGAGTTAGAGAGAAAGAGAGAATTAGGACTAGCCACCCATGGTTTGGAGAAACCAAGAATCCACTTCTTTAATTCATAGATCTCTTGGTGGATCACCTCTAGAGGCTTCACACTTGGGGAGCTAACATTGATCCGTGGAATCTAATCGGTGAATTTGATGAAGAACGTGAAGGATTAAAGGGAGATGAACTTGTACCCGTGGAAGTTTGGTTCTACAAAGGTATAAATTCTTTTATCCTTCCTCAATTAATAATAGTCGCATAAGAAATATCTGGGTTATTGGTTTGTACAAAAATTTTAAAATCTGATTTTTATTGCTTCCGTTGCGCTTATATAATTTGATTATATGTATGCCATATTTTTGCAAACCAACAGTGGCATCAGAGCCAAACTTATACGAATTATTAATTTTTTTTAATTTCATATATGTATGGGTATGGTTTAGAATAATTTATTGGGCATAATTTACTATATAAAATTATTTTTTTTATATTTATCGAAATTGATTCTCGGCACAAGGCGTTATTTCGGGGGATATTAACAAAACCAAAAATGAATGTCATAATCGGTAAAGCAGAAACAAAGTCACCGCACGGTTTTGGTAATATATATATATATATATATATATATATATATATATAACCTAAAGTGGCGGCTTTAATTGGTAAGGCAACGGATGTATATATATGTATAAAGCTTGTCCCATAATTAGTGTCCAAGCAAAAAGCAAGTGAATGGAAAAAGGAAAAGCAACGGTTGGATTAATATTATATATATATATATATACATAGATGTCATATATACTAACCGCCACAGTTTTGTTATTAATATAGCAAGCCACGGATTTGGTTGGAATAACCCACTTTTGGTTTTGGACCGATTATATATATATATATATATATATATATTAATTATCCAAATAGTTTGGTAATTTTGTGCAGATTTTAAAATTTCAAAATAAAAGAGTTTATTTTGGGTAATTTTAAAATAATAAAAAAATAAATAGTTTATTTTTAAATAATTTTATAATAAAAATAAAAGGTTTATTTTAAATATGAAATTGGATTTCATGTAACTTTAAATTGTCCATTAAATGATACCAATACATATATGGAATGTTTTATTTAATTCATGAGATGAATATTATTTATTAATATATATGTTGATATATATGATAATAAATGTGATTGATTATGGACAATTGACCAATGTGATTGGATTTAATTTTAATTAAATGCATGAATGAATGGGTTTTAATAAATGGGGTCTGCGTACCTCGTCTTTCTAATTTTTCTTATGTATAATTCTATCTCCCTCCTATGTACTTCCCCTTGACTGTTGATCAAGGTTTCTATTTATTGTAAATTATTTGTAATAGGATTAGTTAGAATTATTTTGAGGAATTGGAGCAAAGAAGCAAGGAGCGCATGAAGACCCGTTTGTAATGGAGCCCGAATTTAAATGTAATAGTTACATTTAATTTAATTTATTCTTGCACCCTAGGTTTGACCAATTGGTTTATTTGGTGGCTCGAATAAACCAAACTAGAATAAAAGTCCATAATCAATCCAAGTAGAATATAATATTCTATATGTGCATGCTTATTTATATATATATATATATATATATATATATATATATATATATATATATATATATATATATATATATATATATATATATTATATATTATCAAACATGTTTCTAATGTTAATTAATATGACGCGTATTTTATATATATATGTGCATGTGCACTAAACAAGATGAGACAATTAATATTAATAAACCCCTCATGATGTAGAATAAATATTATTTATAAAATGAATTAAAATGTTTAATTCATGAATTAAAGGAATTTAATTCATGAATTAAAGGAATTTAATTCAATTAAATAAAATTAGAATTGTTCTAATTTATTTATTCTACTACTCATAATATTAAGTTGTAACGTTCAAAGATATTTATTAAAAATATCGAACGTCGCCTTCTAGCATGGTAAAACGATAGAGTATCAAATAATCATTATAAGTTTGTTTTGTCACACAAGGTTTATATTAATTTTTTGAGATGTTGTTTTATCACATTTGATGTTTATAAAAAGAATTGAACATTACTGTTTTGTTGTGTCACACAAGGACGGTCTTTTTCTCTTCTAATATAAGAAAATGCTAGGTTGGACTTAACTTGGATAATTTTGATTTGGGTGTGTCACGCATGATCATAATAATCTAAGAGGCAAAATAAAAGGAGTTACATGTTGATGTAATTGACAAGAGTTGTCTACCTATTTATTTATATATCGTTTGTTGTGTCACACAAGGCTATATACATTTGAAATAGGATCCTTATTCTCACTAGCAAATCTTTAACTAGATTTGCCGAACTATATAAGGAGGGTAATATAGTTTGATGAAAATAGTGGGAAATACCATTTTAAATAAAGACCTAATTTATTTTGGTAATTAATAAAATGAATGCATGTTAATGTTGTTATTAATTCACTTAAAGAATATTGCTATGTTTAATTCACTAACACTGCATAGCATATTGGATGCTAACAATTAATCGAACCGAATTGTTCGAATTGATTAAACAAATTTGAGAATAGTTCTCAATGCTGAAAAGCTAGCAAATGTCCTTAATTTGTCTGTTCCTACAAATGTTGTAGACTAAGCCTCTGAGGAAGAGATTGCTATTTTATGAAATGGCAAGATGATGCAAAGGTGGCTCAATGCATCATGCTCACATCCATAAGTATCGAGTTACAGCGTCAACACGAGAAAATGGATGCACCTACTATATTGCTGCACATTCAATAGTTGTATGGTGAGCAAAGTAGGTCAACTAGATATAATATATCTAAAGAGCTATTTCGATCTATAATAACCAATGGCACTACAGTAAAAGACACATGTCCTAAAGATGATCAATTGGATTGATCAATTAGGACAACCAGTTTTGTCAAGGATGGAGAGTTGAGTCAAGTTTTGATCTTACAGTCACTCACTAACTCTAATTCACAATATGTTGTGAACGTCAAACATTATTAAGCTAGAAGTCATTTAACTGATTTGCTTAAATATGTTGAAGACTGTTGAGAGTCACTTTTCTTCCTAGAAAAATCAAGTCTTACTCGTAGATGAATCTTCTAAGCGGAGGAAGATGGCCAAAGGTATTTCTGAGGAGTCAGAAAGAGTAGAAGGCAAAAGAAAGGCTAAACAAAGGACATAAATAAAAGTGATCCCGAGGGCAAAGGAGTTTGCTTTCATTGCGATAAGCTGGGACACTGAAAGAACAACTACAAGAGAGTTGTAGTAGTTAAGTAGAAGAAGTTTAGTGAAGCTTCAACTACAGATATAGATTTGTTTATAATGAAATAGAACTTTCTATAAGTCAAGTTCTACTTAGGTATTAGATACCGAATGGTGGTCTTATATATGCAAGTCGTTGCAGAGACTAAGCAGAAGAAGAAAGCTAAATAAATGATAAGTAATCATGTGTTGGGGAATGAAGTAAAGGTTGCTGCATTAGCCATGTGAACTTATAATTTAGCACTGCCTACGGGCAATGTTATTAAGTTAGTAAGTTGTTACTATGTTCCAGTTCTTAGAAACATTATTTCAGTTCCATGTGATGATAAGGAATGTTTTTTTTGACATTATAATAATGAACAATCGTTGTTCTGTTTATAATGATAATGTTTTATTTAGAACTGGTTGATTACTTAATAGATTTTGTATACTTGACTTATATGAAAAATATTACAATTTGAACAAACTAAAAGCAAATAGATGATATGAATCATACCTTCATGCAATACTGTTAACTCGGTCATGCTAATGAAACAAGACTAAAACAAGTTGTATAAAGATAGGCTTTTGGAGCGTTTTGATTATGAATCAATTACGACTTGTGAATCTTATATCATGGACAATATGACTAAATCTCCATTTAGTGGACATGGAGAGCGAGTTGTAGAGTTGTTAGATATGGTACACACAGTCGTGTGTGGGACCTATGACAACAGATGCAAGAGAAAGCTATTAATTCATTACTTTCACTGATGATTCTAGATTTTGATATATGTATTTGATGAAATACAAATCCAAATTGTTTGAAACGTTCAAAGAATTCAAAAGTGAAGTGAAGAAACTAAATGCCAAAAGTATTAAAGTTCTTCGATTAGATCGAGAAGGGAATACTTAAGCAGTAAGTTTTTAGATCATCTCAAGCAAAATGGTATTCTCACAAAATGGACATGGTAATAATCCATAATGAGTATTACCGATCTTCCAGTATCCTTCTAGGGTTATGCTCTAGAAACGATCGCATATCTACTAAATAAGATACCTTCAAATTCCGTCCCTAAGACTTCATATACGTCATGGATAGGGAGGAAACCAAGTCTTAAGAATGTTAAGATTTGAATTGTTCAGCTTATGTCAAAAGGTTTGACATGATAAGCTAGGGACAAGATCTGATAAGTATAAACTTGTGGGATATCCTAAAGAAAGTTTAGGGTATCACTTCTATAATCCGACTAACTAAAAGGTGTTTGTTGAAACACGCTGCCTTATAAGAAAAAGAAGTTTTTCCTTAAAGGGTTAGTGGGAGTAAAATAGATCTTGAAGAAGTTTAAGAACCACAAAACACTACAGATCAAGTAAAGGAATCTATACAAGTAGATAAACCTATTGTACCACAACCAAGTCGTAAATCTGGTTTAGTACCGAAGATACCTTAATGGTATGGATTCATCATAGCGGATGATGATAAGGTACGCATCATAGTCGATGATGATCCAGATATATACAATGAGGTATGAGTATTAGATACTTAAGAGAAATGGTCGATGACCATAAAATCCGAAATGGGTCTTTGAAGGAAGACTGAAGCAGATGGCTAGGTGGAGACCTATAAGACCTGACTAGTGGTAAAAGATTTCGACCAAGGTCAATGAGTTGACTATGATGAAATTTTTCACTAGTGAAAATGCATATATCCATTCGGATTTTACTTGCAGTTGCAGCTTACTATACAAAAGGATGTATGTATGATACAACTAAAAGAATTTGTCTCCATATAGATGGAGCAAATCAAGTATGTAAGTTACAACGATCCAATTATGAATTGAAGCAAGTTTCTCGAAGATAGAACATCCGTTTTGATGAGACAATCAAAAGAGTTTAATTTTATCAAAGACAAGGATGAACCAAGTATGTACAAAGGTTAGTGGGAGCACTGTGACATTCCTAGTATTATATGTTGATATAATATCAATAAGGAATGACATACCGATGCTACAATCAGTAAAGATGTGGTTGTCTAAAACTTCTCCATTAAGGACTTGGGAGAAGCGTCCTAACATTCTATTTAGGATAAAGGTCTATAGAGATAGATCATAAAGGATGCTCGGCTTAACCCAAGGGACGTACATTGATTCGTTGAAATGTACTAGACTTGATATTGCTTATTTATAATAAGCAGATATCAGTTCAATTTTGGAGAAGAATATTAGAAAAGAGTTTCTAATGATGGGTCTGATATAAAACTAGAGGGTTTGACAAACTCAAGTTTGTTCAGACTAACCAAGATAACAACATATCCGTTTTAGGTAATATGATTACCGTGAACGGTGCTGCAGTGAGTTGAAAAAGTTCCAAACAGTAAATAGTTGCTGATTTAGTGACAAAGACATAGTAAATAACTATAAGTGAAGCTGCAAAGGTGATTGTTTGGTTAAAGAAGTTCATTACAGAATTTATAATGGTTCCTAACATTAAAAGAGTTTAATTCGCCAAGGAACCTAGGTCTCATCTGAAATCCAAACATGTGTTGCGACACTTTTATATGATTAGATGAATCATTGAAAAGGAGACGACACCATAAAGATGGTAGACTCTTAGAACAGCATTACAGATCCATTAACTAAAGCATTTACTAAGCAATTTGTACGCCACTTAGAGAAGAATGGTATGTGGATACCAAAGGGCGATTGGCTTTAGTGCAAGTGGGAGATTGAAAATAGTATGCCCTCAAGCCAATCACATTTGATGTGGTAATCATATACTTTGTAATCTTGTTCATTTATTAATAAAAGTATCAAGGCATTTCTTTATTCATGATTAATTACTTCAATTAATCAAATGGATAAACCCATAGTTTTCGAGCAATGCTTTTAGAACCATGATGAGGATCGTGCTAATGAGATCTAAATTCAAGATAGCTCAAAACTAAAATTGTTCCTAATCGTTAGATCACTAAAAAGGGGATTAGTATATCCGGATAGATTGGTACATACTATGCTTGCTCTTATGAAGATGATGATTGATCTCATAATCATTTGTGTAGAGACACTAAAGAAAGTATGTAGGTGCTTATTAGAGAATAAGTTCACTGAACGTGACTCGCTCAAGGAACACCTAATGGAGTTTTACTCGTCTGTCAATAGGAATTCCTTATGTGATAGTCGTACAAGTGATCCTTAGACTTGAGATCATCTTAGTATCTTGTGTGTACTAAGTTATACTTTGACATATTCCTTAAGACCTATTGGTATATCAAAGGCTATGATTGGGTATAATAAGGTACATATGGAGATAGATGAATGATCAACAAAGAATCTACCACTTCTAGTAAAGGGAGAGAATGTCCTATGCGATTCAATAAGTGACAACTCAGAAATCCCTGGCCAGGGTTGAATGGAATTAGAAAGGAGTTTTTAATTTACATTAACTAGAGTTGTGTATTTGTGAATTGAAATGCATATAATCAAATAAATAAGACTTGACAGAAATTCTGTGTCTTATATTTGATTGGGACATTGTATGGTAGAAGGATTGAATTGTACGGTAACTATTTGCTGAAAGGTTCTTTTACGATTAAATGTTGAAATCTATATTATCTGGAAAGTCGACTAATCGCTAAGGGGGCTTACCCTTATTGTGGAATAATTATTTATTCTGAATTAAAGAGTTAATTCGTAATAAATGAATTAGAATTGTTCTAATTTATTTATTATACAACCGGTTTAATATGGAGAACCTAAAGGGTCACACCGCAAAAGAGTAATATTTATTTTAGAAGTGGATGGCATAATCGTAATAATAAATTAAGTATATTTAATTTATACTATGGTGATAGAATAAATTAAATAGCTTAATATTTATAATTTAGTATTTTAGAAATACTAATTATAAATTAATAAGAGGAGTCTTATTATTATTATTACTACTACTAGTATTATTATTTAGTTCCTAAATGGTTTAGGAATTAATTAATAAGTAGTAATATTATTATTAAATAATTAAGTTCCTAAATAGTTTTGAAATTATAATTATAATAAAAATTAATTAAGTTACTAAATGGTTTAGTAATTAATTAATAAGAAGTACTCTCATTATTAAATAATTAAGTTCCTAAATGGTTTAGGAATTGTAATTAATTAATTTAGTTCTTAATTAAATTGAGAATTAAATTAAAACCCTAATCCTAAATAGTTTAGGAGGGTTGATTAGATCTATAAATAAGAGGAGTCTTATCATAGATCAAGGTTACACACTCTTTCATTAGATTAGTGAGAGTACTCCATAATTCTCTAGATCTAAGAGTTAGAGAGAAAGAGAGAATTAGGGCTAGCCACCCATGGTTGGAAGAATCCGCTTCTTTAATTCATAGATCTCTTGGTGGATCACCTCTAGAGGCTTCACACTTGGGGGGCTAACATTGATCCGTGGAATCTAATCGGTGAATTTGATGAAGAACGTGAAGGATTAAAGGGATATGAACTTGTACCCGTGGAAACTTGGTTCTACAAACGTATAAATTCTTTTATCCTTCCTCAATTAATAATAGTCGCATAAGAAAGATCTGGGTTATTGGTTTGTACAAAAATTTTAAAATCTGATTTTTATTGCTTCCGTTACGCTTATATAATTTGATTATATGTATGCCATATTTTTACAAACCAACATTAGCCTCAAAAGGGGCAATCTTATCACTCTCGCATTGAAAACAATTCGTACAACGCACACAAGTCTTCACTTGAGTGAACTTGCTATTCATTTCGATGTTTCCTCAAATTTTGCAAAGAGATAGGTGAATTAAAGCCATAGTACTTCGTTATACATCGGTTAGCCTCAAAAGGAGCAATCCTATCACTCTCGCATTGCAAACAATGCGTACAACGCACACAAGTCTTCATTTGAGGAAACTTGCTTTTCGTTTTGTTATTTCATTAAAATATGCAAACAAATAGGTGATTAAGAGTCATATTAATTCGTTATACATCGGTTGGCCTCAAAAGGGGCAATCCTATCACTCTCGCATTGAAAACAATGCGTACAACGCACACAAGTCTTCACCTGAGGGAACTTGCTATTCGTTTCAATATTTCATCAAATTTTGCAAAGAGATAGGTGAATTAGAGTCATAATACTTCGTAATACAACGGTTAGCCTCAAAAAGAGCAATCCTATCTCTCTCGTATTGAAAACAATGCGTACAACGCACACAAGTATTCATTTGAGGAAACTTGCTTTTCGTTTCGTTATTTCCTAAAAATATGCAAACAAATAGGTGATTAAGAGTCATATTACTTCGTTATACATCGGTTAGCCTCAAAAGGGGCAATCTTATCACTCTCGTATTGAAAACAATGCGTACAACGCACACAAGTCTTCATTTGAGGAAACTTGCTTTTCGTTTTGTTATTTCATTAAAATATGCAAACAAATAGGTGATTAAGAGTCATATTAATTCGTTATACATCGGTTGGCCTCAAAAGGGGCAATCCTATCACTCTCGCATTGAAAACAATGCGTACAACGCACACAAGTCTTCACCTGAGGGAACTTGCTATTCGTTTCGATATTTCCTCAAATTTTGCAAAGAGATAGGTGAATTAGAGTCATAGTACTTCGTTATACATCAGTTAGCCTCAAAAGGAGCAATCCTATCTCTCTCGTATTGAAAACAATTCGTACAATGCACACAAGTATTCATTTGAGGAAACTTGCTTTTCGTTTCGTTATTTCCTAAAAATATGTAAACAAATAGGTGATTAAGAGTCATATTACTTCGTTATACATCGGTTAGCCTCAAAAGGGGCAATCCTATCACTCTCGCACTGAAAACAATGCGTACAATGCACACAAGTCTTCATTTGAGGAAACTTGCTTTTCGTTTTGTTATTTCCTCAAAATATGCAAACAAATAGGTGATTAAGAGTCATATTACTTCGTTATACATCGGTTAGCCTCAAAAGGGGTAATCCTATCACTCTCGCATTGTAAACAATGCGTACAACGCACACAAGTCTTCACTTGAGGGAGCTTGCTATTCGTTTCGATATTTCCTCAAATTTTGTAAAGAGATAGGTGAATTAGAGTCATAGTACTTCCTTATACATCAGTTAGCCTCAAAAGGAGCAATCATATCTCTCTCGTATTGAAAACAATGCGTACAACGCACATAAGTCTTCATTTAAGGAAACTTGCTTTTCGTTTCGTTATTTCCTCAAAATATGTAAACAACTAGGTGATTAAAAGTCATATTACTTCGTTATACATCGGTTAGCCTCAAAAGGGGCAATCCTATCACTCTCGCATTGAAAACAATGCGTACAATGCACACAAGTCTTCATTTGAGTAAACTTGCTTTTCGTTTCGTTATTTCCTCAAAATATGCAAACAAATAGGTGATTAAGAGTCATATTATTTCGTTATACATCGGTTAGCCTCAAAAGGGGCAATCCTATCACTCTCGCATTGAAAATAATGTGTACAACGCACACAAGTCTTCACCTGAGGAAACTTGCTATTCGTTTTGATATTTCCTCAAAATTTGCAAAGAACTTGGTGAATTAGAGTCATATTACTTTGTTATACATCGGTTAGCCTCAAAATGAGAAATTTTATCACTCTCACATTGAGAACAATGCGTACAACACACACAAGTCTTCAAGTGAGGAAACTCACTATTCGTTTCGATATTTCCTCAAAATTTGCAAAGAAATAGGTGAATTAGAGATATATTACTTCGTTATACATTGGTTAGCCTCAAAAGGAACAATCAAATCACTCTCGCATTGAAAACAATGCGTGCAATGCACACAAGTCTTCATTTGAGGAAACTTGCTATTGTAATGACCACGAATTTCATTAGTCATTGTAAATATACTTAATAAATATTTAGCAATGAATTTAAATTTTTCTCATTAATTAATTGTGCATTAGATAATTAAATAAATGTACTTATGTGCTTGTATATTTATTTAAAGAATTAAAGCAAAGTGTATAATTAATTAAAGCAAATCTAATTGGATTATATTTTATATCCAAATAAGTTGATAAACTAGGTTAAAGATATTAACCTAGTAGCCCATGTAATTAATTTAATTACTAGCCCATGTAATTAATTAAACAAGTCCAATGCTTGATTTAATTAAATGTAACCTAGACTATTTAATATAAGCCCAATGTGTTATTTAAATTGAGCCCAAATAATTTAATTGAATGAGCCCAATAGAAGTTATTACCAAGCCCAATGTGAAGTCCAATAAGGGTCAAACTTTGGTCAATATATATATATATATATATATATATATATATATATATATATATATGCACATTTTTGCATTAAAAATAAAGGAAAAATGGCTTGGATAATCCAATTTGCTGAATTCTTGGGGGCCCCACATGGATAACTTGACTTCTTAGATTGCTTGGAAATCCATCCATGTCATATAGTGGTTGAACAACCCTAGTCATTCCATGAGTCAATCAAATGGTCATTCAATCAAATAGTAAGCATGATTAGCAATTAAATTGACCAACATGGGTGAATTAGTGAGTTAATGGTGTGTTAGTGGTTGGCTATAAAAGAAACACTCCACACTTGTTCAATGTTTGTTAGTTCATTTGAAGTTGCTAGAAAGAAAAAGAGAGAGAGCATTTGAGAGCATTTGAGAGCAAAACACCTAAGTGTTGAGAGAAAAAGCTAAGGATGTGACGCCCCCAAATCACTATACTTACTATAGATGACTTGGTGCTCACTACAAATGTTAAATCAATAGGTTTATAGATGATTTCCTTTATTCTCAAACAAAGTTCTCATCCTAATTCCCAAAGATCTTTCATTATTTTATATCAAGTCCTTATAATTGATACAAGAGACTTAATACTCAAACATAACCTTTTTATCCTTAATATTTAGATATTCTATAACTTTACATGTTTCAACATCCACGGTATTAAATCATTAGGATGGCTCTTGGGAACAGAGAATCTCGCGGTGAATGTTTGCATCTTCACCCGTGATAAATGTTTGCATCTTTATCCGTGACAAATGGTTGTATCTTTGTCCGGTGCAAAATTCTCTTTCCGTACAGAACATTACCCAAATAGTTAAAACCCTCATTCGAAACATATTTGTTTATAGTGATATCTCTTCATATTAATAATCCTACTTATCCGACATTCAGAATAGTAATAACGAGTTATACTTGGGTCCGAGAAACCTTAACGATGGATTTGACTAGTCAACATCGCTTAGTTCTGTCTCGGATGTACAGCACTCACAAGTTATGTACCGATCCTCATCCAGATAAATAGATCATTATTAATACTATGTTAAGTTTTAACAATTCTAAGTTTAATCAAAGTAAAGACGTAACAAGAGAATGTGATAAAACTTGATAATATTTATATAATATTCGGTTACATGTGTTGAACTTGTTCTTATTACAAAATGTCATTATGACTACAGTTAAGAACAGTTAAGGAAAGCAGTAAACTAGTCTACGCATTTCTTCTTTCCTTTCTTCTTCGAGCCGGAGCTCTCGGGTTTGTCTGCACATTAGGTTTATATGCAAGGGTGAGCTAAAATGCTCAGCAAGTCTTAAACACATAACATATAAGTGAACTCACACTGATAAGGATTGTAAGGACTCATGGAATAACAATTAATATTTACAAATGTTTTAACATAGCAAGACTGAGTGGTGGTTAGACCTTGAACTGTTCTTTGTCTTTCGACTTAGAACCTTTTACAGTGGATATAGAAAGGGGATCAACCTAACGACATCCTATGTTATGCATAACATACAATACACTGGACAGATCAAGAACAGTAATACATATTTGTTCATCTCAGTTTACTTCACATGTCAGGATCGCCCCAAGACGACTTGGTTTGATATAATAAAGCATGATTCGAATTTATCACGAATAATCATTTCATTTTGCAAGTTATGCCGAAACAAGAAGCAATAAATCTCGTATCAAAGATTTATAACACGTTGCATACACAAAATGTATAAATCACATAGAAAGCAAGTAAACAAAGTTTAAGGATAGAAAACTTGCCTTTAGCACAATTTAGGGTTTCCCGGTAATCGTTTAAAGCGCCTATACAAAGGGTTTCGCGTACCGAATGTTAGTTTATCGAATTTTTTTCGTTCTATACGTGTTTTTATCACTAAACTAGACTATTTGCATTGGTAGAATTTTTAGAAAACTTGGCTAACTCAAAAACTCAAAATTTAGGGCTTCCACCCGCAAGCCCCTTAAAATTTTCAGCTTTGACATCCTTTCCGGTAACTGCCATAACTTTGTCATCCGGAAACATTTTAAAGTTATTTTTAAGTCTAAATTGCTTAGAATTTCATGATCTACAACTTTCATTTAGGTTACTAAGGCAGATTATGAATTTAAAATTTCGTAATTTTAGCAAAAAGGTCAGTATGCTTACATTGAACAATATTTTTAGGGTTAACCATGTGAAACATGGTACCGCTTGCTTTAACTCTTTATGAAATCATGTTGTAAGACTCAATATCACTTTATAACATAAAAATAACAAATCACAAACCTTCTCATAGAAAGATTCATGACTTTTGCTCAAGAACATACGAAGAACACGAAGAACGGTTAAACCGTACATGGTAACGACTGTGTTCTTGAGCTTTTGGTTTTCGTACATGAAATAATTTGAGCATTATAACTACTTACATAAGTGATTATAACACTTTATAGTTGACAAAAATTGGTCATTATAACGGCTTACATAATTGATTAAAACAATTTATAAAAATGCTCAAGAACATACGCAAACGCGGAGAACGGATGAACCGTACATGACCACTACGTATGTTCATTAAGCTTTAAACTATGAATTGAATTTCGACATTATAACTACTACAAAATGTAGAAAGGCTCAAGAACACGTGAAGAACATGGAGAACGACAATCGTACATGGCTACGACTCGCGTTCTTGAGCTTTTGAAAATTTAAGACGAAAGAAAAAACGAACATAAAAACTATAAGAGATTGTACCTTTGGTGTTTGCAAGCTTTAACTATTTCTTTGCAATATCCAAGATAGTAACTCACTAGAACTCTCTCTCAATATATGTATAGCTTTGATACTTGATTTTTGAGCTTTGAAAATGAATGGTGAATCAAGTGAACTAAGCTTGCTATTTATAGGAAAAGTCAAGTTTATTTAATTACACTTTTAGTCCTTGAAGTTATTATTAGTTTACATAGGGACTTGGACACATATTTAAGAACTTAGGACACCTCATTAAAAGCACAAAATGGCTGGACATTTTGATCCAATGGCCTAGATTCCATCTTGCTTTACTTTGTGCTCATTGGTCAAAAACTAATCACATGGATAGCTAGCTTGGATTTTGATTGGTTAACTTAATTTTACATGGATTTAGTTGATAATTAGTTAGTGTAACTAGTGTTTCTTTATCTAGTTTAGTTAATCTAACTTGTTTTTCTTTGCTTAACCATGATTGGTCAAGGTTAGTTTAGTCCTTAATTAAGCTAACATGTGATTGGTTGATTAGTGAATCATTTTAACTAATCAAACTTACTTAGTTTAGCCTTAATCTTGATTAGTATACTAATTAGTATAGTTGACTTTTACTATTCACATTTGACTTTTTCGTATTTATACCGTATAATTTTCGTATTATTATCGTATTATTTTCGTATTATTTTTGTATAATTTTCGTATTCTTTTCGTATTTATGAATAGTGCTCTCTAGGGTTTCTAACCCTTAGGGTTCAACCCTTAGGGTTAGGTTTTCTCAAACCCTAAAATTAGGTTTTCTTTACAAAAACTTTTATTGCATATTAAGCATCGGTGGTCTAATACAAACACAATATTCTTCAACGGAACGTTCAAAAATAGAAAGCGTTTTCGTTTGAAGAGCGTTTTACGTTTTATTTTGGGAAAAATATCAGTGGCTCCCTGGTATCTATTCCCCGTATAAATGCTATATCGTGAAATGGAAAAAGTCCAAACGTTGAAAAGAACGTTCAAAAAGACGACAAACGTTTTCTCGTAAATCGTGTCTTTTTCGTCTTTTTCCCAAGAAAATTTTATTGATTCCCTGACATCTAAACCTCATATTATCACTATGTTGTGAAATGTAAGAAGTCCTACAGATGAAAGAAACAGTCAAACGAATGAAAAACGTCACCTCGTGAATAGTGCTTTTACACGTTTTTCGAGAAAAACTATTATTGACTGTTACGTGTTTTCAAATTGTGGGAAGGTTGAATCTTGAAACAGAATGTCATTCTGATGTATACGTTTCGCTCGGGAGCTTAGGTTAGAATTCCTAGGGTTTAGACCCTAGGGTTTAGGGTTTAGGTTTTATCTTCTTTTCAGATTTTTTGAAGAAAAAACTTTTATGTTCCTTTTTCGTGCTAAGGCTGTATACTTGAATCGAAACACATAAATAAGCAATAACGAAGATTCCATAACACATATAAGATGTAATTCAAGCTTTATTTATTCACATAAAGTCGGATTACAACTCTCTCGGAAGTTCGGAATATTACATTCACCCCTCCTTAAAAGAATTTCGTCCCCGAAATTAACTTATACAATTAAGAAAATAAATGTGGATATTATATCTTCATTTTATCTTTTAATTCCCACGTTGCTTCTTCGATGGATTGATTTCTCCATATGACCTTGACTGAAGGTATGACCTTGTTTCGCAAGACTTGTTCCTTCCTATCAACAATTTTAACAGGAATCTCTTCATAGCTTAGATCCTTCTCGATTTGAATGGGTTCATAGCTGATGACGTGTTTGTAATCGGGTTTATAGGGACGTAATACTGAAACATGAAATACATTATGTATATGTTCCAGCTCTGGAGGTAAGGCTACTTCATAAGCTACTTCACCTATTCTTCGTAATATTTCGAATGGTCCTATAAACCTTGGACTCAGTTTCCCTTTCTTTCCAAAACGAATCTTTCCTTTCCAGGGAGATACTTTTAGGAAAACATGACTACCAACTTCAAAGTCTCTCTTTTGTCGATGTAGATCGGCATATCTCTTCTGTCTTTCTTGAGCAGCTCGTAACCTCAGTTGAATTGTTTGAACTACCTCCGCTGTTTGTTGAACCAATTCTGGCCCAAGCATCTTCCGTTCACCAACTTCGTCCCAACACATCGGTGTTCTACACTTCCTTCCATATAGGGCTTCATATGGTGGCATTCCTATACTAGCGTGATAACTATTGTTGTAAGAGAATTCTACCAGAGGTAAGTGATCTTCCCAACTTCCCTCAAAATCCATCATACAAGCTCTCAGCATATCCTCCAAGGTTTGGATAGTCCTTTCACTTTGACCATCTGTTTACGGGTGATAAGCAGTACTCATTCTCAATTGTGTCCCTATATGTTCTTGAAGACTTTTCCAAAAGTTCGATGTGAACCTTGGGTCTCGATCTGACACAATTGAAACTGGCACGCCATGTCTAGAGATAACTTCCTTAATGTATAGCTTTGCTAATCGGTCCAAAGTGAACTTAACCTTAATTGGTAAAAAGTGAGCTGACTTGGTTAGTCTATCCACTATTACCCAAATGGCATCATGACCCTTCTGTGTGGTTGGTAGGCCTATTACAAAATCCATTGTAATATGCTCCCATTTCCACTCTGGAATCTCTAACGGTTGTAACAATCCGCTTGGTCTTTGATGCTCAGCTTTAACTTGCTGACATGTCAAACACCTACTAACGAATTCAGCCACCTCTCTTTTCATGTTTGGCCACCAGAAATGTTGACTTATGTCTTTGTACATTTTGGTACTGCCTGGGTGTACTGAAAACTTAGTACTATGTGCTCCTGACATGATTTCTTCCTTGAGTTCTTGAACTGCAGGAATCCAAATTCTAGATTCAAATCTTATGATTCCCTCCTTGTCCATCTTGTATTTGCCGTTTATAACCTCTGTTGACTTTTTCAACTTCCTATAATTTCCATCCTCCTCTTGGATTTTCTTAATGTTACCCAACAAGGTTGAGTGATCTTCCATTATGAACAATTTCCTTGTCGAGACTGAAGGAACTCTCACTTCTATGTCGAGTCTAGCAAACTCTTTAATCAATTCCTCCTGAGTTGTTAATACATTTAACTTCTCTTGATTCTTCCTACTCAAAGCATCTGCAACTACGTTGGCTTTTCCTGGATGATATAGGATTTCACAATCATAATCCTTAATCAATTCCAACCATCGTCTTTGCCTCATATTCAACTCTCGTTGTGTAAAAATATACTTTAAACTCTTGTGATCTGTATAAATTTCACACTTCTCCCCGTACAAGTAATGCCTCCAAATCTTCAAAGCAAATACTACCGCCGCTAATTCTAGATCGTGAGTAGGATACCTTAACTCATAATCCTTTAGCTGTCGCGAAGCATAAGCTATTACTTTGCCATGTTGCATTAAAACACAACATAATCCTTTATGTGAGGCATCACTGTAGACTACAAGACCTCCACTATTATCAGGTAGTGATAATACTGGTGCCTCACTTAGCCTCTTCTTTAGCTCTTGAAAGCTCTTTTCACATTTATCTGTCCAAGCATACTTCACGGTCTTCCTGGTTAAGTTAGTTAACGGGGTTGCTATCTTTGAAAAATCTTGAATGAAACGTCTATAGTACCCCGCTAAACCTAAGAAACTTCTCACTTCAGTTGGGGTCTTTGGTTGTTCCCAGTTTATTACTGCTTCTATCTTTGATGGATCCACTGAAACTCCACTCTTGTCAATCACATGACCTAAGAACTGAACTTTCTCTAGCCAGAACTCACATTTTGAAAATTTGGCATAGAGTTGTTCCTTTCGTAAGGTTTCTAGTACACTTCTTAAGTGTATAGCATGTTCTTCCAGTGTTTTCGAGTATATAAGAATATCGTCGATGAACACCACAACATACTTGTCTAAGCAAGACCTAAAAACCCTATTCATCAAGTCCATGAATGCTGCCGGTGCATTTGTTAATCCAAAGGACATTACTAGAAATTCGTAATGTCCATAACGTGTTCTAAATGTTGTCTTCGGCACATCTTCCTTTCTCACTTTTAGTTGATGGTAACCTGACCGTAGATCAATCTTAGAGAAATACTCTGCTCCCTTGAGTTGATCAAACAAGTCATCGATCCTAGGTAATGGATACTTATTCTTTATGGTCAATTTATTGAGTTCACGATAATCAACACATAATCTTAAAGTTCCATCCTTTTTCTTGACAAACAACACTGGTGCTCCCCATGGAGAAACACTTGGTTGAATGTATTTCTTATCCAACAATTCTTGTAATTGTACCATCAACTCATTCAATTCCACAGGCGCCATTCTGTATGGGGCCTTCGAAACCGGTGCAGTTCCAGGAGCTAAATCAATAACGAACTCAATCTCCCTATCAGGTGGAAGACCGGGTAGATCATTGGGAAAGACATCCTGAAACTCTCTAACCACTGGTATTTGGTCTATATCTAACCCTTTCTGTTGGGTGTCTACGATATATGCCAAATAACCCTGACAACCCTTCTGAAGTAATCCCTTTGCTTGATTTGCAGTTAGACATCGGGATTTTCTTGGTGACTGACTTCCGTTGAAGACTACCGTAGACTTGGACGTTGTAAGAAGTTTAACGGACTTTTGTTGACAATCGATCATCGCTTGGTGATTGGTCAACCAATCCATGCCTAGAATTACATCAAATTCCCCTAATTGGATTGGAATAAGATCGACTCTCAGCTCATGACCCTTGATCACTATGCAACAACCTTTTATGATCTTATTAACAGGAATTTGTTCTTTATTAGCAATCTCTATCATTAAAGGACTTTCTAACAATTCACTAGGCACGTTTAGTTTTCTAGCAAATTCATGGGAAATAAAAGAGCAAGTAGCACCCGAATCAAATAGCACGTAAGCACTTATGGTGTTGATCGGAATGATACCTGACACTACATCCTGTGATGCCACAGCATCTCCCACGGTCATGTTGAATGTCCTTGCCGTTGGACGACCTGGATTAGTTGTTGGGGTAGATTTGTTGCTATTGTCCCCTCCGGCATTTCCTCCCTTTTTGGGGCACAACTTAGCTGGATGCCCCGTGGCTCCACAGTGAAAACATGTGTCTTTCCTTGGGCTAGGACATGCGGTTGCTATGTGTCCCTCTTGTTTGCAATTGTAGCAAACATTTTTCCCTTTTAGACACTCTCCTGCGTGTTGTTTACCGCAGTTTTTACATGGCTCGAATGTTTTCTTTTTATTTTCCCCTCCTTGTTAGGAGTTTCCGCCATTAAACCTTCTTTTATTATTATTATTATTTCCTCCCCCATTTCCTCCCTTATTATTTTTCCCCCTTTCATTCGCTCCTTTATTATTATTCCTTTCCTTATTAAATTTTGTGATGGCGTCACTACTGCCTTCAGCAATGATAGCCTTTTCTAGAAGATGGGCATAACTATCTATTTGTAAGACAGCTACTTTACTATGAATCCAGGGTTTTAAACCCTCCTCAAACCTTCTTGCCTTTCGTTCCTCCGTACCTACTTGATTTGGAGCGAAACGAGCAAGTTCATTAAACTTGGAGGCATACTGGGGAACAGTCATGTCCCCTTGTTTTAAATTCAGAAATTGTACCTCCATTCTATTTTTCAAGCTTCGAGGGAAGTAATTCTCAAAGAATATTTCCTTGAATGCTTCCCACGTAACCACACCTTCCCCAGCACGGGCTCGGGTGGCCTCCCACCAGAAGTTTGCCTCCCCCTTCATAAGGTAAGTGGCAAACTTAGTCTTTTTATCCTCAGCAACCTCTGCTAAGTCAAAGGCTTTTTCTATTTCATTTATCCAGCACTGAGCCTCTATAGGCTCAGCGGTTCCTTTGAATTCGGGAGGACCTACATTTTTAAAGTCTTTAAATAAGACTTTCTGTGGTTGGGGTTGGGGTTGTGGTATTTGTGGTTGTGGTTGCGGGGGTGGTGGTGGGGCATTATTTTCAGTTCTATTATCAAAGACTCCTATTAGCCTATTAAGGAATTATTGCATAGGATCGGGAGTCTGAACATTCCTTTCGTTACTAACACTTGTTGTTGCTGTTGCCCTTGTTCTTGGTCTTGGTGGTGCCATTTTCTAAATAAAATGAAACATACGTGTAAATATGAAAGCATTAAAAAGTGTAAGACATATTTCTTAAACAAACTTCTTATATAACTAAAATTTGTACAGTACATTATCCGAATGAGCTGAATTACTTAACGACTATTAGCATCCCTTATAAAAATGGGAAATGCTAAACAAAACATTTACAACATACTAATTATTACACGTTACTTGACTAGATCTTTCTAGCCTTCTTTTTGATCTTGTGGATCATACTAAGTACCACAGACCTATTAATTTCGAACCCCAAATCTTTGGCTGGTGAGGGGAATTTAATTACTTTTTTCTCGAGCTTGGCATAAGAAGCACCATAAGCTCGTTTAATACGAGCACGATTTGCTTGCAGGAGGTATACTTCCTCTTGGGAAGCTTCTAGCTGCATCTGTAGTTGGTAGCTTCTTTCAGCTTCATCCAACCACCTCCTTTCTAGTACCTCCATAATACCATTGGCCTTGTTCATGTTGGCCTGGTTTTCATTTTAGAGTTGTTCCACCCGCTCTTCTTGAGCTTCTCCATAGGCCATCATTTCAGCAGCATCCTCTTCCAACTCGGCGATGATCTCATCGTAAGTTGGTAAGTCTATTACATCTGCATCTTCTATTAGGTTTGCCTCTCCGGCATCATTAAGTTCCAAGTTCTGATTTGGCTCATCTGCTTCAGATTCACTACTAGAATACTCGCTCGGATCACTTTCGTAGTCCAAGGCTTGAGCATTGTCTTCGTGTATGTCAGCCATTTCTACAAAACAAGATTGACTTTAATTAGTATAGTTCTTTCACATAATGTCTTTTAATTAATTAAGATTTAAAGTTTATTATCATCTTTTAATTATCTATTAGACTCTTCACAAGTCTATTTAACTTAAACGATCAGATTATATCCTAAAGTACTTGCTACTTTAGAGCTATAATCTACAGCTTTGATACCAACCTGTGACGCCCCCAAATCACTATACTTACTATAGATGACTTGGTGCTCACTACAAATGTTAAATCAATAGGTTTATAGATGATTTCCTTTATTCTCAAACAAAGTTCTCATCCTAATTCCCAAAGATCTTTCATTATTTTATATCAAGTCCTTATAATTGATACAAGAGACTTAATACTCAAACATAACCTTTTTATCCTTAATATTTAGATATTCTATAACTTTACATGTTTCAACATCCACGGTATTAAATCATTAGGATGGCTCTTGGGAACAGAGAATCTCGCGGTGAATGTTTGCATCTTCACCCGTGATAAATGTTTGCATCTTTATCCGTGACAAATGGTTGTATCTTTGTCCGGTGCAAAATTCTCTTTCCGTACAGAACATTACCCAAATAGTTAAAACCCTCATTCGAAACATATTTGTTTATAGTGATATCTCTTCATATTAATAATCCTACTTATCCGACATTCAGAATAGTAATAACGAGTTATACCTGGGTCCGAGGAACCTTAACGATGGATTTGACTAGTCAACATCGCTTAGTTCTGTCTCGGATGTACAGCACTCACAAGTTATTTACCGATCCTCATCCAGATAAATAGATCATTATTAATACTATGTTAAGTTTTAACAATTCTAAGTTTAATCAAAGTAAAGACGTAACAAGAGAATGTGATAAAACTTGATAATATTTATATAATATTCGGTTACATGTGTTGAACTTGTTCTTATTACAAAATGTCATTATGACTACAGTTAAGAACAGTTAAGGAAAGCAGTAAACTAGTCTACGCATTTCTTCTTTCCTTTCTTCTTCGAGCCGGAGCTCTCGGGTTTGTCTGCACATTAGGTTTATATGCAAGGGTGAGCTAAAATGCTCAGCAAGTCTTAAACACATAACATATAAGTGAACTCACACTGATAAGGATTGTAAGGACTCATGGAATAACAATTGATATTTACAAATGTTTTAACATAGCAAGACTGAGTGGTGGTTAGACCTTGAACTGTTCTTTGTCTTTCGACTTAGAACCTTTTACAGTGGATATAGAAAGGGGATCAACCTAACGACATCCTATGTTATGCATAACATACAATACACTGGACAGATCAAGAACAGTAATACATATTTGTTCATCTCAGTTTACTTCACATGTCAGGATCGCCCCAAGACGACTTGGTTTGATATAATAAAGCATGATTCGAATTTATCACGAATAATCATTTCATTTTGCAAGTTATGCCGAAACAAGAAGCAATAACTCTCGTATCAAAGATTTATAACACGTTGCATACACAAAATGTATAAATCACATAGAAAGCAAGTAAACAAAGTTTAAGGATAGAAAACTTGCCTTTAGCACAATTTAGGGTTTCCCGGTAATCGTTTAAAGCGCCTATACAAAGGGTTTCGCGTACCGAATGTTAGTTTATCGAATTTTTTCGTTCTATACGTGTTTTTATCACTAAACTAGACTATTTGCATTGGTAGAATTTTTAGAAAACTTGGCTAACTCAAAAACTCAAAATTTAGGGCTTCCACCCGCAAGCCCCTTAAAATTTTCAGCTTTGACATCCTTTCCGGTAACTGCCATAACATTGTCATCCGGAAACATTTTAAAGTGATTTTTGAGTCTAAATTGCTTATAATTTCATGATCTACAACTTGCATTTAGGTTACTAAGGCAGATTATGACTTTAAAATTTCGTAATTTTAGCAAAAAGGTCAGTATGCTTACATTGAACAATATTTTTAGGGTTAACCATGTGAAACATGGTACCGCTTGCTTTAACTCTTTATGAAATCATGTTGTAAGACTCAATATCACTTTATAACATAAAAATAACAAATCACAAACCTTCTCATAGAAAGATTCATGACTTTTGCTCAAGAACATACGAAGAACACGAAGAACGGTTAAACCGTACATTGTAACGACTGTGTTCTTGAGCTTTTGGTTTTCGTACATGAAATAATTTGAGCATTATAACTGCTTACATAAGTCATTATAACACTTTATAGTTGACAAAAATTGGTCATTATAACGGCTTACATAATTGATTAAAACAATTTATAAAAATGCTCAAGAACATACGCAAACGCGGAGAACGGATGAACCGTACATGACCACTACGTATGTTCATTAAGCTTTAAACTATGAATTGAATTTCGACATTATAACTACTACAAAATGTAGAAAGGCTCAAGAACACGTGAAGAACACGGAGAACGACAATCGTACATGGCTACGACTCGCGTTCTTGAGCTTTTGAAAATTTAAGACGAAAGAAAAAACGAACATAAAAACTATAAGAGATTGTACCTTTGGTGTTTGCAAGCTTTAACTATTTCTTTGCAATATCCAAGATAGTAACTCACTAGAACTCTCTCTCAATATATGTATAGCTTTGATACTTGATTTTTGAGCTTTGAAAATGAATGGTGAATCAAGTGAACTAAGCTTGCTATTTATAGGAAAAGTCAAGTTTATTTAATTACACTTTTAGTCCTTGAAGTTATTATTAGTTTACATAGGGACTTGGACACATATTTAAGAACTTAGGACACCTCATTAAAAGCACAAAATGGCTGGACATTTTGATCCAATGGCCTAGATTCCATCTTGCTTTACTTTGTGCTCATTGGTCAAAAACTAATCACATGGATAGCTAGCTTGGATTTTGATTGGTTAACTTAATTTTACATGGATTTAGTTGATAATTAGTTAGTGTAACTAGTGTTTCTTTATCTAGTTTAGTTAATCTAACTTGTTTTTCTTTGCTTAACCATGATTGGTCAAGGTTAGTTTAGTCCTTAATTAAGCTAACATGTGATTGGTTGATTAGTGAATCATTTTAACTAATCAAACTTACTTAGTTTAGCCTTAATCTTGATTAGTATACTAATTAGTATAGTTGACTTTTACTATTCACATTTGACTTTTTCGTATTTATACCGTATAATTTTCGTATTATTATCGTATTATTTTCGTATTATTTTCGTATAATTTTCGTATTCTTTTCGTATTTATGAATAGTGCTCTCTAGGGTTTCTAACCCTTAGGGTTAGGTTTTCTCAAACCCTAAAATTAAGTTTTCTTTACAAAAACTTTTATTGCATATTAAGCATCGGTGGTCTAATACAAACACAATACTCTTCAACGGAACGTTCAAAAATAGAAAGCGTTTTCGTTTGAAGAGCGTTTTACGTTTTATTTTGGGAAAAATATCAGTGGCTCCCTGGTATCTATTCCCCGTATAAATGCTATATCGTGAAATGGAAAAAGTCCAAACGTTGAAAAGAACGTTCAAAAAGACGACAAACGTTTTCTCGTAAATCGTGTCTTTTTCGTCTTTTTCCCAAGAAAATTTTATTGATTCCCTGACATCTAAACCTCATATTATCACTATGTTGTGAAATGTAAGAAGTCCTACAGATGAAAGAAACAGTCAAACGAATGAAAAACGTCACCTCGTGAATAGTGCTTTTACACGTTTTTCGAGAAAAACTATTATTGACTGTTACGTGTTTTCAAATTGTGGGAAGGTTGAATCTTGAAACAGAATGTCATTCTGACGTATACGTTTCGCTCGGGAGCTTAGGTTAGAATTCCTAGGGTTTAGACCCTAGGGTTTAGGGTTTAGGTTTTATCTTCTTTTCAGATTTTTTGAAGAAAAAACTTTTATGTTCCTTTTTCGTGCTAAGGCTGTATACTTGAATCGAAACACATAAATAAGCAATAACGAAGATTCCATAACACATATAAGATGTAATTCAAGCTTTATTTATTCACATAAAGTCGGATTACAACTCTCTCGGAAGTTCGGAATATTACAAAGGAAGGTCTTGGTGGATGTCCTCAAGCTACACAACTTACTTTGGTAGAAGGAGAAGAAGAGCATCCAAGACCTCAAGGTTTAAAAGTGCTCTCAACTTCATCTTATTTTATTTTTGTAGTCTAGAAAGCTTTTGATCGGTTAAAATTAATTTTTAACCGATCAAAACTCGTTTTGATGATCTAGAAGTATTTAACTATGTAATATATGTATATTCATAGATCTATGTGTTTATAAAATGTTTTGGTATGTTAGAAATACATAAAAATGGTAGAAAAGTACATAACACAATTTTACCGGTAAACCCTAACTATGCATGCTAGGTTTATGGTTGTATTTTGAAATGTACAAATTGGAAAGTGGATTTTTATGGCTAGAAAGCTAGATCTATGAGTTTTAAAGATAAAACCTTTTTGAACTTTTCAAAAATAATGAATAACAAAGAAGTTATGGCTTTTACCGCAAAGGATGTTGATTTTAAAACCATATGTTGCATTGTGAGCCATTTTGAGTCTAGTTACGTTTGGAATTTGGATTTGTGTTCTAAAGAGAAATTGTAGAGGGGGAAATTCTGATGAGAATGGACTTAAGAATCACCCCAAAATATTTTTGTATGAAGAAGTTATGGCTGTCGAAGCGTCGGAGGGTCGAGCAGTCAAACAGTTGACTTTCGGACAAAACGGCTGACGCAACCGCGTCAGGAGTGACGCAGCTGCGTCAGAACAATCTGTTAAGCAGATTTTTGGTGCTCCGGGTCGGGTCGGGTCGATCCGGGTCAAGTTTTCTTTGAAAAATTAAGTTGAAATAGGTGTAAAATGAATATATTTGGGTATTAAACCAATTTATATGGAGTCTATTTGTAAATCAATGCTATCTAATGTTTAAATTAAATACTAAGGTTAACCCAATTTAAAAGTTAACTTTTGGTATTATTTAAAGAGTATTAAAATATTACTACATGGTTGATAATATTAATAAATAATTAAATATTATGAAATGATTGATAATATTAGTAAGAGATTAAAATATTATTAAATGAGTAATAACATTAATAAGTCAATAAAATATTATTAAATAAATAATAATATTAGTAAATGAATAAAATATTATTTAATGATTAATAATATTAGATAATGAATAAAATATTATTAAATGATTAATAATATTAGATAATAAATAAAATATTACTAAATGATTAATAATATTAGATAATGATTTAAAAAATTATTAGATGATTAATAATATTAATAAGATAATAAAATATTATTAAATGATTAATAATATTGGATATTAAATAAAATATTATTAAATAATTAATAATATTAGATAATGTTTAAAATATTATTAAATGGTTAATAATATTAATGAGGTAATAAAATATTATTAAATGATTAATAATATTAGATAATTAATAAAATATTATTAAATAATTAATAATATTAGATAATGATTTAAAATATTATTAAATAGTTAATAATATTAAATAATGAATAAAATATTATTAAAGGATTAATAATATTATGAGGTGAATAAAATATTATTAAATAATTAATAATATTATAAGGACAATAAAATGTTATTAATGGATTAATAATGTTAAGTGATTGATAGAATATTATTAAAAGATTAATAATATTAGAAGACTAATAATGTATTATTAAACGATTAATAATACTACAAGACTAATAAAATATTATTAAATTGTTAATAATATTATATAAGTGTATGAACTATATTAAATAATTAATATAGGTTCTTTGTGTTTGAAATATTATCAAGTAATTAATGATAATGTTTCCTATGTGATTATATACCCATAATTATATAATTATGTGGTTCGTAAGAGTTATAAAGGTCATTATACTAATGTGTATATGATACTAATTTAAGATCAAACTGATTTAATTGTTAGGTCCGTTCAAGAATTATTAAATTAAGTTGGTTAGCCGTAGACGACGCACGAGGCAAGTCTTCTACCTTTAACTTGTACTTATTGTTGCAATTATTATTCAACTTTAATTACTTTGAGCAATTCAATTATTGTTGAGCAAGTATCTACACTCGTAGATATTTGACAGACCTTTGAGTGAATTAATTATCGAAAATTACTTCACATCGTTATTGATTATTCTATTCACACATAGTGCTTTTGCAAACTGTTTAAGAACGTCTAAGCTAATTGTTTCGGCTAGACAAATGCATGTTAAATTCATTTAGTTGAATATTATAAAAGCTTATCCAAACCATTGGCTGGTGCGGATTCTTACAGTAAGACTGAGATAGAACAACCCTAGTTAAAGGGGAATTTTTATTTGTCGGAGACCCGACAGCGCGCAAGAAAACTAAATGTGATGCATATACATAGGACATGAGAGGACTGATCCCCTCAAGTGTCCCGTTATTTTAACAAGGAGTCAGACATTGTATGTCTGTTCTACCTTAGTAGCAGTTCATGGTCATTAAAGACCACTCAGCGGTAAAGAGTCAATTCCTTCTTTTATTGAACATTGATTCTTGTTATCTTTCACAATTGTTATTGTTGAAACCTTGAAGTTATTTCCCTTCATCATGATATATCGTATGATTGTTGTTTATAAACTTGTTGAGCCATTTAGGTGCTCATTCTTGCTATATCATGACTTTATTTCAGCCAATCCCGAAAGCTCTAAATCGGATAAAGGCAAGGGGAAAGCGAATGTTTAATTTTAGTAGTTGCATGCTAGTTTAGTTTACTGTTATGTAATTACTGTTGTAAATCTTTTGTATTTCCCTTAAGATATATAATGTTAAGATTAAGGTAATAGACCTTGGGAAGTGTAGCCTTTTGATTAAGGAACTTTTTGTATTATTCCGCGAAGTTTGAATACAATATATGTATTTCATTGTTGTTATGTATTGTACAGTGAGAACCAAACCCGAGGTTAAAGAACCCGGATTTGGGGTCGTCACAGCTATTTGTTTCGATATTTCCTCAAAATTTGAAAAGAACTAGGTGAATTAGAGTCATATTGCTTTGTTATACATCGGTTAGCCTCAAAAGGAGGAATCCTATCACTATCGCATTAAAAACAATGCGTACAACGCACACAAGTCTTCATTTGAGGAAACTTGCTTTTTGTTTCATTATTTCCTCAAAATTTGTGAAGAACTAGGTGAATTAGAGACATATTACTTTGTTATACATCGGTTAGCCTCAAAAGGAGCAATCCAATCACTCTCGCATTGAAAATAATCCGCACAACGCCCACAAGTCTTTGTTTAAGGAAACTTGCTTTTTGTTTCGTTATTTCCACAAAATATGCAAACAAATAGGTGATTAAGAGTCATATTACTACGTTATACATCGGTTAGCCTCAAAAGGGGCAATCCTATCACTTTCACATTGAAAACAATGCGTACAACGCGCACAAGTCGTTAATTGAGGAAACTCGCTATTTGTTTCGATATTTCTTCAAAATTTATAAAGAAATAGGTGAATTAGAGTTATATTACTTCGTTAAACATCGGTTCGCCTCAAAAGGAGCAATCCAATCACTCTGGCATTGAAAACAATGCGTACAACGCACACAAGTCTTGATTTGAGGAAACTTGCTATTCGTTTCGATATTTCCTCAAAATTTGAAAAGAACTAGGTGAATTAGAGTCATATTGCTTTGTTATACATCAGTTAGCCTCAAAAGGAGCTATCTTATCACTCTCGCATTGAAAACAATGCGTACAACGCACACAAGCCTTTATTTGAGGAAACTTGCTTTTCGTTTCGTTATTTCCTCAAAATTTGTAAAGAACTAGGTGAATTAGAGACATATTACTTTGTTACACATCGGTTAGCCTCAAAATGAGCAATCCAATCACTCTCGCATTGAAAACAATGCGTACAACGCCTACAAGTTTTCATTTGAGGAAAATTGCTTTTTGTTTCGTTATTTCCTCAAAATATGCAAACAAATGGGTGATTAAGAATCATATTACTTCGTTATACACCGGTTAGCCTCAAAAGGGGCAATCTTATCACTCTCGCATTCAAAACAATGCGGACAACGCACACAAGCCTTCAATTGAGGAAACATGCTATTCGTTTCGATATTTCCTCAAAATTTGCAAAGAAATAGGTGAACTAGAGTTATATTACTTCGTTATACATTGGTTAGCCTCAAAAGGAGCAATCCAATCACTCTCACATTGAAAACAATGCGTACAATGCACACAAGTCTTCATTTGAGGAAACTTGCTATTCGTTTCGATATTTTCTCAAAATTTGAAAAGAACTTGGTGAATTAGGGTCATATTACTTTGTTATACATCGGTTAGCCTCAAAAGGAGCAATCCTATCACCCTCGCATTGAAAACAATGTGTACAACGCACACAAGTCTTCATTTGAGGAAAGTTGCTTTTCGTTTCGTTATTTCCTCTAAATATGCAAACAAATAGGTGATTAAGAGTCATATTACTTCGTTATACATCGGTTAGCTTTAAAAGGGGCAATCCTATCACTCTCACATTGAAAACAATGCGTATAACGCACACAAGTCTTCACTTGAGGGAACTTCTTATTCGTTTCGATATTTCCTCAAATTTTGCAAAGAGATAGGTGAATTAGAGTCATAGTACTTCGTTATACATCGGTTAGCCTCAAAATGAGCAATCCTATCACTCTCGAATTGAAAACATTGCGTAAAGCGCACACAAGTCTTCATTTGAGGAAACTTGCTTTTCGTTTCGTTATTTCCTCAAAATATGTAAACAAATAGGTGATTAAGAGTCATATTACTTCGTTATACATCGGTTAGCCTCAAAATGAGCAATCCTATCACTCTCGAATTGAAAACAATGCGTAAAACGCACAGAAGTCTTCATTTGAGGAAACTTGCTTTTCATTTCGTTATTTCCTTAAAATATGCAAACAAATAGGTGATTAAGAGTCATATTACTTCATTATACATCGGTTAGTCTCAAAAGGGGCAATCCTATCACTCTCGCATTGAAACCAATGCGTACAACGCACACAACTCTTCAATTGAGGAAACTCGCTATTTGTTTCGATATTTGAGGAAACTTGCTTTTCGTTTCGTTATTTCCTCAAAATTTGTAAAGAACTAGGTGAATTAGAGACATATTACTTTGTTATACATCGGTTAGCCTCAAAATGAGCAATCCAATCACTCTCGCATTGAAAACAATGCGTACAACACCCACAAGTCTTCATTTGAGGAAACTTACTACTCGTTTCGATATTTCCTCAAATTTTGCAAAGAGATAGGTGAATTAGAGTCGTAGTACTTCGTTATACATCAGTTAGCCTCAAAATGAGCAATCCTATTACTCTCGAATTGAAAACAATGCGTACAACGCACACAAGTCTTTAATTGAGGAAACTCGCTATTCGTTTCGATATTTCTTCAAAATTTATAAAGAAATAGGTGAATTAGAGTTATATTACTTCGTTATACATCGGTTAGCCTAAAAAGGAGCAATCCAATCACTTTCACATTGAAAACAATGCGTACAACGCACACAAGTCTTCATTTGAGGAAACTTGCTATTCGTTTCAATATTTCCTCAAAATTTGAAAAGAACTAGGTGAATTAGAGTCATATTGCTTTGTTATACATCGTTTAGCCTCAAAAGGAGCAATCCTATCGGTATCGCAATAAAAACAATGCGTACAACGCACACAAGTCTTCATTTGAGGAAACTTGCTTTTCGTTTTATTATTTCCTCAAAATTTGTGAAGAACTAGGTGAATTAGAGACATATTACTTTGTTATACATCGGTTAGCCTCAAAAGGAACAATCCAATCAATCTCGCATTGAAAACAATGCGTACAACGCCCACAAGTCTTCATTTGAGGAAACTTGCTTTTTGTTTCGTTATTTCCTTAAAATATACAAACAAATAGGTGATTAAGAGTCATATTACTTCGTTATACATCGGTTAGCCTCAAAAGGGGCAATCCTATCACTTTCGCATTGAAAACAATGCGTGCAACGCGCACAAGTCTTTAATTGAGGAAACTCGCTATTCATTTCGATATTTCTTCAAAATTTATAAAGAAATAGGTGAATTAGAGTTATATTACTTAGTTATACATCGGTTAGCCTCAAAATGAGCAATCCTATCACTCTCGAATTGAAAACAATGCGTAAAACGCACACAAGTCTTCATTTGAGGAAACTTGATTTTCGTTTCGTTATTTCCTTAAAATATGCAAACAAATAGGTGATTAAGAGTCATATTACTTCCTTATACATCGGTTAGCCTTAAAAGGGGCAGTTGTAATATCCCAGATATTTTCAAGATTTTAAATAATATCTTAATTGATTTTATTAAAGGTTAATGTTTAAAACCTAGAATGTGAGAACTAAGATGTGTAGAAAATGGGTAAACTTTTTTTTTAAACATAATGTATTTGTTAGAAATTAAATGTGGAAATATTTTATGATGCATATAGAAAATTTATTAAGGAAATAAATTCATTTGAGAAGTGAAAACGGTTATAAGGATATATATACATGGTTATATATTCCTAGAGTTGTGTTTGCTAGCCAAACAAGAAGATGAGTAAATTAATACTCAATAAAACTAATAAATTAATTAGTTTAAATATGAAGTAAGAATGAAAGTCATGAAATATAATTAATTATGTTAATTATATTAGTTATGAGTTAAAGTTATATAAAAACTAGAAAGTTTGTCTAGAATGACAATATTAAGAAGTTAATTGATTAAGTACTTAACTTAATTATTAAGTTGTGGTATAGAGTTCAAGTAATTTAATTACTATTAGTGGACTAGCTCAAAAGGATTATAGATGTTAGCCCAATATGAAAATATTGGTATAAAGTGGGTAATTAAATAATAAGCCCAAATGATATGTTGATTAATAGTCCAAGAGGTAATTAATATAAGTCCAATTAAATTAATTACCTAGCCCAAGATATAAAGATGTGTGTCTTGTGTTGGGTAGCCCAAATAATTAAATAAAGGAGCCCAATGCAAAATAAACTAGTAGCCCAAATATTAAGTCCAAATTTAAAAGTCCAATGTTGGTCAAAGTGTTAGGAGATATTGTTGAGTGTAGAGAATTAACTAATGTAGGGTTAATTGAATAACCCTAGTTGGTAGGCAAGATAGAGAATTAACCAAACATTGGTTAATTGTTAAAGGAAGAAAGGTAGTGATGAAAATTAACTATGGATGAGTTAATTATGTAACCCAATGTAGTAGAATAAATTAAATCAAATTGGACTATAATATAAGTCCAAATGAGATATTAAACTAGGTCAAATTAATTAACCTAGTAGTACATGTAATTAAATTTAAACATTGATCTATGTAGTAATTAATCAAGCCCAATGCTTGATTTACTTAAATATAACAAAGGGTATTTAATGTTAGCCCAATGTAACAATTAAATTGAGCCCAACCAAATTAAATGGATGAGCCCAATATATTTAAATTCCTAATTCCAAAGTAGAGCCCAATAAGTGTAATATTCCGAACTTCCGAGAGAGTTATAATCCGACTTTATGTGAATAAATAAAGCTTGAATTACATCTTATATGTGTTATGGAATCTTCGTTATTGTTTATTTATGTGTTTCGGTTCAAGTATCCAGCCTTAGCACGAAAAAGGAGCATAAAAGTTTTTTTTCAAAAATCTTAAAAGAAGATAAAACCTAAACCCTAAACCCTAGGGTCTAAACCCTAGGAAATCTAACCTAAGCCCCCGAGCGAAACGTAGACATGGAAATGACATTCTGTTTCAGGATTCATCTTTCCCGCACTTTGAAAACACGATATAGCCGATAAAAGTTTTTCTCGAAAAACGCGTCGGGGATAGGACGAAATAGGGAAAAGACGAAAAATATTTTTTTTGTCTTTTTGATCGTCTAACCATTTTCTGAGATATAGAAATCAAAAACACTATTCACCGAAAAACGTGCAATGTCTTTTTCACTTTTCGTTTTACAGAATAGTGTTTATTCGGAACAAAACTTCGTAATATCTGACTTTTAAAATCAGTAAAGACCAATTCAACTGGAATACTTAGAAATGAACTAGGTTAGAGATAACTAGATTAGGAACCCTAATCTAGACTTAAACCTAGTTACAGAATAATTAAATTATCTAACTAATTAACCTAATTAGGTAATTATCACTAATCCGGTTGGAATTGAACTAGGTTAAGGTAACTAGATTACCATTTAACCTAATTATCATATAATTAAACTTAACCTAACTAGGATTAAGATTAATTAAACTATAGATTAATCTAATCTATATGTTAAACTAATCGGTGAATTAATAAACCTATTTAACCTAAGTTATTGCTAATTAACCTAACCTTGATTAAGATAGATTATCAAATGGACTAATCTAACCTTGGTCAAGCTTGGTAAATGACCATGACTACCCGTCAAATAAATGCTTAAATGACCAACCAAACAAGGCCTAATACTATTCATTTGGTAGGCTAATTGGTGGACCAATCAAAAGCTAACATGTATGGATTTGTGATGTCACCAAACATGATGATTACTAACATTTAATGGCATAAAAATCTGACCTTTGGTCGTTCATATCAAGTGGGCAAGGGTGGTGCACTTGAAGTTAGCTTAGCTTGGAAGTTTTGTAACAATGACTCTTTTGCCCTAGCTTTGGTTGGCCTATAAATAGCAAGCAATGTTCAACCATTCTATCATTCATTTTCAAGCTCAAAAAATCAAGTATCAAAGCTATACATATATTGAGAGAGAGTTCTAGTGAGTTACTATCTTGGATATTACAAAGAAATAGTTAAAGCTTGCAAACACCAAAGGTACAATTCCTTATAGTTTTTATGTTCGATTTTTCTTTCGTCTTAAATTTTCAAAAGCTCAAGAACGCGAGTCGTAGCCATGTACGATTGTCGTTCTCCGTGTTCTTCACGTGTTCTTGAGCCTTTCTACATTTTGTAGTAGTTATAATGTCGAATTTCAATTCGTAGTTTAAAGCTTAATGAACATACGTAGTGGTCATGTACGGTCCATCCGTTCTCCGCGTATGCGTATGTTCTCGAGCATTTTTATAAATTGTTTTAATCAATTATACAAGCCGTTATAATGACCAATTTTTGTCAACTATAAAGTGTTATAATCACTTATGTAAGCAGTTATAATGCTTAAATTATTTCATGTACGAAAACCAAAAGCTCAAGAACATAGTCGTTACCATGTACGGTTTAACCGTTCTTCGTGTTCTTCGTATGTTCTTGAGCAAAAGTCATGAATCTTTCTTTGAGAAGGTTTGTGATTTGTTATTTTTATGTTATAAAGTGATATTGAGTCTTACAACATGATTTCATAAAGAGTTAAAGCAAGCGGTACCATGTTTCACATGGTTAACCCTAAAAATATTGTTCAATGTAAGCATACTGACATTTTTGCTAAAATTACGAAATTTTAAAGTCATAATCTGCCTTAGTAACCTAAATGAAAGTTGTAGATCATGAAATTATAAGCAATTTAGACTCAAAAATCACTTTAAAATGTTTCCGGATGACAAAGTTATGGCAGTTACCGGAAAGGACGTCAAAGCTGAAAATTTTAAGGGGGCATTCGGGTGGAAGCACTAATTTTTGAGTTAGCCAAATTTTCTAAAAATTCCACCAATAAAAATAGTCTAGTTTAGTGATAAAAACACATTTAGAACGAAAAAATTCGATGAACTAACATTCGGTACGCGAAACCCTTTGTATAGGGGCTTTAAACGATTACCGGGAAACCCTAGGTTGTGCTAAAGGCAAGTTTTCTATCTTTAAACCTTGTTTACTTGCTTTCTATGTGATTTATACATTTTGTGTATGCAACGTGTTATAAATCTTTGATACGAGAGTTATTGCTTTTTGTTTCGGCATAACTTGCAAAATGAAATGATTATTCGTGATAAATTCGAATCATGCTTTATTATATCAAACCAAGTCGTCTTGGGGCGATCCTGACATGTGAAGTAAACTGAGATGAACAAATATGTATTACTGTTCTTGATCTGTCCAGTGTATTGTATGTTATGCATAACATAGGATGTCGTTAGGTTGATCCCCTTTCTATATCCACTGTAAAAGGTTCTAAGTCGAAAGACAAAGAACAGTTCAAGGTCTAACCACCACTCAGTCTTACTATGTTAAAACATTTGTAAATATCAATTGTTATTCCATGAGTCCTTACAATCCTTATCGGTGTGAGTTCACTTATATGTTATGTGTTTAAGACTTGCTGAGCATTTTAGCTCACCCTTGCATATAAACCTAATGTGCAGACAAACCCGAGAGCTCCGGCTCGAAGAAGAAAGGAAAGAAGAAATGCGTAGACTAGTTTACTGCTTTCCTTAACTGTTCTTAACTGTAGTCATAATGACATTTTGTAATAAGAACAAGTTCAACACATGTAACCGGATATTATATAAATATTATCAAGTTTTATCACATTCTCTTGTTACGTCTTTACTTTGATTAAACTTAGAATTGTTAAAACTTAACATAGTATTAATAATGATCTATTTATCTGGATGAGGATCGGTAAATAACTTATGAGTGCTGTACATCCGAGACCGGACTAAGCGATGTTGACTAGTCAAATCCATCGTTAAGGTTCCTCGGAACCAGGTATAACTCGTTATTACTATTCTGAATGTCGGATAAGTAGGATTATTAATATGAAGAGATATCACTATAACCAAATATGTTTCGAATGAGGGTTTTAACTATTTGGGTAATGTTCTGTACGGAAAGAGAATTTTGCACCGGACAAAGATACAACCATTTGTCACGGATAAAGATGCAAATATTTATCACGAGTGAAGATGCAAACATTCACCGCGAGATTCTCTGTTCCCAAGAGCCGTCCTAATGATTTAATATCGTGGATGTTGAAACATGTAAAGTTATAGAATATCTAAATATTAAGATAAAAAGGTTATGTTTGAGTATTAAGTCTCTTGTATCAATTATAAGGACTTGATATAAAATAATGAAAGATCTTTGGGAATTAAGATGAGAACTTTGTTTGAGAATAAAGGAAATCATCTATAAACCTATTGATTTAGCATTTATAGTGAGCACCAAGTCATCTATAGTAAGTATAGTGATTTGGGGGCGTCACAATAAGAAGTCAAAATGTTGGTCAAACATTATATATATGTATATATATCAATTGGTGTATATATGTATAATAAATGTATTAAAAAGAAAGCAAAAATGGGGGATTAAATCCCATTTTGCTGAGATTTAGGGGCCCCACTTGGTGGCTTGTGCATCTTTGTTGCTTTTAAAACACTCCATTGGTTGCTTGTGTTGAGTTTTGATGGATGTCAATCACCTTGTCAATCAAAATGGTCATTCAATCAAATAGTAATATAGCTTAGCCTCTAATTTAAACAATGTTGGTTGATTAGTAGGAGTTGATGATAATTAAGGGAGGGCTATATATAGCATGCTCCACCCATTTGTTATGTTTTGCTAGTCATTTTGTAAGAGTTCTAGAGAGAAAAGAGAGAGAGCTCTTTGAGAGATAGGTAGCAAACCTTTGTGAGATTGAAGATCCACCAAGGAAATTTGCTAGAGAATGGACAAGAGGAGGTCACAAGCCAAGATCATGTCAAGAGGAAGAAGAGCATCCATGATCAAGAGGTTCAAAAGTGATATAACATTCACCTATTTCATTTTTATAGTTTATATAAGTTTTAATCGGTCAAAATATGTTTTTAACCGATCAAAAGTTATTTTGATGCTCTAGAAGTCTAAAGCTATGTTATATTGGTAGAATCATGGTTTGATATAGTTAAATCATGTTTTGGTATGAGCGGTATGCATAAAAATGCAAGAAATGTCTATATTAAGCTTTATCGGTAAAAACCTAGGTAGCTATGCGCTACTTAATGTTGTAGTTTGAAATGTAAAAGTTGGAAATTGGATTTCTACGGCTAAAAAGTTACCTCTATGAGTTTTTAAGAAAACCCAACTTGAATCTTTCAAAAATGTGGAAAAATAAAGAAGTTATGGATTTTTCCTCAAAGCATGTTGATTTTAAAACCCTAAGTTGCATTGTGAGCTATTTTAAGAATATATCTGTTTGGAATTTGGATTTGTGTTCTAAAGATAAATTGTAGAGGGGGAAATGATGATGAGAATGGACTAAAGAATCACCCCAAAATGTTTTAAAATGAAGAAGTTATGGCTGTCGGAGCGAAGGAGGGTCGGACAGCCCAAACGGTGAAAAATTACTGCATGACCGGGGCGGCCTCGCTACTTTATGGGGCGGCCGCCCCACTCTACCAGATGGTTTTTGTGTTGTTTAGTTGTCCGGGGCGGCCGCGCCACCTTACGGGGTGACCTCGCTACTCCATCAGAGTTTTTTTTGTCGTCCGGGTCGGGTCGGTTCGATCCGGGTTGGATTTTTATGAAAATTTAAGTTCATATAGGTATAAAATGAGTATGTTTGTATAATAAACTAATATATGTAGTTTATGAATGAGTGATTAAAATATTATTAAATGGATAATAATATTAATAAGTGATTAAAATATTATTAAATGGTTAATAATATTAATGTGTGATTAAAATATTATTAAATGGTTAATAATATTAATAAGTGATTAAAATATTATTAAATGGTTAATAATATTAATGTGTGATTAAAATATTATTAAATAGTTAATAATATTAAAATATTATTAAATAGTTAATAATATTACTGTGTGATTAAAATATTATTAAATAGTTAATAATATTAAAATATTATTAAATAGTTAATAATATTAATAAGTGATTAAAATATTATTAAATGGTTAATAATATTAATGTGTGATTAAAATATTATTAAATGGTTAATAATATTAATAAGTGATTAAAATATTATTAAATGGATAATAATATTAATATGTGATTAAAATATTATTAAATGGTTAATAATATTAATATGTGATTAAAATATTATTAAATGGTTAATAATATTTGAATATAGTTGTATGTTATCAAAGGTAGATAATATTTTGAGATATTTGGTACATTATTAAATGTCCGAATCATTAAGTTATGAAAAAGAAGAATGTTTAATTAAATTAAACATATGTAAATAGTCCATTGTGACTAAATTTTAGACAACTTATTAAAAGTTAGTCGCACAATGAACGTATAGTGAATGCGTAAGTTGGTTAAGTGTACCCGACATGTCCAACTAGGTTTGGGCTAGGGATTTGTCCGGAACTTAAGGGTTCGTTTGTCGGACATCTTAAGAGTTAATAATTTAAAGTTAGAGTCTTATATAAAGGCTAAGTAATAGTCATTGCATCTAATGATTATGTCAATTTCCTATATAAATTGTAGGTCGAACGAAAGACGCAAATAAGCATAACTGGTAGAAGCAAACCAGACAAGTTTTTCAGATATTGTTGCTATGTGTATAACTGTTATGTGTGCACTTGAAGCATGTGAGAATTTGAATTAAATATGTTTTTGTAAAACCATATGAGATGTGTTGATTCTATATGATAGAGAGCCTGAATTAATTGAATAAGTTGAGCTGTATGTCATGTATTCATTCCAATGCATGATCAGTATGTTGCATGAATAAATGCAAAGCATGAGAAACATGATGCATTCATATAATGTAATTCATGAAGCATAAGAAGCATGTATAAACATGAACTATGTGTTATGTGATATCTGTTAGACTTGCTGAGCCGTCGTGCTCACTCTTGCCTAAACCAACATTTTTCAGATAGTGCAAATTATTTGAAGTTCTCGATAAAGATCAAGGAACAGGAAAGCATATTACTTTCACTGAAGATCTAAATATTTGTTGTAGATATTAGTCCGAATTGGACAGGTAAATGATTGTGTAGTGTAAGAATTTAGTTGGTATGCTATATAAGTGTTAAATACACATGTTGATTGTAATAGAATGTCGTATCATGTATGATATTAAGACATACTAGGAATGTATAAAGATTTCGATTCTGGAATAGAAAGAGATGCTGTAAAATTGTAAATAAATGATTATTTAGCAATTATAATATTGTTGTAATTCATGAACAATAAGGAAAAGGTTGTACTCGTGTTGAACCGGATCCGAGGTTCAAGGAACCCGGATTTGGGGTCGTCACAGCAATCCTATCACTCTCGCATTGAAACCAATGCGTACAACGCACACAACTCTTCAATTGAGGAAAATCGCTATTTGTTTCGATATTTCCTCAAAATTTGCAAAGAAATAGGTGAATTAGAGTTATATTACTTCGTTATACATCGGTTAGCCTCAAAAGGAGCAATCCAATCACTCTCGCATTGAAAACAATGAGTACAATTCACACGAGTTTAAGTTTGAGGAAACTTGCTATTCGTTTCGATATTTCCTCAAATTTTGAAAAGAACTAGGTGAATTAGAGTCATATTTCTTTGTTATACATCGGTTAGCCTCAAAAGGAGCAATCATATCACTCTCGCATTGAAAACAATGCGTACAACGCACACAAGTCTTCATTTGAGGAAACTTGCTTTTCGTTTCGTTATTTCCTTAAAATATGCAAACAAATAGGTGATTAAGAGTCATATTACTTCGTTATACATCGGTTAGCCTCAAAAGGGGCAATTCTATCACTCTCGCATTGAAACCAATGCGTACAACGCACGCAAGTCTTCACTGGAGGGAACTTGCTATTTGTTTCGATATTTCCTCAAATTTTGCAAAGAGATATGTGAATTAGAGTCATAGTACTTCGTTATACATCGGTTAGCCTCTAAAGGAGCAATCCTATCTCTCTCGCATTGAAAACAATGCATACAACGCTCACAAGTGTTCATTTGAGGAAACTTGCTTGTAATATCCTGAATATTTATAGCACTTATAAATATGATATTAAATGACTAAAGTAATTGTAAAGTTAATTTCGAGGACGAAATTCCTGTAAGTTGGGTTGAATGTAATATCCCAAATATTTTCAAAGTGATCTAACAAGATCTAAGCGAGGTTGTCAATTCAAAAGCTAAGATAGATTGCTCAAGCATACCTTGAGCTATCTTAAAGAATATATATACGACTCGAAACTACGATCGTATACAACTAAGAGGTTAAAATCTTTAACCTAAACTATATGTTATGTAATTAGTAAAGCTTAAATTGAGCTTTTAAATGCACTGTATGAATTATCTATGTGTAGGATTTTGTGTTTTGGTTCAAGTAGTTAACCTTAACATTTATTAAAAATCAGAAGTCAATTTAGGGCAAAAACCTAAATTAGAAAAAGAGTTAAAACCTAAACCCTAACCCTAAGGTCTACACCCTAGGAAATAACCTAGGCCCTCGAGCAAAATGTGAAGGTCAAATTGACATTTTGTTTAAGGATTCAACTTTCCCACGATTTGAAAACACGTAACAGTCAATAAAAGTTTTTCTCGAAAAACGTGTAAAAGCATTATTCAAGAGGTGACGTTTTTCATTCGTTTGACTGTTTCTTTCATCTGTAGGACTTCTTACATTTCACAACATAGTGATAATATGAGGTTTAGATGTCAGGGAACCAATAAAATTTTCTGGGGAAAAAGACGAAAAAGACATGATTTACGAGAAAATATTTGTCGCCTTTTTGAACGTTCTTTTCAACGTTTGGACTTTTTCCATTTCACGATATAGTATTTATACGGGGAATAAATACCAGGGACCCACTGATATTTTTCCCAAAATAAAATGTAAAACGCTCTTCAAACGAAAACGCTTTCCGTTTTTGATCAAATCGTTGATGGATACAGTGTTTGTATGCAACACCGGTGCGTAATAAGCAATAAAAGATTTTTCTCGAAAAGTGTGTCGGGAATAAGACGAAATAGGGAAAATACAAAAATAAATATTATTTTTGACTTTTTGGTCTTCTAACCATTTTCTGAGAAATAGTCGTCAAAAACACTATTCATCAAAAAACGTGTCAAGTCTTTTGGACTTTTCACCTTACAGAAAAGTGTTCATTCGGAACAAAACTCAGTAATATCAAATTTTTAAATCAGTAAAAGTTAACCATTTAGTTGGAATCAGACTGTTAGATAATTAACTGCTAATTCTTCCGTATTGTTTTCATCAAACGAAGCACGATGTAGGTTAACATTCAATTTGAATAATAAAATTTATCAGATTAATACCTAATTATATTATTCAATTATAAGTTGGGTCTAGAATGAAAGAAATTTATCAATTGCGTCGCCTGGTAGATATATTTGAGAAAAATACAAGGAAGATTATCCGAGATTAATTCAAGGAAAACTTTGAGGGTCAGACGAGACATCATATTAATACTGTATGATGTATTTTATTAATAAAATACGTATAAGTAATTAAAACTTATATTACTAATGCGAAATATTTTAAATTAATCGCACGCGATTTATCCGATATACCGAAATCGGAAGAAATAATGACAAAACAACTCGGGAAGCTTCTAGAAGCTAGTTTGGAAAATATCTAGATATTATTCTAGTTTTATTAATTAAATAATGTGCAAAATGACTAAAATGCCCTTGGCTTTTAAACTAATGACCAAACTACCCCGACCCTTGGTTTTCCTATAAATAGAGAGCTAACCTCATTCATTTCTTCAATAATTTTCAAAGAAAAATTCATATAATCAAGAGATTGCAAAGAAATAGTTAAAGCTTGCAATAATAAAATGTACGATTCTTAATCGTTATTATGCTTAAAGTTTATTTTATCGATGAGGCTCAAGAACATAAGTCGTAGCCATGTAGGATTTTTCGTTCTCCGTGTTCCTTATGACTTGAGCAAGTCGTTGTTATGTCAAATTTCATTTCATAGTTTAAAGTTCATGAACATACGTCGTATCCATGTACGGTTTATCCGTTCTCCGTGTTCTTCGTATGTTCTGGAGTATTATTATAAATTGTTATAATTAAGTAAACAAGTCGTTATAATGACCAAATTTTATCAATTATAAAGTGTTATAATTGTTGGTTTGTAATATTCATAGACGCAATCAAATTGCACAAAATAGCGGAAGCATGGTAAAATCAAATTTAACATTTTACAAACCATAATCCAGGATCGACCTTTATGCGCAATTATTAATTAATAAAGAAGAAGTTAGAGATATACCCTTGTAGAACTCAAAGCTTCAACGGGTACAAGTTCACCTCCAAATCCTTCACGATCTCCTTGAATTTCACCGATTGGATTCCAACGATCAATGTTAGCCACCCAAGTGTTTGGCCTCTAGAGGTGATCCACGAAGGAATAACAATAATTCAAGAAGTGGGTGATGGCAAACCCTAGTTTTCTCTCTTTCTAGAGAATATGTGTAACCCTAATCCATAATAAGACTTCTCTTATTTATAGACTTAATAAACCGTCCTAACACCTTTAGGAATAGGGTTTTTAATTAAACTCCTAATCTAATTAGGATCTTAATTAATTTAATATAATAATTATAATTCCTAAACTATTTAGGAACTTAATTATCAATTATGAGAGTACTTTTATTAATTAATTCCTAAACCATTTAGGAACTAAATAATAATAATAATAGTAATAATAATAATAAGACTCCTCTTATTAATTTATAATTAGTATTTCCAAAATACTAAATAATAAATATTAAGCTATTTAATTTATTCTATCCACATAGTATAAATTAAATATACTTAATTCATTATTACAATTATGCCATTTACTTCTTAAATAATTATTTTCCTTTTGCGGTGTGACCCTTTAGGTTCTCCATATTAAACCGGTTATAGAATAAATTAATTAGAACTATTCTAATCTTATTTATTAAATAAATTAAACTATTTAATTCATTTAAATAAATAATATTTATTCCATAATAAGGGTAAGCCCCCTTAGCGATCAACGACTTTCCAGATAATATAGATTTCAACATTTAATCACAAAAGAACCTATTCAGCGAATAGTTACCGTACAATTCAATCCTTATACCTCACAACGTCCCACTCAAATATAAGACATGGTATAACTGTCAAGTCTTATTTTATTTGATTATATGCATTTCGATCCTTAAATGAATAACTCTAATTAATGTAAATTAGAAACTACTTTCTAATTTTCATTCTGCCTTGGCCAAGGACTACTGAGTTGTCATTTATCGAATCGCATAGGACATTCTCTTCTTTTACTAGAAGTGGTAGATTCTTTGTTAATCACTCACCTATCTCTATGTATGACTTATTATATCCAATCATACCCTTTGATACACCCTAAAGGTTTTAAGGAATATGTCAAAATATAATTCATCATACACAATATACTATGATGATCTCAAGTCCAAGGATCACTTGTACTACTATCACAAAAGGAACTCCTATTGACAGACAAGTAAGACTCCATTAGGTGTTCCTTGAGCGAGTCACGTTCAGTGAACTTATTCTCTAATATGCACCTACATACTTGCTTTAGTGTCTCTACACAAATGATTATGAGATCAATCATCCTCTTCATAAGAGCAAACATAGTATGTAATAATCTATCCGGATTCACTAATCCCCATTTTAGTAATCCCACGATTATGAACAATTTTAGTTTTGAGTTATCTTGAATTTAGATCTCATTAGCATGATCATCATCATGATTCTAAAAGCATTGCTCAACAACTATGGGTTTATCACAATTAATATTATCTTATTAAATATGGATAAAGAAAATGCCTTTGTATAAATAAACTTTTATTAATAATTGAATAAGATTACAAAGTACATGCTACATCATATTAAATATGATTGGCTTGTGTGCATACTACTTTCAATCTCCCACTTGCACTAAAGTCAATCGCCATGGTATCTAATACCCATCTTCTCTAAGTGACGATCGAACTGCTTTTGAGTTAAAACTTTAGTAAATGGATCTGCTATGTTGTCAAGAGAGTCGATACGCTCCAAGGTGACATCTCCTCTTTCAATGATTTCTCTAATCAAATGAAATCGCCGCAATACGTGTTTAGATTTCTGATGAGACCTGGGTTCCTTGGCTTGCGCAACAGCTCTCGTGTTGTCACAAAATAAAGGCACTGGTCCTTGAATGCTAGGAACCACTCCAAGTTCTGTAATGAACTTCTTCATCCAAACAGCTTCCTTTGCAGCTTCACTTGCAGCTATGTACTCTGCCTCTGTCACTGAATCAACAACTGTTTGTTGTTTGGAACTTTTCCAACTCACTGCACCACCGTTTAGGGTAAACACATAACCCGAAATAGATTTACTATCATCTCGGTCAGTTTGAAAACTTGAGTCTGTATAACCCTCTAGTTTCAAATCAGACCCACCGTAGATAAGAAATGTATCATTAGTCCTTCTTAAATACTTTAGGATATTTTTCACTACCTTCCAGTGTTCTTCTCCAGGATTAGACTGATATATACTTGTTACACTAAGTGCATGAGCAACATCAGGTCTTGTACATATCATCCCGTGCATGATAGATCCTATTGCCGAGGCATAAGGAATTTTACTCATACGGTCTCTCTCTTCAGGTGTCTTTGGGGTCTGCTTCTTTGAGAGATGTATTCCAAAACCCATCGGCATGAGCCCTTTCTTGGAATCTTCCATGCTAAACCTTTTTAGCATAGAATCAATGTACGTTCCTTGGGACAAGCCAAGCATCCTTTTAGATCTATCTCTATAGATCTTTCTCCCCAAAATATAGGATGCTTCTCCCAAGTCCTTCATGGAGAAATGTTTAGATAACCAAATCTTGATCGACTGTAGCATTGGAACATCATTCCCTATTAGTAATATATCATCAACATATAATACTAGGAATGTGACAGCACTCCCACTAACCTTCTTGTACACACATGGTTCATCCTCGTTTTTGATAAAATCAAACTTTTTGATTGTCTCATTAAAACGGATGTTCCATCTTCGAGAAGCTTGCTTCAATCCATAGATGGATCGTTGTAGCTTACAGACTTGATTTGTTCCAACCTTTGAAATAAATCCCTCTGGTTGTATCATATATATATATCCTCTTCTAGTTTCCCATTGAGGAAGGCCGTTTTCACGTCCATTTGCCAGATCTCATAGTCATGATAAGCTGCAATTGTAAGCAAAATCCGAATGGACTTCAGCATTGCTACTGGTGAGAAGGTTTCATCAAAGTCAACACCTTGTCTTTGTCTGAAACCTTTTGCAACCAATCGGGCCTTATAGGTCTCTACCTTGCCTTCTGCTCCAGTCTTTCTCTTAAAGACCCATTTGCACCCAATAGGCTTAATGCCCTCAGGTGGAGTAACCAAAGTCCATACTTGGTTCTCATACATGGAGTCCATCTCGGATTTCATGGTTGTTAGCCATTTCTCTGAGTCTTTACAACTCATTGCCTCTTCGTAAGTCCATGGATCATCATTATCTATGATGCGTACCTCATCATCATCTTCTATGATGAATCCATACCTTTCAGGTATATTCGGTACTCTTCCAGATTTACGAATAGGTTGTGGTACATTAGGTTGTGTTACTTTGTTAGGTACCTCACTTTGATCTATAGTGTTTTGTGGTTCTTGAATTTCTTCAAGCTCTATCTTACTCCCACTGACCCATTCGAGGATAAACTCATTTTCCAAGAAGGTAGCATGTTTTGCGACAAACACCTTTTGCTCAATAGGATGATAGAAATAATACCCTGCAGTTTCTTTAGGGTATCCCACAAATTTACACTTATCAGATCTTGTCTCTAGCTTATCATGTTCAAACCTTTTGACATAAGCTGGACAACCCCAAATCTTAACATACTTAAGATTCGGTTTCTTTCCTGTCCATACTTCATATGGAGTCTTTGGAACAGCTTTAGAAGGTACTTTGTTAAGTAAGTATGCAGCCGTTTCTAGGGCATAACCACAGAATGAAACTGGAAGATCGGTAAAACTCATCATGGAACGAACCATATCCAACAATGTTCGATTTCTCCTTTCAGATACACCATTCATTTGTGGAGTACCTGGTGGAGTCCATTGTGAGATTATACCATTTTATTTGAGATAATTTAGAAACTCATTGCTTAAGTATTCACCACCTCGATCTGATCGAAGAATCTTAATACTCTTGCCAGTTTGTTTCTCTACTTCACTTCTGAATTCTTTGAACTTTTCAAATGATTCAGACTTGTATTTCATTAAATACACGTATCCAAATCTTGAATGATCATCAGTGAAAGTAATAAAATATGAATACCCTCCTCGTGCATTCGTTGTCATAGGTCCACATACATCTGTGTGTACCAACTCTAACAACTCTGTAACTCTTTCTCCTTTTCCACTAAAAGGAGATTTAGTCATTTTACCCATGAGACAAGATTCACAAGTTGGATATGATTCATAATCTGATAGCTCTAAAAGTCCATCTTTATGCAACTTGTTTAATCTTGTTTCATTAATATGACCAAGTCTACAGTGCCACAAAAAAGTATAATTTACATTATCTCTTTTCCTTTTCTTAGTTTTTTCAATTTGCAATATATTTTCTTGTAAGTCAAGCAAGTAAAGTCCATTCAGTAAATTGCCAATACCATATAAAACATTATTTTTATAAATAGAACAACTGTTGTTCTTTATTATAATTTCAAAACCATCATTGTCCAACATAGGAATAGAAATAATGTTTCTAATAAGTACTGGAACATAATAACAATTATTTAAACTAATGGATTTGCCCGTAGGCAACACTAAACAATAAGTTCTTACGACTAATGCAGCAACCTTTGCTCCATTCCCCACGCGCAGGATCACTTTTTCTTTATTTAGCATTCTACTTCTGCTTAGTCCCTGCATAGTATTACATATGTGAGGACCACAGCCGGTATCTAATACCCAAGTAGAACTTTGACTTACAGAAAGATTTATTTCAATCATGAACAAACCTTGTTCTGCGGTTGAAGCTTCTCCAAGCTTCTTCTGCTTTAAACTTGCAATATACTCTTTGCAGTTTCTTTTCCAGTGACCCGGCTTATTGCAATGGAAGCATATTCCTTTGCTATCTGGATCTACCTTCTTATTATCCTTTACTTTCGCCTTGCCCTTAGCCTTCTTGGATTTCTTCTTTTGGGAAGTTCCCTTGGGCCTCTTCCTTTTCTTGGAAGAATCATCTACCAACAAGACTTGGTTCTTTTTAGATGAGAAGTGACCCTCCACAGTTTTCAACATGTTTAGTAACTCAGGCAAGCTGATGTCCAACTTATTCATGTGAAAATTCACAACAAATTGTGAGAAGGTGCCTGGGAGTGACTGCAAGATCAAATCTTGGCTCAACTCCCCATCCATCGCAAAACCTAACTGTCCAAGTTGTTCAATCAGATTGATCATCTTGAGGACATGAGTCTCAACGGCAGTGCCCTTGGTCATCCGAGATCGGAAGAGCTCCTTAGATATCTGATATCTGGCAGTCCTACTTTGCTCACCATAAAGATCTTTAAGGTGTAGCAGTATAGTAGGAGCATCCATTTTTTCGTGCTGACGCTGAAGCTCTTTAGTCATGGATGCGAGCATGATGCATTGAGCCACAACTGCATCATCTTGCCACTTCTTAAAAGTAGCAACTTCTTCCTCAGAGGCATTTACTGCAACAGTTGCAGGGACAGGCGAATTTAGGACATAGGAAAGCTTTTCAGCAGTGAGAACAATTCTCAAATTCCTTAACCAGTCCGTGTAATTCGGTCCGGTCAGTTTGTTAGCATCAAGTATGCTACGCAGTGATAGTGAGTTTGACATTTGTAAAATTCTGCATGTGAAAAATAGACAACATTTTAGCATACATTCATTTTATTAATTACTAAAATAAATTAGGTCTTTATTTAAATTGGTATCTCCCACTATTTTTCATCAAACTATATTACCCTCCTTATATAGTTCGGCAAATCTAGTTAAAGATTTGCTAGTGAGAATAAGGATCCTATTTCAAATGTATATAGCTTTGTGTGACACAACAAACGATATACAAATAAATAGGTAGACAACTTCTTGTCAATTACATCAACATGTAACTCCTTGTATTTTGCCTCTTAGATTATTATGATCATGTGTGACACATCCAAATCAAAATTATCTAAGTTAAGTGTAATATCCCGGATATTTAAATGAATTAGAAATAAAATATTTAATATTTAATAAAGGTTGGAGTTTGATAACCTAGTAGTGATAGATAAATAGAGGTCCAAATTAAATTTAACGGACTAACTTAGATATGGTGATATCAAAATTTTTGATAAGTTATCAAGTAAAGTGATAATTCAATAAACTTGACTAACAGCAAGTCTAATTAAATTAAGAGAATTAATTAGTGGAGTTATGTAATTATGCGACGTGGTTGCGTGTAAATTAAATATGTATTTATATGAATATATATATATATGCGTGCATATTTAGTAACATAATTTAATGGTTAATTAAATTGTGATAAATAGATAGATTAATATTAAATTAATCCGAATTGAATTAAAAGGTTTATTGTGGAATTAATTTATTCAATAATCAACAATTATGCAAATTGTTGATAAATTATTTGTGAGGAATAATTATGTAATTTATATAATTATAAATTATATAAAGTAGTTGAATTAATTAAGGGAGATTAGTAATTGTATATATGTACAACATTTAATTTCATATATATGTACATATATATAAAGGGATTAAATTAATTAAGTAATTTTAAATAGTAATTGAATATATTAAAGGAATACATTCTATAATTAAATAAATCATTGTAAATGATTTATGAGAGTGAGAAATTTAATTATACAATTATTTGTGTAATATTAATTAAATAATTAAATAAATTATTTAAATAAGAAATTGAGTAAATATATTATTATTTCAATGTATTTTCGGGTAAATGGAATTATTTCCATAATTGATGAGAAATGAATTATTTAATGTAAATGTATTAAATAATTTAATTTATGGCCTAAATAATATATATTAAATTATATATTGTATTTATTTTAATTTCATAATTTATTGTGAAATTATTTTTGAGTTAAAGTAATGTGCATAAATAATATATATAGATTATATATATTATTATTAGCGAACACACTCTAAAGTTTTAAATATCAAAATAATTGACAAGTTGTCATTAATTAAATATTCAATTTAATTGAATATAATGAGTGAATTAAATTTTATAAATTAATTAATATGATAATTAATTAATGTAAATAATGTAAAATATTATTAATAATATTATTAGTCCATTTAGTAATTTAATACTTATGGGTTAGAATATTTAATTATTTATTCAATCTAATTATTTATTTAATCATGGATTGAATAATTAATGTGTAAATTATTAAATTAGCCCAACATGGGTCAATTAGTAGCCCAAGTGGAGAATAATAAAATTTGACAATTTAGTAGCCCAAACAATTTAATAGGCGCCCAATTGGTATTTTAAATTAAAGCCCAATGCTTGGCCCAATTGAAAAATACTTTATAAAAACTATTAATTCTTAAAAAGTGAGCAAGTGACATTAATTTTGGGACAAAGTCCCCAAGTCAGCCGAATCATGCAAGGAAGAGAGAGAAAAGAATTGATTTGGTTTTTATTTTAATTTATTTTTCATTTATTTAATAAATGGTTGCTTGTATTATTTTTTTTTGTACATGGACCATGCCTCTTTTCACCAACTTTAGTCCTTAAGCCATTTCTTGTGCAAGTATCCAATATAGGTGCAGTGCATGATGGTCTAGATTAATAGATACATATGTGTATCTAATATTTTGTAGAAGTATACTTGCATTTGTAAGACTTGTACATTTCATTATTTTTCTAAATCCAAAAGAGAGTTGAGAGGAAGCTATAGTGAGAGGGAAAAAAAAATATTTGGGAGATCAAGGAAGAAGAAGAAATCCTAACTTAGTTCATGCCATCCTCCTTCACAACCTATTTTGGAAGAAAAAGGAAGATAACCATTAAATCAAGGTAATGGTTATTCTAAATCTAAGTTTTATTTTTAAATTAAATAAATCATCATGTTAGTATAAACATGTTAAATATAGTTATTAATGTGTAGTTGTAATATTTATGCCATGCTTGAGTTTAATATGTTTGGTTTGTATTTTGGTATATTTTATAAGCTAAAATATGTATTTAATAGTGTGTAAATAAGTTTTGGAATTTATGTCCAAAAAAATATTTTTATAAAACTTAGGTTTGATGTTCTAATATTATAGAACATTAAATCATGAGAAAAACAAAGTTTGAATCACTCAAAATGGAGTTATACACAAAAAGTTATGATTTGTGGTAGTTTATGTGATGTAAAAAATTTTATAAATTTTTTTTAATATTAAATCATGAAAAATTATATTTTCATGTTATAAATTGATATTAAGTGTTTGGTAATTTTTTGGATTTTTATTGAGGAGTTAAAGCTTACTTGAAGGTATAATTTTTATTAAAGTGGTGTATTAAAGTTACTGTTCACAATCTGTCAGAAGAAAAAAAAAAAAATGGTTGGCCGCGCAATGCGCGCCAGCAGGTTTCCTCGCCAGATAATACGACGCCGTTTTGCGTACAAAAGAAACAGTCCCCGCGCGTTATGCGCGGAAATCGATAGACAGTCCTCCAAAACGGCACCATTTGTGGGCATGGTATTACTGCGCGCAATGCGCAGAACCAGTTTTCGGCTGAAATTACAATTTTGCCCCTCCGTTCGGTTTTCTGATTAATTACGAAATTGCCATCGGTCCGATTTTTCAACTTATTTACGGAAATGCCATTCTGGATAATTTAAATTAATTTAAGTGTTTAAAAATTAATTTAAAATTATAACAAAAATATTAATAATAGAAAAATGATATTTAGGTATTGAATATTATATTTTCCAAATATAATAAGTATTTAGGATTAATATTTAAATGTTGTAAATATTAATCTAGTTAGTTTAATATTATATTTTTCAAATATAATAAGTATTTAGGATTAATATTTAAAGGTTGTAAATATTAATCTAGTTAGTTTAATATTATATTTTTCAAATATAATAAGTATTTAGGATTAATATTTAAATGTGGTAAATATTAATCTATTTAGTTTAATATTATGTTTTTTTTAAAATATAATAAGTATTTAGGATTAATATTTAAATGTTGTAAATATTAATCTAGTTAATATTATATCTTTTGAATTTATGATTAAATTAATTATTATTTAATTAATATTAAATAATAAACAAGGATGATAAATTAATTAATTATTATTTAATTACTATTAAATAATAATTAAAGACAACTAAGATTGATTATTTAATTATTTATTATTTGATTAACTTTAAATAATAAATAAATTCAGTTAGTTATTATTAAATAATAACTAATGATATTTGAGTATTTACTATATAATTTTATTATTTATTATTTAATTAACTTTAAATAATAAATGAATCTAGTTAATTAGTTATTATTTATTATTAAATAATAACTAAAGATATTTGATTATTTTTAATATAATATAATTATTTATTATTTGATTGATTTTAAATAATAAATAAATCTAGTAAGTTATTATTTATTATTTAATAATAACTAAAAGTAGTTAATTACTTACTATTTAATTAATATTAAATAGAAATTAAATGAAATAAAGAAAATGTCTTTTAACCCTTTGGTTTAAACAATTATAATAAATTGTTTAATAGTTTAATAAGTGTCCAACACTTAAGAAAAATATTTTCTAATTTATTAAATTATTAACCTAATTTGATTGAGGGTCTATAAGGTTAATAATATTGTTTTGACTGATGTAAATTATGTGTTAGTACTTATGTGTGGTTGATAAGTTTCTTAATGAGCGTATAGTTGTACAAATACGTTGTACTAATTATTAGACCAACTTTACTAATGTTAGGTCTTTCAAAGCCAGTTAGTTAAAGCTAGACATTAATTGTAGCTGAGCAGACAGGCAAGTTTCCTAAACCCTACTCAATTTATATTCGAGCAGGATACATTATTTTATTGTTCAAGTTCCTATCTCAAACTCAAGTTGTTACGTTTCAAGCATGCTATGGTTTAATTCTGTATAATTATTCCACCTCTTTAAATTGTTGATTCGCACATAGTGCATGTTGCATGTGTTCATCAGGTATGAAAGGCTGATCACCTTCATTACCATAAGGTTCAGTTAAATTGTTCATGGTCATTATTGACACTCAACATTTATTTATTCAGTCATTCAATTATTGAAATTATGACTCGTACTCTTTCACAATTATTATATTGTTGAAAATTCAAAAGCTTATTCTTTCTTTCAATCATGATATATCGTTATCGTATTTAAACTTGCTGAGCAAAGTCGTTGCTCACTCTTGCTATATCATGATAACAAATTTCAGAATAATACGAATGTCCAAGGAGAGACGGAGACAGAAGCAACAGACAAGATTATAGTGTTATGCATTATAACTAAATTGTTATATGATGTAAGTAATTTTGTAAACCTTTTTATGAATCTAAAGGTATATATGTAAGTTAAGGTTAGAAACCTTGGAAAATGTTGTAGAATAAACAATTTATGTTTATATATTCCGCATTAGTTATAGAACGTGTATGAAGATGATGTATCGTGACGTACCAAGTCTAGGGTTAAAGGAACCCGGATTTGGGGTCGTCACAAGTTGGTATCAGAGCTGATAGGTTATAGTTCTTAGGTAGCAGTACCTTAGGCTATAATCATGGAAAGATAATGAAGACAGTGAAAGGATAAACTCAGATAGAGTTTAGAAATGAACATATACAGTTCATAAATGAGGAAATAAATCTATATAGATACATAGATATATGAAAAGATTCAAAGAAGGATCTTCAATGAGTGTAATCCAAATAAATGGAATAAGAATCAGGGAACACTTGATTCAAGAATTTAAAAAGAGAATGATCGTACAGTAAAATGATCAGATATGAATGATAAGATGATAGAATTAAACAATCCTAGAATAAAGGAGAAATAGTACAGTGAAATCAATTGTGTTATAAGATCACGATGATCATAGTAAAATCATGGAATGACAAATGGTCTGTAAATGATTAAGAGGTTGTGTTAATAGCATGGTGCTATAACAATGAAGATACTGAAATAGTAACAAGTGGACTCTTGAAGTGTTGAGTGTGATAAGGTATGAATTGACAAAATTCATATCAAGTTAAGAGAAGTTAGAGGTTTGTAGGTTTTTAATTGAGGGCTCATATTAGTGGCTGAGTTGTACAATTCCTTGTATGGGCGGGGAATTAGTGCTTGGTTTTAGAACCGCTTAGCTTTATTGATACAGTGGTTGAGTTGAACAGTCCTTTGTATGGGCAGGGAATTTGTTCTTGGTTTAACGACCGCTTAACTTCCTATATTGATTAGTGGCTGAGTTGACCAATTTCTTGTATGGGCAGGAGATTGTGTTTGGTTTGACGACCACTTGGCTTCCTATAATGATAATCAACTGAAACCTGGTGTCGCGCTATTCACTATATGTATGTTGAGAAGGTGATTCTTTTCTCATGTATATAACGGATAGGTAGAGGATGTTAAGATAAGTTCGTGTTCTAAGAACTGACACGCATAGTAAGTTCGTGACTCATAGTCATGTGGTGGAGCCCCTCAGCGAATGGGCGACTTCGGCCTGACTAGGACAAGTTTCTCAAACCATATGATTGTGGTAAGTTGTTGAGCCCAAATACGTGGTAAGTTTGATGAACAGTAAGTATGGATAGAGTTAAGTAGTCAGGTTAAGGCTATAATAGATATAGTTATTAAGCTGGAAAAGAATGTGGAGGAAAAATTTGAGGAGTTTTGAGGTTTTAGGATATTCCAAATCTTCTAGCTATGCTAGATTTTGAAATTCTTAAAATCGTGCCAAATTTGCACTGTTGTGCTTTTGAAAAGACAAATGAATTTTCTTGTTTTATTATTAAGTCGCAGTAACACGAGGTGTGGAGAAGTCCATCGTTACTGGTGATGACATAATAAACGATGGAGTCATCAATGCAGAGTAACCTAGTGTTGGATGTATTTTTAAGCCCACTATGGTATGATGTAATATGACAAAGTCAAAATGATTTTTAGTATTTTGAAACGTTTAAAGAAGAGTCTATGCTAATTGTTTCGGCTAGACAAATTGATTTGAAAATATCAAAATGTATTTATAAAATCATCACACGCCATTAAAGCCATGGTGCAGAGATGAAAAGACGGAATCTTCAACGCACTGTTGCAACAGTGCGGTATCATGAAGTCCTATAAATGAATTTTTGTTACTTTAACTAATCTGAAATGATTTTTGAGTCGTAATATACGAACAGTTCAATGATGTGAGTCTATGTCATTTATTTTGACTGGACACTTTTTGGTCAGAAATGACTCGAGTTTTATTTTCCAATCCAACTTATGCTGGAGCGGAATTTTGTAGTAAGTCTGAGGTGAACAACCCCATAATGGGGGATATGTCAGAGCCATGAATAAAGAACCCGCGAGGGAGCGCCCAACAGTGGTGGCATGCTGATATGGGTTGGTAAATCCAAAGAGTTCGACCCCGTGAGAAGTCGTTGTGCACAACGCAGAAGTACGATAGGCTGATCACCTAGCGTACACCTATGAAATGTTTTCAGTCTTTGTGATTGATAAACACTCTGTTTATAAGTATTTACAGGGATAAATACTATTTATTCGGAATTCAGTTAATTCCACGTTCACAGTCTTGATGACCCCTCAGCATATTATGAAAGTTTTAATGAATATTTTGATTTTCAATTTATTCTTCTGTAAGATATTGATTTTCAATTTATTCTTCTGTAAGATATTCCATTGTTCTGGAATTTTGAGTTTAGAAGTATGAACTTCCTAGAAAAGGGTGGTCATAGAATTTGATGAGTAAAGAGTTATACTCAGAGATGAAAATTGGTAGAAATGTGTATGAGATAATTTCGGGGACAAAATTTTTAGAAGAAGGGGTGAATGTAATATCCCGGATATTTAAATGAATTAGAAATAAAATATTTAATATTTAATAAAGGTTGGAGTTTGATAACCTAGTAGTGATAGATAAATAGAGGTCCAAATTAAATTTAACGGACTAACTTAGATATGATGATATCAAAATTTTTGATAAGTTATCAAGTAAAGTGATAATTCAATAAACTTGACTAACAGCAAGTCTAATTAAATTAAGAGAATTAATTAGTGGAGTTATGTAATTATGCGACGTGGTTGCGTGTAAATTAAATATGTATTTATATGAATATATATATATATGCGTGCATATTTAGTAACATAATTTAATGGTTAATTAAATTGTGATAAATAGATAGATTAATATTAAATTAATCCGAATTGAATTAAAAGGTTTATTGTGGAATTAATTTATTCAATAATCAACAATTATGCAAATTGTTGATAAATTATTTGTGAGGAATAATTATGTAATTTATATAATTATAAATTATATAAAGTAGTTGAATTAATTAAGGGAGATTAGTAATTGTATATATGTACAACATTTAATTTCATATATATGTACATATATATAAAGGGATTAAATTAATTAAGTAATTTTAAATAGTAATTGAATATATTAAAGGAATACATTCTATAATTAAATAAATCATTGTAAATGATTTATGAGAGTGAGAAATTTAATTATACAATTATTTGTGTAATATTAATTAAATAATTAAATAAATTATTTAAATAAGAAATTGAGTAAATATATTATTATTTCAATGTATTTTCGGGTAAATGGAATTATTTCCATAATTGATGAGAAATGAATTATTTAATGTAAATGTATTAAATAATTTAATTTATGGCCTAAATAATATATATTAAATTATATATTGTATTTATTTTAATTTCATAATTTATTGTGAAATTATTTTTGAGTTAAATTAATGTGCATAAATAATATATATATAGATTATATATATTATTATTAGCGAACACTGTAATATCCCAGATAATTTCAAGATTTTAAATAATATCTTAATTGATTTTATTAAAGGTTAATGTTTAAACCTAGAAGGTGAGAAGGAAGATGTGTAGAAAATGGGTAAACATTTTTTTTTTAACATAAATTATTTGTTAGAAATTAAATGTGAGAATATTTTAATGATGCAGGTAGAAACATGCTAGATTGATATATCTAGGGTTACATGGGTTTAATATGAATTTTTGGGTGTATTTATGTGGAAAGATTTCATCAAAATCATCAAATAAGTTTTTACCGACGAAAACCAAGTAACCAAAATCATGGCAGCCACTCCCGAAATTTCTGGGCATGATCCGTAAGTCGGATTCATGATCCGTAAATTTCTGGTGTTAGATGTGTGGGATATGAAGATCCTCCAAGTGGAATCACTTCGATCCGATTTAAAATGAGCAAGTTATGATTTTTCAACCAAAACACACCCACTGTTTTAGGGCTGTGCACAACAGTCCGGTTTAGAGCCAATTTCTGTGACCAAAACAAATCCAAATTTGATGTTTGATAACAGAAAAATGTAGTTCGGGAAGTTACGAATCCATCGATACCAAATAGGCCTCAATCGGACTTGTGGATTTCATTTTATTCAAGTTCCCGTCGAAGACCCCAAGTCTGAAAAATCATAAAAGTAATCTGCCTATTTTTTTAAAAAAATCGGCCGGTTCGGTTTTTTTCGGTTTTTCATGATTTCTAGGTAGGGCCGGTTCGGGCATTTTTAGGCCGGTTCTTGGGTTGGTTCCAAAAGAGAAAATGCTTATAATTTTATAAAGAAAATTATCAAAATTTAAAATCCGAATTGTTTTGTAATTTGGTATTTATTAGAATTAATGGTGGATTAAACCTTACTAAATTGCTAATAATTATGGGAAAATTATTTTTAATTTCAGAAAAATAATATTTGACCTATTGGCATGCTAGTTAAGTGTTATAAAGTAAAATTTGAAATTATTGGAGTGATTCACTATATATTAGCTATTTATTAGTGTATAAATAGGCTAATAATCTAATTAAATATTATTTAATAAATATTAAATAATATATGAAGTTATGTAATTAATTAATTATGATTTAATGAATATTAAATAATAATTAAAGGATGTTAAGATGAATAAGTTAGTTATTTATTATTTAATTGCACTTAAATAATAAGTAAAGTTAAATAAATAATTAATTATTATTTAAATTAATATTAAATAATAATTAAAGAATATTAAAGTTAGAAAGCTAATTATTTATTATTTAATTAATATTAAATAATAAGTAAGGTTAATTAAGTAATTAATTATTATTTAATTAATATTAAATAATAATTAAAGGATAATTAAGGTTAATAAACTAATTATTTATTAATTAATTAATATTAAATAATAAGTAAGGTTAATTAATTAATTAATTATTATTTAATTAATATTAAATAATGAGTTCGGATAATTAGTTAATTATTATTTAATTCATATTAAATAATAATTAAATGGTAATTAAGTGGAATAAATTATTACTTAATCGAAAGAAGAATTATTAAGTAATTAAAATATATTGATAATATTATTGACTAACTATTAAATGATAATAGTTAAGAATTAAATCATTATTCAATAATTAATAATGATATGTAATTAATTTAAAATATTATTAAAGGATTAATAATATTATTTAGCATTTAATTAACTATTAAATAATAATAGTTAAGAGTTAAATCATTATTAAATAAATAATAATGATAAATAAAGATTTAGAATATTATTAAAGAATTAATAATATTGTTTAACAAGTAATTAACTATTGGGTAATAATAGTTAAGGGTTGAATCGTTATTAAATAATTACTAATGATACGTGAGGATTTCAAATATTATTAAATGATTGATAATATTGATGAACAATTAAATTATTATTAAAATGATTGATAATAATGAGAAGTCAATTAAAATATTATTAAAGGGTAATAATATTAGCAAGCAATTAAATTATTATTAAAAGATTAATAATAATGATTAAGGTAAACTATTATTAAAAATAAATTAATAATAGTAATGATTATTTAAAGTGTTATTTAACAATTAAATAACATTATAAGTTATTACTAATTGATAGTAAAATTTAAAATATTATCCAAGGTGGATAATATTATGATAGGTATCGAGATAAATGATGTGATTAAGTTAAACCAAGGGTATGGTCCATTAGTGATTAATTGGTGGATCGACCTAAATAAATATAGGGTCCAAGTTTTAATGCAGTGACATTAATAAATGTCAGAATTGCATAGTTTCGAACAAAAGATTTATGGTGTTGAATATGAAACACTGAGTCAAGTCAAAGAGAGACTAAAATATGAAATTAACCTTATTAAATAAAGGGGATGATAAGAAGAAATAAATATCTTTAAAATAAGATTTAGTATTGAGTCAAACTTTGACTGATATTGTGTACCGTTGATCTCACATACCGTGTAGGTGGTGCAAGGAACGTGAAAGATTAACGTAAGCTGGTTATACAAGTCCAGGCAAGTTTTTCAGAACGTGTTGTATTATGTGCATGAATTATAAGTTTGTTATTAAACTGAGATGTGCTCATACGTGGTTATGTGCAAAGATATTTTAATGTGCCTTTGTGCAATAAGTTGATTTGAAGTGTTGATATGCGGTAGTTGATTTAAGACAATTGTTCTGCATTGAACTATATGTCATGATAGAGGTTAGGCATGAATCATAGATTAAATGCGAGGCATGATATGCATGAGCAGTATGTCATAAACTGAAATGCATGAAAAACATGATGTTAGTATAAATTGTAAATTTTATGTGAAGCATGTAATGTGTTATGTGTAGCTGTTGAACTTGCTGAGCCGTCGTGCTCACTCTTGCCTAAACCAACAATTTCAGATAAGGCTAGTTACCTGAAGTTCTCGATAAAGAACAAGGAACATGAAAATATATTACTTCCATTGAAGATCTAAATATCTATTGTAGATATCAGTCCGAATTGGACAGGTAAATGATTGTGTATCATAAAACTTAGTTGGTATGTTATATGAGTGTTAAATACATAAGTTGATTGTAATAGAATGTCGCATCATGTATGATATTAAGACATACTAGGAATGTATAAAGATTTCGATTCTGGAATAGAAAGAGATGTTGTAAAATTGTAAATAAATGGTTATTTACCAATTATAATAGTGTTGTAATTCATGAACAATAAGGAAAATGTTGTACTCGTGTTGAACCGAATCCGAGGTTCAAAGAACCCGGATTCGGGGTCGTCACAAGTTGGTATCAGAGCTGATAGGTTATAAACTTTAGGTAAGAGTACCTTAGGCTATAACCGTAGTAGAAGATAAGTAAAATGATAAATGAATAAACTACGGAAGAGTTTAAGTTATAAAAGATGAATTTGGAAAATTCATATAGAGAAGATTATCCAAAGATGGATGTAAGAAGATATAAGAGAGATGAAAAAGGTCATGTTGTACCTAATTTGAAGAAATGATAGAAAATATCTTTTGATAAGATTTTGAGAAGCATAAAAAAAAATGCTAATAAGGTCATGAAATGATCTAGAGAAATGAACTCGTAATGAGACATATGTGCTAAAATATGAATGGAGAGAATTCGTATTCAGTTAAGAAAATTAGAAGGTTTGTGGGTTTTTAATTGAGAACTCATATTAGTGGCTGAGTTGTACGATTCCTTGTATGGATTTGTGCTTGGTTTTAGAACCACTTAGCTTCCTATATTAATATAGTAGTTGAGTTTAACAGTTCTTTGTATGGGCAGAGGATTTGTTCTTGGTTTAACGACCGCTTAACTTTCTATATTGATTAGTGGCCGAGTTGACCAATTTCTTGTAGGGGCAGGAGATTGCGTTTGGTTTGACAACCACTTAGCTTCCTATAGTAATAATCGATTTGAACCTGATGTCATGCTATTCGATGTATATATGGTGAGAAGGTGATTCTTTTCTCATAATATATTGGATATGTAGAGAATATTAAGATAAATACGTGTTCTTAAAACTCATACTGATGGTAAGTTCGTGACTCATAATCGTATGGTGGAACCCCTCAGCGAATGGACGATTTTGGTCTGACTAGGATAAGTTCTCCGACCCATATGATTGTGGCAAGTACCTGAACTCCTAATGTGTGGTAAGTTTGATGAACAATAAGTATGGGTAGAGTTAAGTAGTAAGACTAGAGCTTTACCATATATAGTTATTAAGCTGGAAAAGAATGCGGAGGAGAAATTTGAGGTATTTTGAGGTTTTAGGACATTCCAAATCTTCTAGCTATGCTAGACTTTGAAATTCTTAAAATCGTGCTAAATTCGCACTTTTGTGCTTTTGAAAAGACAAATGTATTTTAGAAATCATTAATGCATTTAGTGCAGAGATGATAAACGATGGAGTCATCAATGCAGAGTAACCTAGTGTTGGATGTTTAAAGCCCACTATGGTATGATGTAGTATGACAAAGTCATAAAATGATTTTCAGTATTTTAAAACGTTTAAAGAATAGTCTATGCTAATTGTTTCAGCTAGACAAATTGATTTGAAAATATCAAAATGTATTTATAAAATCATCACATGCCATTAAAGCCATGGTGTGGGGATGAAAAGGACGGAATCCTCAACGTACTGTCAAGATGTGCGGTATCATGAAGTCATGAATTAATGACGGAATCCTCAACGTACTGTCAAGATGATGCGGTATCATGAAGTCCTATAAATGAATTTTAGTTATTTTAACTAATCTGAAATGAATTTTTTAATCGTAATATACGAACAGTTCAATGATGGGAGTCTTTGTCATTTATTTTAACTGGACACTTTTGGTCAGAATTGACTCAAGTTTATTATCCAATCCAAATTATTTTGGAACGGAATTTTGTAGTAAGTCTGAGGTGAACAAGTGCAAAAACAAATATATTCTGTCGGCTAAAGCAGATATATTTTTGTCGGCATATAGCTCCGACTGGCGCCTAAAAATTAAGACGTTCTGCACGACGTATGGTACAATAGGCTGATCACCTAGCGTACACCTATGGAATGTTTTCAGTCTTTGTGATTGATAAACACTCTGTTTATAAGTATTTACAGGGATAAATACTATTTATTCGGAATTCAGTTAATTCCATTCGGATGTTCACAGTCTTGATGACCCCTCAGCATATTATGAAAGTTTTAATGAATATTTTGATTTTCAATTTATTCTTCTGTAAGATATTGATTTTCAATTTATTCTTCTGCAAGATATTCCATTGTTCTGGAATTATGAGTTTAGAAGTATAAACTTCCTAGAAAAGGGTGGTCATAGAATTTGATGAGAAAAGAGATATTCTCAGTGATGAAAATTGGTAGAATTGTGTATGAGATAATTTCGGGGACAAAATTCTTATAAGAAGGGGTGAATGTAATATCCCAGATAATTTCAAGATTTTAAATAATATCTTAATTGATTTTATTAAAGGTTAATGTTTAAACCTAGAAGGTGAGAAGGAAGATGTGTAGAAAATGGGTAAACATTTTTTTTTTAACATAAATTATTTGTTAGAAATTAAATGTGAGAATATTTTAATGATGCAGGTAGAAACATGCTAGATTGATATATCTAGGGTTACATGGGTTTAATATGAATTTTTGGGTGTATTTATGTGGAAAGATTTCATCAAAATCATCAAATAAGTTTTTACCGACGAAAACCAAGTAACCAAAATCATGGCAGCCACTCCCGAAATTTCTGGGCATGATCCGTAAGTCGGATTCATGATCCGTAAATTTATGGTGTTAGATGTGTGGGATATGAAGATCCTCCAAGTGGAATCACTTCGATCCGATTTAAAATGAGCAAGTTATGATTTTTCAACCAAAACACACCCACTGTTTTAGGGCTGTGCACAACAGTCCGGTTTAGAGCCAATTTCTGTGACCAAAACAAATCCAAATTTGATGTTTGATAACAGAAAAATGTAGTTCGGGAAGTTACGAATCCATCGATACCAAATAGGCCTCAATCGGACTTGTGGATTTCATTTTATTCAAGTTCCCGTCGAAGACCCCAAGTCTGAAAAAGCATAAAAGTAATCTGCCTATTTTTTTAAAAAAATCGGCCGGTTCGGTTTTTTTCGGTTTTTCATGATTTCTAGGTAGGGCCGGTTCGGGCATTTTTAGGCCGGTTCTTGGGTTGGTTCCAAAAGAGAAAATGCTTATAATTTTATAAAGAAAATTATCAAAATTTAAAATCCGAATTTTTTTGTAATTTGGTATTTATTAGAATTAATGGTGGATTAAAGCTTACTAAATTGCTAATAATTATGGGAAAATTATTTTTAATTTCAGAAAAATAATATTTGACCTATTGGCATGCTAGTTAAGTGTTATAAAGTAAAATTTGAAATTATTGGAGTGATTCACTATATATTAGCTATTTATTAGTGTATAAATAGGCTAATAATCTAATTAAATATTATTTAATAAATATTAAATAATATATGAAGTTATGTAATTAATTAATTATGATTTAATGAATATTAAATAATAATTAAAGGATGTTAAGATGAATAAGTTAGTTATTTATTATTTAATTGCACTTAAATAATAAGTAAAGTTAAATAAATAATTAATTATTATTTAAATTAATATTAAATAATAATTAAAGAATATTAAAGTTAGAAAGCTAATTATTTATTATTTAATTAATATTAAATAATAAGTAAGGTTAATTAAGTAATTAATTATTATTTAATTAATATTAAATAATAATTAAAGGATAATTAAGGTTAATAAACTAATTATTTATTAATTAATTAATATTAAATAATAAGTAAGGTTAATTAATTAATTAATTATTATTTAATTAATATTAAATAATGAGTTCGGATAATTAGTTAATTATTATTTAATTCATATTAAATAATAATTAAATGGTAATTAAGTGGAATAAATTATTACTTAATCGAAAGAAGAATTATTAAGTAATTAAAATATATTGATAATATTATTGACTAACTATTAAATGATAATAGTTAAGAATTAAATCATTATTCAATAATTAATAATGATATGTAATTAATTTAAAATATTATTAAAGGATTAATAATATTATTTAGCATTTAATTAACTATTAAATAATAATAGTTAAGAGTTAAATCATTATTAAATAAATAATAATGATAAATAAAGATTTAGAATATTATTAAAGAATTAATAATATTGTTTAACAAGTAATTAACTATTGGGTAATAATAGTTAAGGGTTGAATCGTTATTAAATAATTACTAATGATACGTGAGGATTTCAAATATTATTAAATGATTGATAATATTGATGAACAATTAAATTATTATTAAAATGATTGATAATAATGAGAAGTCAATTAAAATATTATTAAAGGGTAATAATATTAGCAAGCAATTAAATTATTATTAAAAGATTAATAATAATGATTAAGGTAAACTATTATTAAAAATAAATTAATAATAGTAATGATTATTTAAAGTGTTATTTAACAATTAAATAACATTATAAGTTATTACTAATTGATAGTAAAATTTAAAATATTATCCAAGGTGGATAATATTATGATAGGTATCGAGATAAATGATGTGATTAAGTTAAACCAAGGGTATGGTCCATTAGTGATTAATTGGTGGATCGACCTAAATAAATATAGGGTCCAAGTTTTAATGCAGTGACATTAATAAATGTCAGAATTGCATAGTTTCGAACAAAAGATTTATGGTGTTGAATATGAAACACTGAGTCAAGTCAAAGAGAGACTAAAATATGAAATTAACCTTATTAAATAAAGGGGATGATAAGAAGAAATAAATATCTTTAAAATAAGATTTAGTATTGAGTCAAACTTTGACTGATATTGTGTACCGTTGATCTCACATACCGTGTAGGTGGTGCAAGGAACGTGAAAGATTAACGTAAGCTGGTTATACAAGTCCAGGCAAGTTTTTCAGAACGTGTTGTATTATGTGCATGAATTATAAGTTTGTTATTAAACTGAGATGTGCTCATACGTGGTTATGTGCAAAGATATTTTAATGTGCCTTTGTGCAATAAGTTGATTTGAACTGTTGATATGCGGTAGTTGATTTAAGACAATTGTTCTGCATTGAACTATATGTCATGATAGAGGTTAGGCATGAATCATAGATTAAATGCGAGGCATGATATGCATGAGCAGTATGTCATAAACTGAAATGCATGAAAAACATGATGTTAGTATAAATTGTAAATTTTATGTGAAGCATGTAATGTGTTATGTGTAGCTGTTGAACTTGCTGAGCCGTCGTGCTCACTCTTGCCTAAACCAACAATTTCAGATAAGGCTAGTTACCTGAAGTTCTCGATAAAGAACAAGGAACAGGAAAATATATTACTTCCATTGAAGATCTAAATATCTATTGTAGATATCAGTCCGAATTGGACAGGTAAATGATTGTGTATCATAAAACTTAGTTGGTATGTTATATGAGTGTTAAATACATAAGTTGATTGTAATAGAATGTCGTATCATGTATGATATTAAGACATACTAGGAATGTATAAAGATTTCGATTCTGGAATAGAAAGAGATGTTGTAAAATTGTAAATAAATGGTTATTTACCAATTATAATAGTGTTGTAATTCATGAACAATAAGGAAAATGTTGTACTCGTGTTGAACCGAATCCGAGGTTCAAGGAACCCGGATTTGGGGTCGTCACAAACACACTCTAAAGTTTTAAATATCAAAATAATTGACAGGTTGTCATTAATTAAATATTCAATTTAATTGAATATAATGAGTGAATTAAATTTTATAAATTAATTAATATGATAATTAATTAATGTAAATAATGTAAAATATTATTAATAATATTATTAGTCCATTTAGTAATTTAATACTTATGGGTTAGAATATTTAATTATTTATTCAATCTAATTATTTATTTAATCATGGATTGAATAATTAATGTGTAAATTATTAAATTAGCCCAACATGGGTCAATTAGTAGCCCAAGTGGAGAATAATAAAATTTGACAATTTAGTAGCCCAAACAATTTAATAGGCGCCCAATTGGTATTTTAAATTAAAGCCCAATGCTTGGCCCAATTGAAAAATACTTTATAAAAACTATTAATTCTTAAAAAGTGAGCAAGTGACATTAATTTTGGGACAAAGTCCCCAAGTCAGCCGAATCATGCAAGGAAGAGAGAGAAAAGAATTGATTTGGTTTTTATTTTAATTTATTTTTCATTTATTTAATAAATGGTTGCTTGTATTATTTTTTTTTTGTACATGGACCATGCCTCTTTTCACCAACTTTAGTCCTTAAGCCATTTCTTGTGCAAGTATCCAATATAGGTGCATGATGGTCTAGATTAATAGATACATATGTGTATCTAATATTTTGTAGGAGTATACTTGCATTTGTAAGACTTGTACATTTCATTATTTTTCTAAATCCAAAAGAGAGTTGAGAGGAAGCTATAGTGAGAGGAAAAAAAAAATATTTGGGAGATCAAGGAAGAAGAAGAAATCCTAAGTTAGTTCATGCCATCCTCCTTCACAACCTATTTTGGAAGAAAAAGGAAGATAACCATTAAATCAAGGTAATGGTTATTCTAAATCTAAGTTTTATTTTTAAATTAAATAAATCATCATGTTAGTATAAACATGTTAAATATAGTTATTAATGTGTAGTTGTAATATTTATGCCATGCTTGAGTTTAATATGTTTGGTTTGTATTTTGGTATATTTTATATGCTAAAATATGTATTTAATAGTGTGTAAATAAGTTTTGGAATTTATGTCCAAAAAAATATTTTTATAAAACTTAGGTTTGATGTTCTAATATTATAGAACATTAAATCATGAGAAAAACAAAGTTTGAATCACTCAAAATGGAGTTATACACAAAAAGTTATGATTTGTGGTAGTTTATGTGATGTAAAAATTTTTATAAATTTTTTTTAATATTAAATCATGAAAAATTATATTTTCATGTTATAAATTGATATTAAGTGTTTGGTAATTTTTTGGATTTTTATTGAGGAGTTAAAGCTTACTTGAAGGTATAATTTTTATTAAAGTGGTGTATTAAAGTTACTGTTCACAATCTGTCGGAAGAAAAAAAAAAAAAAAAAAAAAAAGGCTGGCCGCGCAATGCGCGCCAACAGGTTTCCTCGCCAGATAATACGACGCCGTTTTGCGTACAAAAGAAACAGTCCCCGCGCGTTATGCGCGGAAACCGACAGACAGTCCTCCAAAACGGCACCGTTTGTGGGCATGGTATTACTGCGCGCAATGCGCGGAACCAGTTTTCGGCTGAAATTACAATTTTGCCCCTCCGTTCGGTTTTCTGATTAATTACGAAATTGCCATCGGTCCGGTTTTTCAATTTATTTACGGAAATGCCATTCTGGATAATTTAAATTAATTTAAGTGTTTAAAAATTAATTTAAAATTATAACAAAAATATTAATAATACAAAAATGATATTTAGGTATTGAATATTATATTTTCCAAATATAATAAGTATTTAGGATTAATATTTAAATGTTGTAAATATTAATCTAGTTAGTTTAATATTATATTTTTCAAATATAATAAGTATTTAGGATTAATATTTAAATGTGGTAAATATTAATCTAGTTAGTTTAATATTATGTTTTTTTTTAAAATATAATAAGTATTTAGGATTAATATTTAAATGTTGTAAATATTAATCTAGTTAATATTATATCTTTTGAATTTATGATTAAATTAATTATTATTTAATTAATATTAAATAATAAACAAGGATGATAAATTAATTAATTATTATTTAATTACTATTAAATAATAATTAAAGACAACTAAGATTGATTATTTAATTATTTATTATTTGATTAACTTTAAATAATAAATAAATTCAGTTAGTTATTATTAAATAATAACTAATGATATTTGAGTATTTACTATATAATTTTATTATTTATTATTTAATTAACTTTAAATAATAAATGAATCTAGTTAATTAGTTATTATTTATTATTAAATAATAACTAAAGATATTTGATTATTTTTAATATAATATAATTATTTATTATTTGATTGATTTTAAATAATAAATAAATCTAGTAAGTTATTATTTATTATTTAATAATAACTAAAAGTAGTTAATTACTTACTATTTAATTAATATTAAATAGAAATTAAATGAAATAAAGAAAATGTCTTTTAACCCTTTGGTTTAAACAATTATAATAAATTGTTTAATAGTTTAATAAGTGTCCAACACTTAAGAAAAATATTTTCTAATTTATTAAATTATTAACCTAATTTGATTGAGGGTCTATAAGGTTAATAATATTGTTTTGACTGATGTAAATTATGTGTTAGTACTTATGTGTGGTTGATAAGTTTCTTAATGAGCGTATAGTTGTACAAATACGCTGTACTAATTATTAGACCAACTTTACTAATGTTAGGTCTTTCAAAGCCAGTTAGTTAAAGCTAGACATTAATTGTAGCTGAGCAGACAGACAAGTTTCCTAAACCCTACTCAATTTATATTCGAGCAGGATACATTATTTTATTGTTCAAGTTCCTAACTCAAACTCAAGTTGTTACGTTTCAAGCATGCTATGGTTTAATTCTGTATAATTATTCCACCTCTTTAAATTGTTGATTCGCACATAGTGCATGTTGCATGTGTTCATCAGGTATGAAAGGCTGATCACCTTCATTACCATAAGGTTCAGTTAAATTGTTCATGGTCATTATTGACACTCAACATTTATTTATTCAGTCATTCAATTATTGAAATTATGACTCGTACTCTTTCACAATTATTATATTGTTGAAAATTCAAAAGCTTATTCTTTCTTTCAATCATGATATATCGTTATCGTATTTAAACTTGCTGAGCAAAGTCGTTGCTCACTCTTGCTATATCATGATAACAAATTTCAGAATAATACGAATGTCCAAGGAGAGACGGAGACAGAAGCAACAGACAAGATTATAGTGTTATGCATTATAACTAAATTGTTATATGATATAAGTAATTTTGTAAACCTTTTTATGAATCTAAAGGTATATATGTAAGTTAAGGTTAGAAACCTTGAGAAATGTTGTAGAATAAACAATTTATGTTTATATATTCCGCATTAGTTATAGAACGTGTATGAAGATGATGTATCGTGACGTACCAAGTCTAGGGTTAAAGGAACTCGGATTTGGGGTCGTCACATTAAGTCCAACCTAGCATTTTCTTATATTAGAAGAGAAAAAGACCGTCCTTGTGTGACACAACAAAACAGTAATGTTCAATTCTTTTATAAACATCAAATGTGATAAAACAACATCTCAAAAAATTAATATAAGTCTTGTGTGACACAACAAACTTATAATGATTATTTGATACTCTATCGTTTTACCATGCTAGAAGGCGACGTTCGATATTTTAATACATATCTTTGAACGTTACAACTTAATATTATGAGTAGTAGAATAAATAAATTAGAAACATTCTAATTTTATTTAATTGAATTAAACTCCTTTAATTCATGAATTAAACATTTGAATTTATTTTATAAATAATATTTATTCTACACCGTGAGGGGTTTGTTAATATTAATTGTCTCATCTTATTTAGCGCGCATACACATATATATATAAAATACGCGTCATATTATTTAACATGCGAAGCATGTTTGGATAATATATAATATATATAAACAAGCATGCACATATAGAATACTATATTCTACTTGGATTGATTACGGATTTTTATTCTAGTTTGGTTCACTAGAGCCACCAAGTGAACCAAAAGGTTAAACCTATGGTGCAAGAATAAATTAAATTATATGTAACTATTACATTTAAATTTGGGCTCCATTACAAACGGGTCTTCATGCGCTCCTTGCTCCTTTGCTCCAATTCTTCAAAATAATTCTAACTAATCCTATTACAAAACTATTTACAATAAATAGAAACCTTGATCAACAGTCAAGGGGAAGTACATAGGAGGGAGATAGAATTATACATAAGAAAAATTAGAAAGACGAGATACGCAGACCCCATTTATAAAACTCATTCATTCATGCATCCATTTAAAATTAAATCCAATCACATTGGTCAATAGTCCATAATCAATCCCATTTATTATCATATATATCAACATATATATCAATAAATAATATTCATCGCATAAATTAAATAAAACATTCCATATATGTATTGGTATCATTTAATGGGCAATTAAAGTTACATGAAATCTAATTTCATGTTTAAAATAAACCTTTTATTTTAATTATAAAATTATTTAAAAAATAAACTATTTATTTTTATTATTTTAAAATTACCCAAAATAAACTCTTTTATTTTGAAATTTTAAAATCTGTAGAATAATTATCAAACTGTTTGGATAATTAATATATATATATATATATATATATATATATATATATATATATATATATATATACATACACGGTTAGTAGTATATATAGTAAAAAATGATTTTGTTTGTTTTTCAAATCACTTGACCGAAACAGTACGCTGCTTTTATGATTCCGCCGTGACAATAATTTCGGGACAGCCTTATTTGATAACGCCAAAACCGAAAGTTGTTTTTTGAATTATCCAAAACAGTAGGTGCAATATATATATATATATATATATATATGAATCCGAAAGTGCTTGCCTTTTTGGTTCTTATACAGTATATATATATATATCCGAAAGTGTTGCGGCAGCTTTATAACATTTATAATCTTAAAGTGCTGCGGCAGCTTTGTTCAATTTGCTTTATCTATATATCATATATATATTATAAGCCGAAAACACTGTTGGGCTGCTATATCCAAAACCTTGCGGCTGTAAAAAAAAAAATCGGAACAATGGCTGGGCATAACCTTTTTCAATTTGATAATCATATATTTCCAAATCGAAACTGTGGCTAGGCATAACCATATACGGAAAATCCGAAAACAGTGCAAGATTTATATATGGAATCAAAATAATTAATAATTCGCATAAAGTTTGGCTCTTGATGCCAGTGTTGGTTTGTAATATTCATAGACGCAATCAAATTGCACAAAATAGCGGAAGCATGGTAAAATCAAATTTAAAATTTTACAAACCATAATTCATGATCGACCTTTATGCGCAATTATTAATTAATAAAGAAGAAGTTAGAGATATACCCTTGTAGAACTCAAAGCTTCAACGGGTACAAGTTCACCTCCAAATCCTTCACGATCTCCTTGAATTTCACCGATTGGATTCCAACGATCAATGTTAGCCACCCAAATGTTTGGCCTCTAGAGGTGATCCACCAAGGAATAACAATAATTCAAGAAGTGGGTGATGGCAAACCCTAGTTTTCTCTCTTTCTAGAGAATATGTGTAACCCTAATCCATAATAAGATTTCTCTTATTTATAGACTTAATAAACCCTCCTAACACCTTTAGGAATAGGGTTTTTAATTAAACTCCTAATCTAATTAGGATCTTAATTAATTTAATATAATAATTATAATTCCTAAACTATTTAGGAACTTAATTATCAATTATGAGAGTACTCTTATTAATTAATTCTTAAACCATTTAGGAACTAAATAATAATAATAATAGTAATAATAATAATAAGACTCCTCTTATTAATTTATAATTAGTATTTCCAAAATACTAAATAATAAATATTAAGCTATTTAATTTATTCTATCCACATAGTATAAATTAAATATACTTAATTCATTATTACAATTATGCCATTTACTTCTTAAATAATTATTTTCCTTTTGCGGTGTGACCCTTTAGGTTCTCCATATTAAACCGGTTATAGAATAAATTAATTAGAACTATTCTAATCTTATTTATTAAATAAATTAAACTATTTAATTCATTTAAATAAATAATATTTATTCCATAATAAGGGTAAGCCCCCTTAGCGATCAACGACTTTCCAGATAATATAGATTTCAACATTTAATCACAAAAGAACCTATTCAGCAAATAGTTACCGTACAATTCAATCCTTCTACCTCACAACGTCCCAATCAAATATAAGACATGGTATAACTGTCAAGTCTTATTTTATTTGATTATATGCATTTTAATCCTTAAATGAATAACTCTAATTAATGTAAATTAGAAACTACTTTCTAATTTTCATTCTGCCTTGGCCAAGGACTACTGAGTTGTCATTTATCGAATCGCATAGGACATTCTCTTCTTTTACTAGAAGTGGTAGATTTTTTGTTGATCACTCACCTATCTCCATATATGACTTATTATATCCAATCATACCCTTTGATACACCCTAAAGGTTTTAAGGAATATGTCAAAATATAATTCATCATACACAAGATACTATGATGATCTCAAATCCAAGGATCACTTGTACTACTATCACAAAAGGAACTCCTATTGACAGGCAAGTAAAACTCCATTAGGTGTTCCTTGAGCGAGTCACGTTTAGTGAACTTATTCTCTAATAAGCACCTACATACTTGCTTTAGTGTCTCTACACAAATGATTATGAGATCAATCATCCTCTTCATAAGAGAAAACATAGTATGTACTAATCTATCCGGATTCACTAATCCTCATTTTAGTAATCCCACGATTAGGAACAATTTTAGTTTTGAGCTATCTTGAATTTAGATCTCATTAGCATGATCATCATCATGATTCTAAAAGCATTGCTCAACAACTATGGGTTTATCACAATTAATATTATCTTATTAAATATGGATAAAGAAAATGCCTTTGTATAAATAAACTTTTATTAATAATTGAATAAGATTACAAAGTACATGCTACATCATATTAAATATGATTGGCTTGTGTGCATACTACTTTCAATAATCACATATGTAAGCAGTAATAATGCTCAAATTATTTCAAGTATGAAATCCAAAAGCTCAAGAACATAAGTCGTTACCATGTATGATTTTTCGTTCTTCGTGTTCTTCGTGTGTTCTTGAGCAAAAGTCATAATTTCTACATAAGTAGGTCTATGATTTGGTAATTTAGTGTTATGGGATGATGAAACATGATGGCCTTGCTAAACAATGCTTGTGGCATCAAGTTTTAGTAGTCGAAATGAAGAACGATGAAACTTTGTTCTTCGTGTTCTTCGATTCGTTCTTCGTGTTCTTGAGAAAAAGTCATGAAATCTTATATAAGTAGGTTTATGATTTTGTTATTTTTATGTTATGAAGTGATACGGAGTGTTAGAACATGTTATCTTAGCAAATTAATGCTTGAGGTGTCATGTTTTACCAATTGGATCAAAGAAAGTTAAGTCTAATATAGTCGCAGAATATTTTTGCAAATTTCCGAACTTTTACAGTCTGAATCTGCCTTAGAAACCTAAATTAAAGTTGTAGATCATGAAATTCTAAGCACTTTAGACTCAAGAATCACTTCAAAATGTTTTCGTATGACAAAGTTATGGCTGTTACTATCAAAGAGGTCAGAAATATGAATCAGTTTTAGATCAGTCCCATTACTGGCGAAATATGTGTAAATCAGTAAGGAATCTCGAACTTTTGTCTGAATGAAAGTTTTAGATACGGAAGTTACGAACGCGTGAAATTTTGAACGACTAAAAAATGTTTTAAAACGAAGAAGTTGTGGCCGTTTGATCGAGCCGGGGTCTAGCAGCCATACATGCTGCCTATTTTTTTAAAAGTGACTTAAAAGTGAGTTTTTGAGTTAGAAAATTTTCTAATTAATTCCACCAATGAAAATAGTCTATTTAAGTTATTCTAAGACTTATTCAAAAGGAAAATTTGATAAACTAACGTTCGGGGTCGCGTAACCCTTTTTGTAGGCGTTTAACGATTTCCCGGGAAACCCTAACATGGTTTCAAGGCAAGTTCTAAACCCTTATGTGTTATTTGTTATGTAATAGATGTTATGTGAAGTCTTTAACTAATAGTTTCAAGCCTTCTAAATGTTATATTTACGATTTATGAACATGATTTATACACTTTGTGTGTCAATGTGATATAAATTGTTGGAATGCGAGTTATATGCGATATTAAATGGAGAATTATATTCAGTCAAGACATGTTAAAGTTTATATGAAAGCATAAACTGCGTATGTGCTGTATGTTAGACTTGCTGAGCCGTCGTGCTCATTCTTGCGAATAAAACCTTATTTGCAGATTAAAGATGAACGTTAAGAAGATCATGAACATAAAGATGAAGCGTAGATTAGGTTTTCATGTTTATTACTTGTATTTGTATAAGTCATAACGACTGTTGTAATAAGAACAAACAAACATGTAACCGAATATTGAATGAATGATATAAATTATTATCATCAGAATGTTGTTATGTCTTTATTTTGATATAACCTAGAATTGTTAAGACTTAACATAGTATTGATAATGATCTATTTATCTGGATGAGGATCGGTAAATAACTTATGAGTGTTGTACATCCGAGACATGACTAAGCGATGTTGACTGGTCAAATCCATCGTTAAGGTTCCTCGGACCCAGGTATAACTCGTTATTACTATTCTGAATACCATATAAGTAGGATTATTGATATGAAGAGATATCACTATAAACAAATATGTTTCGAATAAGGGTTTTAACTAGTTGGGTAATGTTCTGTACGGAAAGAGAATTTTGCACGGGACAAAGATACAACCATTTGTCAAGGATAAAGATGCAAACATTTATCACGGGTGAAGATACAAACATTCACCGCGGGATTCTCTGTTCCCAAGAGCCATCCTAATGATTTAATGTCGTGGATGTAGGAACATGTAAAGTTATAGAATATTTAAATCCTAAGGTTAAAATTAGACCATTATATATGGTTTTATCCATGTATACGGATGAAATACAAGTTGATACTTGTATACTTATGAGACTGTGATTAAGATAAGATGCAGGGACAAAGTTAAGAGAAATTTTTAATGTATAGTCTAAAAGAAGACTAATTCAACCAATATGATTATGGGATCATTGGTTAAGTCGATAATGTATGAAATTAATGCACAAGGTCCGCCGCAACGAAAGCGCTGGGATTTTGCAGGCGTTACAGTTGGTATTAGAGAAGTGGATTATAGTTTTGAGGTAACAAGTACCTTGGAGTATAATCTGATGGATTAAAAAGAAATGGACTTGTGAAGAGTCTGTATATAATTAAAAGGTATGCATAAATCTTATTAAATCTTAAAATATAAAAATTATTATGTGAATGTAATATAATGAATAAAGATAAACTCTTTACGAGAATATCTGAAGATAAATGAACTCATAATGAGTTCTCAAAGCAAGCAATAAGATAAAATAATCTTATTGGTTTTTGTGTGAAACTGTTTCATAAAAATGAAATGGTGTGTTTGGTATTATGCGTAATTATACCTAAGAAAAGAGATGAGTAAACTCATAAGAAATGTAAATGATGAAGGAATGAATTAAGAAAAGAAAGTGACTAAGATAGTTATAGAACGATTAGGGATTTCAATTGAAAACTCATATTAGTAAAACTGAGTAGAACGACTCTCTTGTATGGGAAAGAGTTTAATATGCTTCATAGAACCGATCTAACTACATTGTTGGTATGAATGATTCATGGTCAGTTTAATTGTATGGTGTTCTCAATCTTAATTGATTGCTACACAAAGTATGAAGTGTTCTCAATCTTAATTGATTGCTACACAAGATATGGTTTTCCAGTCCGGATGATGATTTAAAAAAAATTATGGGTTATATAGTATTTATAGTTTTTGAATAAGGTAAAGGTCTTGATTGACCGATGTATAAGTGAGAAGAATCCAAGATTAAGGAAGAATGAGACTGAATGTCAAGTATGAAAAGAGGTTTAAAACCTAGAGTTATGAAAGAAAATGTGTAGAGATAATTGAACATTGTTCAGACCTAATCAAAGTATTGGAGGTTTAATGTGAGTAAAAGATGAATTTAGAAAATTCATATTGAAGAGTAAATTAGAGATGATTATACTATAATTTCGAGGACGAAATTCTGATAAGAATGAGAGAATGTAATATCCTGAATATTTATAGCACTTATAAATATGATATTAAATGACTAAAGTAATTGTAAAGTTAATTTCGAGGACGAAATTCCTGTAAGTTGGGTTGAATGTAATATCCCAAATATTTTCAAAGTGATCTAACAAGATCTAAGCAAGGTTGTCAATTCAAAACCTAAGATCGATTGCTCAAGCATACATTGAGATATCTTAAAAAATATATATACGACTCGAAACTACGATCGTATACAACTAAGAGGTTAAAATCTTTAACCTAAACTATATGTTATGTAATTAGTAAAGCTTAAATTGAGTTTTTAAATGTACTGTATAAATTATCTATGTGTAGGATTTTGTGTTTTGGTTCAAGCAGTTAACCTTAACACTTATTAACAATGCGTACAACGCACACAAGTCTTCACTTGAGGGAACATGCTATTCGTTTCGATATTTCCTCAAATTTTGTACAGAGATAGGTGAATTAGAGTTATAGTACTTCGTTATACATCGGTTAGCCTAAAAAATGAGCAATCCTATCACTCTAGCATTGAAAACAATGTGTACAACGCACACAAGTCTTCATTTGAGAAAACTTGCTTTTCGTTTCATTCTTTCCTCAAAATATGCCAATAAATAGGTGATTAAGAGTCATATTACTTCGTTATAAATCGGGTAGCCTCAAAAGGGGCAATCCTATCACTCTCGCATTGAAAACAATGCGTACAACGCACACAAGTCTTCACTTGAGGGAACATGCTATTCGTTTCGATATTTCCTCAAATTTTGTAAAGAGATAGGTGAATTAGAGTTATAGTACTTCGTTATACATCGGTTAGCCTAAAAAATGAGCAATCCTATCACTCTAGCATTGAAAACAATGTGTACAACGCACACAAGTCTTCATTTGAGAAAACTTGCTTTTCGTTTCATTCTTTCCTCAAAATATGCCAATAAATAGGTGATTAAGAGTCATATTACTTCGTTATAAATCGGATAGCCTCAAAAGGGGCAATCCTATCACTCTCGCATTGAAAACAATGCGTACAACGCACACAAGTCTTCACTTGAGGGAACATGCTATTTGTTTCGATATTTCCTCAAATTTTGCAAAGAGATAGGTGAATTAGAGTCATAGTACTTCGTTATACATCGGTTAGCCTCAAAAGGAACAATCCTATCACTATTGCATTGAAAACAATGCGTACAACGCACACAAGTCTTCATTTGAGGAAACGTGCTTTTCGTTTCGTTATTTCTTCAAAATATGCAAATAAATAGGTGATTAAGAGTCATATTACTTCGTTATACATCAGTTAGCCTCAAAAGGGGCAATCCTATCACTCTCGCATTGAAAACAATGCGTACAACGCACACAAGTCTTCAATTGAGGAAACTCGCTATTCATTTCGATATTTCCTCAAAATTTGCAAAGAAATAGGTGAATTATAGTGATATTACTTCGTTATACATTGGTTAGCCTCAAAAGGAGCAATCCAATCACTCTCGCATTGAAAATAACGCGTACAATTTACACAAGTCTTCATTTGAGGAAACTTGCTATTTGTTTCAATATTTCCTCAAAATTTGAAAAGAACTAGGTGAATTAGGGTCAGATTACTTTGTTATACATCGGTTAGCCTCAAAAGGAGCAATCCTATCACTCTCGCATTGAAAACAATGCGTACAACGCACACAAGTCTTCATTTGAGGAAACTTGCTTTTCCTTTCGTTATTTCCTCTAAATATGCAAACAAATAGGTGATTAAGAGTCATATTACTTTGTTATACATCGGTTAGCCTCAAAAGGAGCAATCCTATCACTCTCGCATTGAAAACAATGCGTACAACGCACAAAAGTCTTCACTTGAGGGAACTTGCTATTCGTTTCGATATTTCCTTAAATTTTGCAAAGAGATAGGTGAATTAGAGTCATAGTACTTCGTTATACATCGGTTAGCCTCAAAATGAGCAATGATATCACTCTCAAATTGAACACAATGCGTAAAGCGCACACAAGTCTTCATTTGAGGAAACTTACTTTTTGTTTCGTTAATTCCTTAAAATATGCATAAAAATAGGTGATTAAGGGTCATCTTACTTCGTTATACACCGGTTACCCTCAAAAGGGGCAATCCTATCACTCTCACAATGAAAAAAATGCGTACAACGCACAAAACTCTTCAATTGAGGAAACTCGCTATTTGTTTCGATATTTCCTCAAAATTTGCAAAGAAATAGGTGAATTAGAGTTATATTACTTCGTTATACATCGGTTAGCCTCAAAAGGAGCAATCCAATCACTCTCGCATTGAAAACAATGCGCACAATTCACACAAGTTTAAATTTGAGGAAACTTACTATTCGTTTCGATATTTCCTCAAATTTTGAAAAGAACTAGGTGAATTAGAGTCATATTGCTTTGTTATACATCGGTTAGCCTCAAAAGGAGCAATCCTATCACTCTCGCATTGAAAACAATGCGTACAACGCACACAAGTCTTCATTTGAGAAAACTTGCTTTTCGTTTCGTTATTTCCTTAAATTATGCAAACAAATAGGTGATTACGAGTCATATTACTTCGTTATACATCGGTTAGCCTCAAAAGGGGAAATCCTATCACTCTCGCATTGAAACCAATGCGTACAACACACACAAGTCTTCACTGGAGGGAACTTGCTATTCGTTTCGATATTTCCTCAAATTTTGCAAAGAGATATGTGAATTAGAGTCATAGTACTTCGTTATACATCGGTTAACCTCAAAAGGAACAACCCTATCTCTCTCGCATTGAAGACAATGCTTACAACGCTCACAAGTGTTCATTTGAGGAAACTTGCTTTTCGTTTCGTTATTTCCTCAAAATATGCAAACAAATACGTGATTAAGAGTCATATTACTTCGGTATACATCGTTTAGCCTCAAAAGGGGAAATCCTATCACTCTCACATTGAAAACAATGCGTACAACGCGCACAAGTCTTCATTTGAGGAAACTTGCTTTTCGTTTCGTTATTTCCTTAAAATATGCAAACAAATAGGTGATTAAGAGTCATATTACTTCGTTATACATCGGTTAGCCTCAAAAGGGGCAATCCTATCACTCTCGCATTGAAACCAATGCGTACAACGCACATAAGTCTTCACTGGAGGGAACTTGCTATTCGTTTCGATATTTCCTCAAATTTTGCAATGAGATATGTGAATTAGAGTCATAGTACTTCGTTATACATCGGTTAACCTCAAAAGGAACAACCCTATCTCTCTCGCATTGAAAACAATGCTTACAACGCTCACAAGTGTTCCTTTGAGGAAACTTGCTTTTTGTTTCGTTATTTCCTCAAAATATGCAAACAAATAGGTGATTAAGAGTCATATTACTTCGTTATACACCGTTTAGCCTCAAAAGGGGCAATCCTATCACTCTCGCATTGAAAACAATGCGTACAACGCACACAAGTCTTCACTTGAGGGAACATGCTATTCGTTTCGATATTTCCTCAAATTTTACAAAGAGATAGGTGAATTAGAGTTATAGTACTTCGTTATACATCGGTTAGCCTCAAAAGGAGCAATTGTAAGGACCGAGAATTTTAACCCCATTATAAATAAAATCGGTAATTATTTATTTGTGTGTTTCGTATATTTGCGAATAAATTTAAACCGACGCGCGATTATTTAAATTCACATAAATACGCGACACGCGGTAGAAATTTAATTAAAGGTGACCCACTAATAAACGAAAATTAATTAGTGGACTAACCTAGAGTTAATTAATATCGAGAAATCGATAATTGGGAAATTAATTAAATGTTCAATTAAATTGAACATAGTTTGTGTAATATGTTGAGTAAATTAATTAGTATGTTCACTAATTAATGGGGAGGGGGAAAATATTTAAAATTTCAATTAAGAGTTCAAATTAATTAAATAATTAATGGACTAACTAAATTGAATATTTTTCAAGTCCAATTAATTATTTAACTAAGGAATTATAATTTTTATAAGGTTAATTAAATTAATTAGCCCACTAGTTAATTAAAGAGCCCAAATGGGAGTCCAATTTAATTATTTTTCTAAGTCCAATCTAGTATGATATGGGAGCCCAAATGGATGATCTAAGTTGGAATTTTAGTGACCCATTATATATATATAGGTATATATATATATATATGTACTCACCAAAGTTGGAAAAATAAAAAGGAAAATTTAATTATATATCTATATATATATAGGCTGCGGCAACAGCCATTCTTCAGCCCCTAAAGTGGGTTATTGGCTCCATGAAAATTATAAAAAAATTCCTTGGAAGCAATGTCCCAAGATCCCTCCCTAATTCTTGGGTCTTGGTTGGAATAAATTAGACTAATATAGTCAAAGTAGGCTTAATTAAGGGGCTAAGCTCACTTAACAATTCTCTATAAATATAACATCACCCAACACTTCCAATGTTGGTCATTTTATGTATTTAAGTTAGATATAGAGAGAGTAGAAGCAAGAGAGGAAGCAAGCTAGTAAATACTCCATTTCTCTTCCATTTCTACCAAGTTTCCATCACAAAAAAATCACCAAGACCCTCATTGAAGGAGCTCGACAGCTTGTAAGAGTGGTGTAGATGCCAAAAAAATCTCATTTTTTATTTTCTAAAGCTAAGATCAAGAGCATCGAAGAGTTTAAGGTAAAACACCCTTAAAAAAAACCCTAATCTTGTGCTCTTTATGTCAAAAATGTGATTTTTATGCTAGGAAAATAATTTTGAAACTCTTGTTGGTTAGAAACATGCTTGACACACTAGAGTAGAGCTTCATGGGTTTGGATCATGTATTTGTATGCGTTTATGACAAAAAGTTTGACAAAAACCTTAGGAATCATTTTTACCGACGAAAACAAAATAACCAAAAACATAGCAGACCCTTACCGGAATTACTGTGCACGATCCGTAAGTCGGATTTATGATCCATCAATTTTTGGTGTTATATCTATAAAATACGAAGATTCTCCAAGTTGAATGACTTAAATCCGATTTAAAATGAGCAAGATATGGATTTTCTACCAAAACACCCCACCGATTTTAGGGCTGTGCGTAACAGTCCGGTTTGGAGCTAATTTTAGTGACCAAAACAAATCCAAATTTGATTTTTGATAATGGAATCTTGTAGTTCGGAAAGATACAAATCCATCGATACCTAATAGACCTCAATCGGAGTTATAGAACTCAAGATATTCAAGTTTTCATAAAGGACCCCAAATCCGAAAATGTTAAAAAAACATTTTGCCTATTTTTAGAAACAAACCGGCCGGTTCGGTTTTTTCCGATTTTTCCATTTTCTTGGGTGGGGCCGGTTCGGGCATTTTTAGGCCGGTTCTTGGGTTGGTTCCAAAAGAGAAAATGCTTTTAATTTTATAAAGAATATTATAAAAAATTTAAATCTGAAATTTTATGTCATTTGGTATTTATTAGAATTAATGGTTGATTAAACCTTACTAATTAAACGAAAAATGCTAAATTAATATTTTTAATTTCTGAAAAATCATAAAACTACTAATTACTTATTATTTAAGTAATATTAAATAATAGGTATGATTAATTAAGAAATTAATTATTTTTAATAGTATTTAAGGTGTAAAGAATACACTAATTAACTATTAATTAGTTAGTAATTAGATAAAATTACTAATAAATTATTATTAAATAATAAATATGTGAATTAAGTATTTAATAATAATATAAGAAAGATAAAGTGAATAAATTAATTTTTTATTATTTAATTGAGAATTAAATAGTAAATAAAGATAAGTAATTAACTAATTATTATTTAATTAATATTAAATAATAATTAAAGAAAGATAAAATTTATAAATTAATTATTTATTATTTAAATAATAAATAAAGATAATTTAGTAATTAATTATTATTTAATTAACATTAAATAATAATTAAATGAGGATTAAATTAAAGGATTAGTTATTTATTATTTAATTAAAATTAAATAATAAGTAAGGGTAATTGATTAATTAATTATTATTTAATTAACATTAAATAATAATTAAATGAGGATTAAGTTAATAAATTATTTATTATAGGATAATTAATTGATTTATTATTATTTAATTGATGTTAAATAATGATTAAAGAAGATTAAAATAAGTAAGTTAATTATTTATCATTTAATTATCAATTAATGATAAATAAGGAGGATTATTAACACATGAATAATTATTTATTATGTAATAACAATTAATAATAGTTATCATTTATTATAACAATGATAAATGAGGTACTAAAATAATTGAAATAAATTGTTTAATAGTTTAAATAGTTAAGCGATGGATGTTTTAATTAATATTACTTAGAGAGAAGTCATATTTGATAATTAAGTCAATTACTTAAAAATCAAATTAAGTAGATTAACCGAGTCAATAAGATGTTTGTGTTATGTGATAATTTTAGGCAATTAAACGAGAAGTAAATAATAAACTTAAATGTTTAAGTGAGCAATTATGTGTTATACTAATCGGTAGACTGACTTATCAATGTTAGGTCTTCCGAAAGAGAATTATATTAAGCATTTAGCCGTAATTCGACAACCAGGCAAGTTCTCTAACTCAAACTCGAGTTATCTTTCTTTACTATATGCTAAGTGGTTTAATGTTGTAAATTATTCCACGTCGAGATTATTGTCATTAGCACATAGTGCAGTTGAATTACATGTTCTATTATTAAATCATGAAATACTCAAAGTGTTTGACCTCATGATCTGTTTAGAGATAAAGTCTATGCCTTTGTTCGGCTAGACATATACATGTTGAATTTTAAAAGTTATCCAAACCATAGTGGTACGGATTTCTAGACTGAGAAGAACAACCCTGAATGGGGAGTAACCTAAGTATCAGATACATGATACAAATAGAATTAAATGTTATGCATATACATAGTGTACGAGAGGCTGATCCCCTCAAGTACAGTTCTGAGATTATAACCTAAGGGGGTATATCAAGTGATTGATCCCTCAAATAGATGTTCATGGTCTGTTTGACCACTCAGCATTTAAATAATCATTTGTCTTTTATCATTTGAGCCTTGATTATACCAATGATATTATTGTTTCTAAATCCTTTGAGTTATTCATTTTTATTCATTCATGACATTCCTTATATTTATTCCATTAAAACTTGCTGAGCAAGCTAGTTGCTCAATCTTGCTATGTCATGAAATATATTGCAGTTAAACCTGAGAGTTCGAAGGCTGATAAAGGCAAAGGAAAGCTGAAACCCTAGATGCTTTGGGATTTAATGCCTAAGAATATATTTTTGTTTATCTCTGATGACATGTAACACGAACCATCTTTTATATATTTAAATTAGTGATGTATTTTAATAAGGTTACGAACCTTGGGATATGTAGTGAACCTTTCTATAAACAATATATGTTTATTTCATTCGACATTAGTATATTATATTGTTTAGAGGTGTATGCTTGTACGAATTCGTTAACACCAAGTTCGAGGTACAAATACCTGAATTTGGGGGTGTCACAGCAATCCTATCACTCTCGCATTGAAAACAATGCGTACAATACACACAAGTCTTCATTTGAGAAAACTTGTTTTTCGTTTCATTCTTTTCCAAAATATGTAAATAAATATGTGATTAAGAGACATATTACTTCGTTATACATCGGGTAGCCTCAAAAGGGGCAATCCTATCACTCTCGCATTGAAAACAATGCGTACAACGCACACAAGTCTTCACTTGAGGGAACATGCAATTTGTTTCGATATTTCCTCAAATTTTGCAAAGAGATAGGTGAATTAGAGTCATAGTACTTCGTTATACATTGGTTAGCCTCAAAAGGAGCAATCCTATCACTCTTGCATTGAAAACAATGCGTACAACGCACACAAGTCTTCATTTGAGGAAACTTGCTTTTCGTTTCATTATTTCCTCAAAATATGCAAATAAATAGGTGATTAAGAGTCATATTACTTCGTTATACATCAGTTACCCTCAAAAGGGGCAATCCTATCACTCTCGCATTGAAAACAATGCGTACAACGCACACAAGTCTTCAATTGAGGACACTCGCTATTCATTTCGATATTTCCTCAAAATTTGCAAAGAAATAGCTGAATTAGAGTGATATTACTTCGTTATACATTGGTTAGCCTCAAAAGGAGCAATCCAATCACTCTCGCATTCAAAATAATGCGTACAATGCACACAAGTCTTCATTAGAGGAAACTTGCTATTCGTTTCGATATTTCCTCAAAATTTGAAAAGAATTAGGTGAATTAGGGTCATATTCCTTTGTTATACACCGGTTAGCCTCAAAAGGAGTAATCCTATCACTCTCGCATTGAAAACAATGCGTACAATGCACACAAGTCTTCAATTGAGGAAACTTGCTTTTCGTTTCGTTATTTCCTCTAAATATGCAAACAAATAGGTGCTTAAGAGTCATATTACTTTGTTATACATCGGTTAGCCTCAAAAGGGGCAACCCTATCACTCTCGCATTGAAAACAATGCGTACAACGCACACAAGTCTTCATTTGAGGAAACTTGCTTTTCGTTTCATTATTTCCTCAAAATATGCAAATAAATAGGTGATTAAGAGTCATATTACTTCGTTATACATCAGTTACCCTCAAAAGGGGCAATCCTATCACTCTCGCATAGAAAATAATGCGTACAACGCACACAAGTCTTCAATTGAGGAAACTCGCTATTCATTTCGATATTTCCTCAAAATTTGCAAAGAAATAGCTGAATTAGAGTGATATTACTTCGTTATACATTGGTTAGCCTCAAAAGGAGCAATCCAATCACTCTCGCATTCAAAATAATGCGTACAATGCACACAAGTCTTCATTAGAGGAAACTTGCTATTCGTTTCGATATTTCCTCAAAATTTGAAAAGAACTAGGTGAATTAGGGTCATATTCCTTTGTTATACACCGGTTAGCCTCAAAAGGAGTAATCCTATCACTCTCGCATTGAAAACAATGCGTACAATGCACACAAGTCTTCAATTGAGGAAACTTGCTTTTCGTTTCGTTATTTCCTCTAAATATGCAAACAAATAGGTGCTTAAGAGTCATATTACTTTGTTATACATCGGTTAGCCTCAAAAGGGGCAACCCTATCACTCTCGCATTGAAAACAATGCGTACAACGCACACAAATCTTAACTTGAGGGGACTTGCTATTCGTTTCGATATTTCCTCAAATTTTGCAAAGCGATAGGTGAATTAGAGCCATAGTACTTCGTTATACATCGGTTAGCCTCAAAATGAGCAATACTATCACTCTCGAATTGAAAACAATGCGTAAAGCGCACACAAGTCTTCATTTGAGGAAACTTGCTTTTCGTTTCGTTATTTCCTCAAAATATGCAAACAAATAGGTGATTAAGAGTCATATTACTTCGTTATACATCGGTTGCCCTCAAAAGGAGCAATCCTATCACTCTCGCATTGAAAACAATGCGTACAACGCACACAAGTCTTCACCTAAGGAAACTTGCTATTCATTTTGATATTTCCTCAAAATTTGCAAAGAATTAGGTGAATTAGAGTCATATTACTTTGTTATACATCGGTTAGCCTCAAAATGAGCAATTCTATCACTCTCGCATTGAGAACAATGCGTACAACACACACAAGTCTTCAATTGAGAAAACTTGCTTTTTGTTTCGTTATTTCCTTAAAATATGCAAACAAATAGGGGATTAAGAGTCATATTACTTCGTTATACATCGGTTAGCGTCAAAAGGGCAATCCTGTCACTCTCGCATTGAAAACAATGCGTACAACGCACACAACTCTTCAATTGAGGAAACTCGCTATTTGTTTCGATATTTCCTCAAAATTTGCAAAGAAATACGTGAATTAGAGTTATATTACTTCGTTACACATCGGTTAGCCTCAAAAGGAGCAATCCAATCACTCTCGCATTGAAAACAATGCGTACAATGCACACAAGTTTAAATTTGAGGAAACTTGCTATTCGTTTCGAAATTTCCTCAAATTTTGAAAAGAACTAGGTGAATTAGAGTCATATTGCTTTGTTATACATCGGTTAGCCTCAAAAGGAGCAATCCTATCACTCTCGCATTGAAAATAATGCGTACAACGCACACAAGTCTTCATTTGAGGAAACTTTCTTTTCGTTTCGTTATTTCCTTAAGATATGCAAACAAATAGGTGATTAAGAGTCATATTACTTCGTTATATATCGGGTAGCCTCAAAAGGGGCAATCCTATCACTATCGCATTGAAACCAATCCGTACAACGCACACAAGTCTTCACTTGAGAGAACTTGCTATTCGTTTCGATATTTCCTCAAATTTTGTAAAGTGATAGGTGAATTAAAGTCATAGTACTTCGTTATATATCGGTTAGCCTCAAAAGGAGCAATCCTATCACTCTCGCATTGAAAACAATGCGTACAACGCACACAAGTCTTCACTTGAGGGAACTTGCTTTTCGTTTCGTTATTTCCTCAAAATTTGAAAAGAACTAGGTGAATTAGAGTCATATTACTTTGTTATACTTCGGTTAGCCTCAAATGGAGCAATCCTATCACTCTCGCATTGAAAACAATGCGTACAACGCACACAAGTCTTCACTTGAGGGGACTTGCTATTCGTTTCGATATTTCCTCAAATTTTGCAAAGAGATAGGTGAATTCGAGCCATAGTACTTCGTTATACATCGGTTAGCCTCAAAATGAGCAATCCTATCACTCTCGAATTGAAAACAATGCGTAAAGCGCACACAAGTCTTCATTTGAGGAAACTTGCTTTTCGTTTCGTTATTTCCTCAAAATATGCAAACAAATAGGTGATTAAGAGTCATATTACTTCGTTATACATCGGTTGCCCTCAAAAGGGGTAATCCTATCACTCTCGCATTGAAAATAATGCGTACAACGCACACAAGTCTTCACCTAAGGAAACTTGCTATTCGTTTTGATATTTCCTCAAAATTTGCAAAGAACTAGGTGAATTAGAGTCATATTACTTTGTTATACATCGGTTAGCCTCAAAATGAGCAATTCTATCACTCTCGCATTGAGAACAATGCGTACAACACACACAAGTCTTCAATTGAGGAAACTTGCTTTTCGTTTCGTTATTTCCTTAAAATATGCAAACAAATAGGGGATTAAGAGTCATATTACTTCGTTATACATCGGTTAGCGTCAAAAGGGCAATCCTGTCACTCTCGCATTGAAAAAAATGCGTACAACGCACACAACTCTTCAATTGAGGAAACTCGCTATTTGTTTCGATATTTCCTCCAAATTTGCAAAGAAATAGGTGAATTAGAGTTATATTACTTCGTTATACATCGGTTAGCCTCAAAAGGAGCAATCCAATCACTCTCGCATTGAAAACAATGCGTACAATGCACACAAGTTTAAATTTGAGGAAACTTGCTATTCGTTTCGCAATTTCCTCAAATTTTGAAAAGAACTAGGTGAATTAGAGTCATATTGCTTTGTTATACATCGGTTAGCCTCAATAAGAGCAATCTTATCACTCTCGCATTGAAAACAATGCGTACAACGCACACAAGTCTTCATTTGAGGAAACTTTCTTTTTGTTTCTTTATTTCCTTAAAATATGCAAACAAATAGGTGATTAAGAGTCATATTACTTCGTTATACATCGGTTAGCCTCAAAAGGGGCAATCCTATCACTCTCGCATTGAAATCAATGCGTACAACGCACACAAGTCTTCACTTGAGAGAACTTGCTATTCGTTTCGATATTTCCTCAAATTTTGCAAAGTGATAGGTGAATTAAAGTCATAGTACTTCGTTATATATCGGTTAGCCTCAAAAGGAGCAATCCTATCACTCTCGCATTGAAAACAATGCGTACAACGCACACAAGTCTTCACTTGAGGGAACTTGCTATTCGTTTCGATATTTCCTCAAATTTTGCAAAGAGATAGGTGAATTAGAGTCATAGTACTTCGTTATACATCGGTTAGCCTCAAAAGGAGCAATCCAATCACTCTCGCGTTGAAAACCATGCGTACAACGCACACAAGTCTTCATTCGAGGAAACTTGTTATCCGTTTCGATATTTTCTCAAAATTTGAAAAGAACTAGGTGAATTAGAGTCATATTACTTTGTTATACATCAGTTAACCTCAGAATGAGCAATCCTATCACTCCCTCATTGAAAACAATGCATACAACGCACACAAGTCTTCATTTAAGGAAACTTGCTTTTCGTTTCGTTATTTCCTTAAAATATGCAAACAAATAGGTGATTAAGAGTCATATTATTTTGTTATACATCGGTTAGCCTCAAAAGGTATCACTCTCGCATTGAAAACAATGCGTACAACGCACACAAGTCTTCACTTGAGGGAACTTGCTTTTTGTTTCGATATTTCCTCAAATTTTGCAAAGAGATAGGTGAATTAGAGTCATAGTAATTCGTTATACATCGGTTAGACTCAAAATGAGCAATCTTATCACTCTCGCATTGAAAACAATGCATACAACGCACACAAGTCTTCATTTGAGGAAACTTGCTATTCGTTTTGATATTTCCTCAAAATTTGCAAAGAACTAGGTGAATTAGAGTCATATTACTTTGTTCTACATCGATTAGCCTCAAAATCACCAATTCTATCGATCTCGCATTGAGAACAATGCGTAAAACACACATAAGTCCTCACTTGAGGGAACTTGCTATTTGTTTCGATATTTCCTCAAATTTTGCAAAGAGATAGGTGAATTAGAGTCATAGTACTTCGTTATACATCGGTTAGCCTCAAAAGGAGCAATTCTATCACTCTCGCATTGAAAACAATGCGTACAATGCAAACAAGTCTTCATTTAAAGAAACTTGCTTTTCGTTTCGTTATTTCCTTAAAATATGCAAACAAATAGGTCATTAAGAGTCATATTACTTGGTTATACATCGGTTAGCCTCAAAAGGTATCACTCTCGCATTGAAAACAATGCGTACAACGCACACAAGTCTTCACTTGAGGGAACTTGCTTTTTGTTTCGATATTTCCTCAAATTTTGCAAAGAGATAGGTGAATTAGAGTCATACTACTTCGTTATACATCGGTTATCATCAAAAGGGGCAATCCTATCACTCTCGCATTGAAAATAATGTGTACAACGCACACAAGTCTTCACCTGATTAAACTTGCTATTCGTTTTGATATTTCCTCAAAATTTGCAAAGAACTAGGTGAATTAGAGTCATATTACTTTGTTATATATCGGTTAGCCTCAAAATGAGCAATTCTATCACTCTCGCATTCAAAACAATGTGTACAATGCACACAAGTCTTCATTTGAGGAAACTTGCTATTCGTTTCGATATTTTCTCAAAATTTGCAAAAAAATAAGTGAATTAGAGTTAAATTACTTCGTTATACATCGGTTAGCCTCAAAAGGAGCAATCTAATCACTCTCGCATTGAAAACAATGCGTACAATGCACACAAGTCTTCATTTTAGGAAATCTGCTATTCGTTTCAATATTTCCTCAAAATTTCAAAAGAACTAGGTAAATTAGAGTCATATTACTTTGTTATACATCGGTTAGCCTCAAAAGGAGCAATCCATTCACTCTCGCATTGAAAACAATGCGTATAATGCACACAAGTCTTCACTTGAGGAAACTTGCTATTCGTTTCGATATTTCCTCAAATTTTGAAAAGAACTAGGTGAATTAGAGTCATATTACTTTGTTATACATCGGTTAGCCTCAAAAGGAGCAATCCTATCACTCTCCCATTGAAAACAATGCGTACAATGCACACAAGTCTTCATTTGAGGAAACTTCCTATTCGTTTCGATATTTCCTCAATATTTGCCAAGAAATAAGTGAATTAGAGTTAAATTACTTCGTTATACATCGGTTAGCCTCAAAAAGAGCAATCCAATCACTCTCGCATTGAAAACAATGCGTACAATGCACACAAGTCTTCATTTTAGGAAACTTGCTATTCATTTTGATATTTCCTCAAAATTTGAAAAGAACTAGGTGAATTAGAGTCATATTACTTTGTTATACATCGGTTAGCCTCAAAAGGAGACATTCCTATCCCTCTCGTATTGAAAACAATGCGTACAACGCACACAAGTCTTCATTTGAGGAAACATGCTTTTCGTTTCGTTATTTCCTTAAAATATGCAAACAAATAGGTGATTAGGAGTGATATTACTTCGTTATACATCGGTTAGCCTCAAAGGGCCAATCCTATCACTCTTGCATTGAAAACAATGCGTACAACACACACAAGTCTTCAATTGAGGAAACATGATTATCGTTTCGTAATTTCTTTAAAATATGCAAACAAATAGGGGATTAAGAGTCATATTACTTCGTTATACATCGGTTAGCCTCAAAAGGGGAAATCCTATCACTCCCGTATTGAAGCCAATGCGTACAACGCACACAAGGCTTCACTTGAGGGAACTTGCTATTCGTTTCGATATTTTCTCAAATTTTGCAAAGTGATAGGTGAATTAGAGTCATAGTACATCGTTATATATCGGTTAGCCTCAAAAGGAGCAATCGTATCACTCTCGCATTGAAAACAATGCCTACAACGCACACAAGTCTTCCTTTGAGGAAACTTGCTTTTCGTTTCGTTATTTCCTTAAAATATGGAAACAAATAGTTGATTAAGAGTCATATTACTTCGTTATACATTGGTTAGCCTCAAAGGGGCAATCCTACCACTCTCGTATTGAAAACAATGCGTACAACACACACAAGTCTTCAATTGAGGAAACTCGCTATTCGTTTTGATATTTCCTCAAAATTTGCAAAGAAATAGGTGAATTATAGTTAAATTACTTCGTTATACATCGGTTAGCCTCAAAAGGAGCAATCCAATCACTATCGCATTGAAAACAACGCATACAATGCACACAAGTCTTCATTTGAGGAAACTTGTTCTTCGTTTCGATATTTTCTCAAAATTTGAAAAGAACTAAGTGAATTAGAGTCTATTACTTTGTTATACATCGGTTGGCCTCACAAGGAGCAATCCTATCACTCCCGCATTGAAAACAATGCATACAACGCACACAATTCTTCATTTGAGAAAACTTTCTTTTCGTTTCGTTATTTCCTTAAAATATGCAAACAAATAGGTGATTAAGAGTCATATTACTTGGTTATACATCGGTTAGCCTCAAAAGGTATCACTCTCGCACTGAAAATAATGCGTACAATGCACACAAGTCTTCACTTGACGGAACCAGCTATTCATTTCGATATTTCCTCAAATTTTGCAAAGAACTAGGTGAATTAGAGTCATATTACTTTGTTCTACATCGGTTAGCCTAAAAATGAACAATTCTATCACTCTCGCATTGAGAACAATGCGTACAACACACACAAGTCTTCAATTGAGGAAACTCGCTATTCGTTTCTATATTTTGTCAAAATTTGCAAAGAAATAGGTCAATTAGAGTTATCTTATTTCGTTATACATCGTTTAGCCTCAAAAGGAGCAATCATATCACTCTCGCATTAAAAACAATGCGTACAATGCACACAAGTCTTCATTTGAGGAGACTTGCTATTCGTTTCGATATTTCCTCAAAATTTGAAAAGAACTAGGTGAATTAGAGTCATATTACTTTGTTATACATCGGTTAGCCTCAGAAGGAGCAATCATATCACTCTCGCATAGAAAACAATGCGTACAACGCACACAAGTCTTCATTTGAGGAAACTTGCTTTTCGTTTCGTTATTTCCTCAAAATATGCAAACAAATAGGTGATTAAAAGTCATATTACGTCGTTATACATTGGTTAGCCTTAAAAGGGGCAATTCTATCACTCTCGCATTGAAAACAATGCGTACAACGCACACAAGTCTTCACTTGAGGGAACTTGCTATTCATTTCGATATTTCCTAAAATTTTGCAAAGAGAGAGGTGAATTAGAGTCATAGTACTTCGTTATACATCGGTTAGCCTCAAAAGGAGCAATCCTATCAGTCTCGCATTGAAAACAATGCGTACAACGCACACAAGTCTTCATTTGAGGAAACTTGCTTTTTGTTTCGTTATTTCCTCAAAATATGCAAACAAATAGGTGATTAAGAGTCATATTACTTCGTTATACATCGGTTAGCCTCAAAAGGGGCAATCCTATCACTCTCGCAGTGAAAATAATGTGTACAACGCACACAAGTCTTCACCTGTAATATCCCAAATACTTTCAAAGTGATCTAACAAGATCTAAGCAAGGTTGTCAATTCAAAACCTAAGATCGATTACTCAAGCATACCTTGAGCTATCTTAAAGAATATATACGACTCGAAATTACGATCGTATACAACTAAGAGGTTAAAATCTTTAACCTAAACTATATGTTATGTGATTAGTAAAGCTTGAATTGAGCTTTTAAATGTGCTGTATGAAATATCTATGTATAGGATTTTGTGTTTTGGTTCAAGTAGTTAACCTTAACACTTATTAAAAATCAGAAGTCAATTTAGGGCAAAAACCTAAATTGGAAAAAAAAGTTAAAACCTAAACCCTAAACCCTAGGGTCTAAACCCTAGGAAATAACCTAGGCCCCTGAGCAAAATGTGAAGGTCAAATTGACATTCCGTTTCAAGATTCAACCTTCCCACGATTTGAAAACACGTAACAGTCAATAAAAGTTTTTTCTCGAAAAACGTGTAAAAGCACTATTCACAAAGAAACATTTTTCATTCGTTTGATCGTTTCTTTCATCTGTAGGACTTCTTGTATTTCACGACATAGTGATAATATGATGTTTAGATGCCAGAGAACCAATAAAATTTTCTGGAGAAAAAGACGAAAATGTCACGATTTAAGAGAAAACGTTTGTCGTCTTTTTGACTGTTCTTTTCGATATTTTGATATATCGTATTTCACGAAATAGCATTTATATAAAGTATAGATATTAATTAGCCAATAAAAGTTTTACTCGAAAAGCGTGTAAAACACTATTCATTTAGAAATTTTTTTCTTCCGAATTTTGAAAATTCACATTCCTGAATAGCATTTTTATTGACAGTAGATGCATTTTGACCAATAAAATTTTTACCCAAAATAATTTATGGAGATTACTAGATGAATACGTAGCGAATACGGAAGGAATACGAGAATAATAAATGTATAATGTAATGTATAATACGAGGATTATACGAAAGATTATACGAGATTAATACGAGAATAATACGAGGTATCATACCAGTAGAATACGAATATTATACGATGTATTATACGGAAGAAATACGTATAAATACTAATGTATTATACTATTTAATTAATTAGTTGAAATCAAACTAGGTTATGTGTAACTAAGTTAGTGTAACTAAGTTAGTGTAACTAAACTAGGGAGAACTAGCACGATTACACTAACTGAAAAAGAACTAGCACGATTTGTTTTGAACTAAATCCAAGTGAAAATGAATGGACCAATAAGAAGAAGGGTGATGTAAGCGATGATGCAAGCGCTAGGGAGAAAAGACTAAAAGGCCCTTGGTCTTTTAAACTAATGACCAAACTACCCCGACCCTTGGTTTTCCTATAAATAGAGAGCTAAGCTCTTCATTTTTTTCAATAATTTTCAAAGCAAAATTCCTATAATCAAGAGATTGCAAAGAAATAGTTAAAGCTTGCAATAATAAAAGGCGTTTAACGATTTCCCGGGAAACCCTAAAACATGGTTTTAAGGCAAGTCTTCTAACTCTTGCTATGTGCTACTTGTGTAGTATTGTTAAAATGTTAAATGAGATGTGTAATGTCATGTTATTATGCAATAGATGATATGTGAAGTCTTTAATGTTTTATGTTTACGATTTACGATTTACGAACATGATTTATACACTTTGTGTGTCAATGTGATATAAATTGTTGGAACGTGAGTTATATGTGATATTAAATGGAGAATTATGTTCAGTCAATGCATGTTAAAGTTTATATGAAAGCATAAACTGCGTATGTGCTATATGTTAGACTTGCTGAGCCGTCGTGCTCATTCTTGCGAATAAAACCTTATTTGCAGATTAAAAATGAACGTTAAGAAGATCATGAACTTAAAGATGCAGCATAGATTAGGTTTTCATGTAAATTGATTGTATTTGTATATGTCATAATGACTGTTGTAATACGAACAAACAAACATGTAACCGAATATTGAATGAATGATATAAATAATTATCATCAGAATGTTGTTATGTCTTTATTTTGATATAACCTAGAATTGTTAAAATTTAACATAGTATTGATAATGATCTATTTATCTGGATGAGGATCGGTAACTAACTTGTGAGTGCTGTACATCTGAGACAGAACTAAGCGATGTTGACTGGTCAAATCCATCGTTAAGGTTCCTCGGACCCAGGTATAACTCGTTATTACTATTCTGAATACCATATAAGTAGGATTATTGATATGAAGAGATATCTTTGTATATTGATACTTGTAGAACGAATGAGACCGTTACAAGTGGACGTATATAGAATATTTAAATCCTAAGGTTAAAATTAAACCATTATATATGGTTTTATCCATTTATACGGATGAAATACAAGTTGATACTTGTATACTTATGAGACTGAGATCAAGTTAAGATCCAGGGACAAAGTTAAGAGAAATTTTTAATGTATAGTCTAACATAAGACTAATTCAACCAATATGATTATGGGATCATTGGTTAAGTTGATAGATGTATAGAGTTAACGCACAAGGTCCGCCGCAGTTAAAAGCGCGGGGATTTTGGGGGCGTTACATCACCTGAGGAAACTTGCTATTCGTTTTGATATTTCCTCAAAATTTGCAAAGAACTAGGTGAATTAGAGTCATATTACTTCGTTATACATCGGTTAGCCTCAAAAGGGGCAATCCTATCACTCTCGCATTGAAAACAATGCGTACAACACACACAAGTCTTCATTTGAGGAAACTTGCTTTTCGTTTCGTTATTTCCTCTAAATATGCAAACAAATAGGTGATGAAGAGTCATATTACTTCGATATACATCGGTTAGCCTCAAAAGGGGCAATCCTATCACTCTCGCATTGAAAACAATGCGTATAACGCACACAAGTCTTCACCTCAGGAAACTTGCTATTCGTTTTGATATTTTACTCAAAATTTACAAAGAACTAGGTGAATTAGAGTCATATTACTTTGTTATACATCGGTTAGCCTCAAAATGAGCAATTCTATCACTCTCGCATTGAGAACAATACGTACAACACACATAAGTCTTCAATTAAGGAAACTCGATATTCGTTTCGATATTTCCTCAAAATTTGCAGAGAAAGAGGTCAATTACAGTTTTATTACTTCGTTATACATCAGTTAGCCTCAAAAGAAGCAATCCTATCACTCTCGCATTAAAAACAATGCGTACAATGCACACAAGTCTTCATTTGAGGAAACTTGCTATTCGTTTTGATATTTCCTCAAAATTTGAAAAGAACTATGTGAATTAGAGTTATATTACTTTGTTATACATTGGTTACCCTCAAAAGGAGCAATCCTATCACTCTCGCATTGAAAACAATGCGTACAACGCACACAAGTCTTCTGTAATATCCCAAATATTTTCAAGATTTTAAATAATATCTTAATTGATTTTATTAAAGGTTAAGGTTTAAAACCTAGAATTTGAGAAGTAAGATGTATAGAAAATGGGTGAACATTTTTTTTTTTTTTAACATAAGGTATTTGTTAGAAAATTAAATGTGGGAATATTTTAACGATGCTTGTAGAGAATTTATTAAGAAAATAAATTCAATTGAAAAGTGAAGGTGATTATATTAATATATATACCTAGAGTTGAGTTTGTTAGTCAAACAAGATGATGTGTGAAGTAAATTAAGTATTCAATTAAACTAATAAATTAATTAGTTTAAAAATGGAGTAAGAAGGAAAGACATAAAATATAATTAATTAAGTTAATTATATTAGTTAAGGTTTAAAGTTATTGTAAAGCTAGAATGATTGTCTAGAATGACAATATTAATAAGTTAATTGATTAAGTAATTAACTTAATTATTAAGTTGTGGTATAGAGTCCAAGTAATTTAATTACTACTAGTGGACTAGCCCAAAAGGATTATATGTGTTAGCCCAATATGGGAATATTTACATGAAGGTGGGTAATTTAATAAGAGAGCCCAATGGAAGGTAAACTATGTAGCCCAAACATTTAAAAGTCCAATGTTAGTCAAAGTGTTGAAAAATATTATTGAGTATAGAGAATTAACTAATGTAGGGTTAATTGAATAACCCTAGTTGGTAGACATGAGAGAGCATTAACCAAACGTTGGTGAATTACTAGAAAAAGGAGAGTGGTGATGAGAATTAACTATGGATGAGTTAATTATATAACCCAATGTGGTAGAATAAATTAAATCAAATTTAATTGGACTATAATATAAGTCCAAATGAGGTATTAAACTAGGTCAAATTAATTAACCTAGTAGTTCATGTATTTAATTAAGCCTTGATCCAAGTTATAATTAATCAAGCCCAATGTTTGTTTTAATTAAATGTAACATAGGGTATTTAATGTTAGTCCAATGTAATAAATAAATTGAGCCCAAACTAATTAAACTGATGAACTCAATATATTCAATCCTAGAGTCCAATGTGGAGCCCAAATGATAGTCAAAATTGGTCAACAATTGATCATATGTGTATATATATATATATATATATATATATATATATATATAGATGTATATATGTATATTAAATGAAGAAAAAATAAAGCAAAAATGGAGATTAAAAAGGGCATTTTGCTGAGATTTTAGAGGGGCCCACTTGGGGGTGGCTTGTTGCACTTATATTGCTTTTATTTCACTCAACCAATAGCTTGTAAGCAAGCTTGATGCATGCCAATCACTTGGTCAATCAAGCTAGTCATTCAAAGTAATAGTAATCACCAATTTAGCTTCTAATTGCACCAAGGTTGGTTGATTAAGAAGTTAATGAAGTACTCCTAGAGTTCTATAAATAGAAATCACCAACACATGAGCAATGTTGGTCATTTCTATGCTTGGTAATATTTTTAGAGAGATGAAAGAATTCTAGAGAGAAGGGAGAGCATTGTTGGAGATTTCCACCAAGGAAAATTTGCTAGAGGATGGACAAGAGGAGGTCACAAGCCAAGATCATGTCAAGAGGAAGAGGAGCATCCATGATCAAGAGGTTCAAAAGTGATCTAACCTTCACCTATTTCATTTTTATAGTCTATATAAGTTTTAATCGGTCAAAATATATTTTTAACCGATCAAAAGTAATTTTGATGCTCTAGAAGTCTAGATCTATGATATATAGGTAGATTCATGATTTCATATAGTTAAATCATGTTTTGGTATGAGCGGTATGCTTAAAAGTGGTAGAAATGTTCATATAGATTTTTACCGGTAAACCCTAGTTGGGGTTGTGATTTACAGCATTTCATTTTGAAAGCTAGAGGTTGTGTTTGAAATTTTCTTCTTTGATATGGTAAATATATAAGTTAAGAACAAAACCTAGTTGGTATAATGTTCATGTGAGTTGTTATGGTCAATATATGATTTTTAGACCAAAGAAGGCCATTTTAAGAACTCAATGTGCAAACATTCCACTTTGTGGCTATTTTTCATAACCAAAAATTTTCCAAAAATTTGATCCAATGATGGAATATTGTAGTTTAGGAAGATACGAATCCATCGATACCAATTTGAGGTCATTTGGATTTGTAGATTTCATTTTATTCAAGTTTTAATCAAAGGAGCAAAAGTTGAAAAATCAGAAAATGGCAATTCTGCAGATTCTGCAAGAGGAGGGTCGGGGCCCTTGTTTCCTTTGTAAAAGGAGGGCCGGGGCCCTTGACACTGTTCACGGCCAGTGAGTTTTTCGTTCCGGGTCGGGTCGGTTTTGGTCTTTTAAGTCCAAAATTGATAAAATTGCTTAAAAATTAATATAATTAATTTGGGACCCAACTTTAATAATTATTTATTATTTATAATAAATAATAAATAAAGTAAATAAAAACTATTATTATCATTAATTATTATTTAAAGGATATTAAATGGTAATTAAAGAAAGATGAAGTTAATAAGGTAATTATTTATTATTTTAATAAATAAGGATAATTAGTTAATTATTATTTAAATGATATTAAATAATAATTAAAGAGAGATAAAGTGAATAAAATGATCATTTATTATTTAATGAATATTAAATAATAAATGAGATTAATTAACTAAGAGATTATTATTTAAATAATCATTAAAGGATTTGAGGATTGTTAAAATATTATTAAATGGTTAATAATATTAATAAGTGATTAAAATATTATTAAATGGTTAATAATATTAATAAGTGATTAAAATATTATTAAAAGGTTAATAATATTAATAACTGATTAAAATATTATTAAATGGTTAATAATATTAATAAGTGATTAAAATATTATTAAAAGGTTAATAATATTAATAAGTGATTAAAATATTATTAAATGGTTAATAATATTAATAAGTGATTAAAATATTATTAAAAGGTTAATAATATTAATAAGTGATTAAAATATTATTAAATGATTAATAATATTAATAAGTGATTAAAATATTATTAAATGATTAATAATATTAATAAGTGGTTAAAATATTATTAAATAGTTAATAATATTAATAAGTGATTAAAATATTATTAAATTGTTAATAATATTAATAAGTGATTAAAATATTATTAAAGGGTTAATAATATTAATAAGTGATTAAAATATTATTAAAGGGTTAATAATATTTGATTGTAGTTATACATTATCAAAGGTAGATAATATTTTGAGATATTTGGTACATTACTAAATGTTCAAATCATTAAGTTGCGTAAAGAAGAAAGTTTAATTGAATTAAACCAAGGTAAGAGTCCATTAGTGATTAAATATTAGACAACTTATAAAATATAGGTTGTATGAAGAACGCAAAGTATTGGTGAAAGATGGTTAAGCGTACCCGATATGTCCAACTAGGTTTGGGCTAAGGGTTTTGTCCGGAACTTAAGGGTTCGTTTGTCGGACATCTTAAGAGTTCATAATTTAAAGTTAGAGTCTTATATAAAGGCTAAGTAATAGTAATTATATCTAATGATTATTTCAATTTCCTATATAAATTGTAGGTTGAACGCAAGACGCAAATAAGCGTAACTGGTAGAAGCGAACCAGGCAAGTTTTTCAAAATGTGCAAATATGTTTTAATGTGCCTTTGTGAAACAAGTTGACTTGAACTGTTGATATGTGGTAGTTGATTTAAGACAATTGTTCTCATTGCACTGTATGTCATGATAGATACTAGACATGAAGCGTAGATTAAATGCGAGGCATGTTATGCATGAAATATGTATGTACTGCAAAGCATAGTATGCATGAAGCATGAAGCATGATTGAACTGTTTTACGTTTTATGTGAAACTGTTAGACTTGCTGAGCCGTCGTGCTCACCCTTGCTTAAAACAAAACATTACAGAGTAGCTTGAAGAAGCCGATTACTTCGGTAGAGGCAAAGATGAAGATTGACTAACGAGTCATCAAGATTGAAGCGTAGGTGCTTTCATAGTAAAACCTTGGGGTAGATTACTTCATTTACTTGTGTAAGTATATATGAAGAGTTTAAGTTTTGTTGTGCTATAGATTAACAAACTTGAAATGTTAACAGAACATTTACATATTAATTTTAATATCATTTTCAGACGTTGTCCTTTATGTATAAGGATAATAGGATGGTGTGATAGAGTCATTATGCATATGATCTCAAAGGGGTAATAGGATTTTAAAGATTGCGATTCTGGAATAGAAAGAGATGATGTAAAGTTGTAAATAAATGATTATTTAGCAATTATAATATTGTTGTAATTCATGAACAATAAAGAAAAGTAGTACTAGTGTTGAACCGGATCCGAGGTTAAAGGAACCCGGATTTGTGGTCGTCACACCTTCACTTGAGGGAACTTGCTATTCGTTTCGATATTTCCTCAATTTTTGCAAAGAGATAGGTGAATTAGAGTCATAGTACTTCGTTATACATCGGTTAGCCTCAAAAGGAGCAATCCTATCACTCTCGCATTGAAAACAATGCGTACAATGCACACAAGTCTTCATTTGAGGAAACTTGTTATTCATTTCGATATGTCCTCAAAATTTGAAAAGAACTAGGTGAATTAGAGTCATATTACTTTGTTATACATCGGTTAGCCTCAAAAGGAGCAATCCTATCACTCTCGCATTGAAAACAATACGTACAACGCACACAAGTCTTCATTTGAGGAAACTTGCTTTTCGTTTCGTTATTTCCTCAAAATATGCAAATAAATAGGTGATTAAGAGTCATATTACTTCGTTATACATCGGTTAACCTCAAAAGGGGCAATCCTATCACTCTCGCATTGAAAACAATGCGTACAACGCACACAAGTCTTCATTTGAGGAAACTTGCTATTCGTTTCGATATTTTCTCAAAATTTGAAAAGAACTAGGTGAATTAGAGTAATATTACTTTGTTATACATCGGTTAGCCTCAGAATGAGAAATCCTATCACTCCCGCATTGAAAATAATGCATACAACGCACACACGTCTTCATTTAAGGAAACTTGCTTTTCGTTTCGTTATTTCCTTAAAATATGCTAACAAATAGGTGATTAAGAGTTATATTACTTGGTTATACATCGGTTAGCCTCAAAAGGTATCACTCTCGCATTGAAAACAATGTGTAGAACGCACACAAGTCTTCACTTGAGGGAACTTGCTATTCGTTTCGATATTTTCTCAAATTTTGCAAAGAGATAGGTGAATTAGAGTCATAGTACTTCGTTATACATCGGTTAGACTCAAAATGAGCAACCCTATCACTCTCGCATTGAAAACAATGCGTACAACGCACACAAGTCTTCATTTGAGAAAACTTACTATTCGTTTTGATATTTGCTCAAAATTTGCAAAGAACTAGGTGAATTAGAGTCGTATTACTTTGTTCTACATCGGTTAGCCTCAAAATGAGCAATTCTATCACTCTCGCATTGAGAACAATGCGTACAACACACACAAGTATTCAATTGAGGAAACTCGCTATTCGTTTCGATATTTCCTCAAAATTTGTAGAGAAATAGGTCAATTAGAGTTTTATTACTTCGTTATACATCGGTTAGCCTCAACAGGAGCAATCCTATCTGTGACGCCCCCAAATCCGGGTCCCTTGAACCTCGGGTTCAGTGCTCACTATTCATCACTTGACAAACATTCATAAACTGAACTTCAATAACTCGCGGAAACATATATAATTTCATTACAAAACGTACCTTAAATCCCAGGTTCCACTAACCTTAATACATCATCATTACCTTATACTACAAAAGGTTTACACATATAGTACGAACTTAATAACATCTACACGTTCATCTTTCCTTTGTCGTGGTACTCCTTAGATCACTCAGCTTAACTGAAAATAGTTCATGATATAGCAAGGGTGAGCAACTACTTTTCCCAGCAAGTTTAAATAAATAAGAAATGATATATCATGAATGAAAAAGATTTATCTTCGAGAGTTTCAACAATAGATAACAATTGTGAAATAACAAGAATCAATGTTCAATAAAAGAATGAATTGACTCTTTACTGCTGAGCGGTCTCAAAGGACCATGAACTGCTACTACGGTAGAACAGACATACAAGGTCTGACACCTTGTTAAAAATAACGGGACACTCGAGGGGATCAGTCCTCTCATGTTGTAACGCCCCCAAAATTCCCGCGCTTTCAATGCGGCAGACCTTGTGCGTTAACTTCGTACATCTATCGACTTAACCAATGATCTCATAATCATATTGGTTGAATTACTCTTATTTTAGACTATACATTAAAAATTTCTCTTAACTTTGCCCCTGGATCTTAACTTGATCTCAGTCTCATAAGTATACAAGTATCAACTTGTATTTCATCCGTATAAATGGATAAAACCATATATAACTGTCTAATTTTAACCTTAAGATTTAAATATTCTATAACTTTACATGTTCCAACATCCACGGAATTAAATCATTAGGACGACTCTTGGGAACAGAGAATCTCGCGGTGAATGTTTGTATATTCACCCGTGATAAATGTTTGCATCTTTATCTGTGACAAATGGTTGTATCTTTATCCGGTGCAAAATTCTCTTTCCGTACAGAACATTACCCAACTAGTTAAAACCCTCATTCGAAACATATTTGTTTATAGTGATATCTCTTCATATCAATAATCCTACTTATATGGTATTCAGAATAGTAATAACGAGTTATACCTGGGTCCGAGGAACCTTAACGATGGATTTGACTAGTCAACATTGCTTAGTCCTGTCTCGAATGTATAGCACTCACAAGTTATTTACCGATCCTCATCCATATAAGTAGATCATTATCAATACTATGTTAAGTCTTAACTGTAACGACCCCGAAATTCGAACCACTTTATTCTCTTAAATCTTATATTTAATAAACATTATCTTTCTTCCGTCCAAATTTCGATTCATTAATATATATCTTTAACCACCTTAATTGATCTATTATCTGATATTTAAAATCATCAATTATCAAAATTCTCATATAATTTTATTTTATTTTTTATTTTTTTCAACTTAATCATTGTATTAAAACATTTGGATATTAAAAATCTTTACGTTTCGATCCTAGTCCCTGGATCGCAACCTTTACTTTTTCTTTCTTTTTCACATGTTATAAAGCTCATCATTTAAGATTTACTATTATTTACTTTTATACAAATATTCCTTGTTGCGTCATTTGTAATCCAACATATAATAATTTCTATCGTACAATTATCCTGATCAATCACAGTTCATAATTGAACTTCTATCATATCCATGTTCAACTTATATATACATACAATTCATCACAGTAATTTAACAAATTCCTCACATTGAATTATAATATTCACAATATAACAATCACGTTTTCTACCTTCTAGGTACTTCATCTCAAACTTAATCCGATATTCCTGAAACTTATTTCTTTACCCTGCAAAAGTTTATTTTAAACAAGTAATGAGCACAACGGCTCAGCAAGTTCAACAGTTTATATTTCACGTAGCACATACCTTAACATGTTTGGTGTGTGTCCTATATCATGTGCTTGTGCTTCAAATATAGCAATATATCTCATATCGTTGCACAAAGAACACATTGTGGTCATATTAAGCACGTATCACATAGTACATAATTTGTATGCATTTAAAACAAGAATTGCATGTCCTAATAGTTCAACATTTGACATAAAAGGGACCGAAGAACTTACCTGGCGTCCAATTAATTAATTGATAGTCCAACACTCTATCTCGAACCACCTATGATCATAAAATAATCAAATAATAATTATTTAACTCCTTATGATATTAATTTAATTAATTAATATCATCTCTAGGCCAATTATTAATTTATATGGCCAATTATATTAACCTCGTTCCTTAAAATATTCGCTTAACTTAATATTCAACACCTCTAATACGGACAACCCGGCTCATCGGATAAATTTTAACATAACTGGGTGTCCCAAAAATTTTATTTAACCATTTTCTAAATGGTAACCTTATTAGATTAATATTTAAATATTTAAATATTAATCCCCAATATTTAATATTTTTACAAAAATATTAAATTTAATGCCCAAACATAATTTCTATATTTTTAGTATTTTTCTATAATTTTCTATGATTTTTAAACAAATTTTAAACATTTATTTAATTAAAAACTGATTCTGGGGGCATTTTGGTAATTTTCGCGCCCTAGGGACATAACTGGAATTTTTTGGAAAAGTCCAGGGGCATTTCCGTAATTTTCGCGCTTCTATGACTCATTCGGTATTTTTCGGAAAGGCCAGGGGCATTTCCGTAACTATCCGGCGTCTAGGACACGCTGGGTATAAACTTAAAAGACTAAGGGCATTTTCGTAATTTCATCCCAACGCCTGCGCATCGCGCGGAACGTCCCTGGTCGCTCCAAAACGATGTCGTCCGAAGGGCTGTTCCGGAAACTTCGGCCTGCCCAAACAATGCCGTTTTAAGCCGCGTCCGGAAAAAAAAATGGCTGCCGCGCCATGCGCGGCAGCCTTTTCTTTTCTTCTCCCTTTCCTTCCGCGAACAGTAGCCAACTTTGCAATAAAAATACCATTTTTCCTCCAAAATTTCACAACAAAACAATTCTAAAAATCACATAATTCATACCTAAATATCCAAAAATTATTTGGAATAATTATTCTAATTATTTGCTATTTTTCCACAATAATAATTTATCATCATAAATTCCAAAATAATTCAAAATAAATTAATTTATACCTTCTATGGCTTGTTCTTCCTCCTCTTTGGTGTCACCTAATCTTCTCTTGGTGGTGACCATGGTGGGTTTGGTGTTTTCCGGTGGAGGAAGGTGGCGGTGGTGTTGTCGGATGAAGGAGAAGAGAGTATATATATATATATAGTTCTTATTCCTTTCTCTTCTTCTTGGTTTCTTTTTCTTTTTATACTAACACTACCCACGCTGGCTTAAAAATTTCACCGCCTTAGAAATTTCTTGAAACTTCCGGACTTAGCAAAAATTAAGCATAAAAAATGTTTTAAACACATTACGTAATTACATCGTGTAATAAATACTTTATATAATAAATATAAAATATTTATTTTAATTCGCTAAAATTCATATTATGATTTATGAGTAATATTAATACCTTTTTCAGTATTTTACTTGACAATTTTTGTACATACATAATGACATGCATGTAATTATATGAGGTAATTTATACCTCCAAAAATTCATAAAATAATTCATATAACATATAAAAATTATTTTTCATAATTTTTCACTTCATTACTTAGACATCATGTTACATTAACATGTTCCCGTTTCTGAAATATTATCTTTCAAAAAAGTCATAATAATTCCATTATACATAACCATAATTTTTATTAACTTAAAACATTCTTTTTTCTTATTTATTATTCAATTTCTTTAATATTCACATTAACTTCTTTATATATATAAATTATATAATTTAATATTATATAATTACATTCTCCTTTGAAATAATTTCTTAATTTCCTCTAACTTTATTCCATATAATTACCTTATATAAATTACATAATTATTCTTATATAATTTATATAATTATTATTTTTCTCATATTTCACTTTAATTTCCTTATATAAATTATATAATTATTATTATATAATCTATATAATTACATCTCTTCTTTATAAATTCTAAACTTTCTCCACCATTCTTAATAAAATCTAAAATCCATAATTATATTATTACAACTCCCTCATTAATTTTCCATTTAAAATTGGATTAATTTAATTATTAATCCCTTTATTTTCCATAATTAATAACATTTATAATTATCAATTAAACATAATACACATATATATACAAATGTATATATATAAATATATACATATTTAATTCATGCATTTACATTATCACATAACCTCCTTTAAAATCATAATTTCTGTACTTCCACAATAATTAAATTGTACAATTTATTGTATATTTACCTGAAATTTTTTTTATTCTTCATAAATTGTATTTACACAATTTATTTACTTTTCAATTATTTTAAATTCACATAATTCATCACCATCTCTGTACAAATTTAATTTACTAATTAAATCCCTTCAAACACTTTAAATTACTTAAAATAATAATTAACTTAAACAACCTTGATATTTTTTTATCAATTAATTCTTATTCAATATTATTAAAGGAATCCTGAAATTCGGATCCTCACATTCTTCCCCCTTAACAGGATTCCGTCCTCGGAATCATAATTACCGTAATATTTATACGTATTTTATTTATAGCATCTTGTAATACCTTTATCTTGATGAATAACAATTAATTCCATAATAATCATATTTTACTTCTTTAATATCCGTAACTTACAGGAATAGTACCATAATTGTCATAACTGTCAGAATATTCCATTCTTATTTCAATTCATAATTCCTTTGTAATATTGCATTTCACAATTCTCTAAAATTTTATTAATAATACCTTAATTCATTTCTTGATATACTTATCAAGATTGTTTTTCATTCTCAGAAAAATGTCATTTCTTTAATCATACGTAACCTTACTTAATCTACTTATTTCATACTTTGCACCTTCATCGTCCTCTTCTTAATTCATATAAATCTTCTTCACATTTCATAATTCATTTCTTAATACCTTCTATTATTCAACACTAGGTTTTAAATACTAACATTTACTTAATTCATCATAATCCTTATTTAAAATTATTCCAAAAATCTTGGGTGTCACATTCACCCCTCCTTCATAAAATTTCGTCCTCGAAATTTCTATGTACTCATACTTCATTCATTGGTAACTTACACAATTTATTTACATTTATTTCACATATCTTTATTTCATTCATTTCTCGTAGTTATTGCACACTGCAATTTTCTAATCCATCACATTCCATACTTTCTTTACCTCACCATCATTGCTTTCATTATCGCTCACAATTAAAGAATACTACCCCATCCTACCATCCAATCTTCATAAGAGTAGAGGAATTCAAAATTTTTATTTTGGACACTTTCACGATATGCTGAATGAACATTTATCCCGATTTACAGTACTTCGCTCCCCGAGTACTTCATACTGCAAACCCTGACAGTGGATCAGTCTGCCATTAAAGTGGTATATATTTAATCCGTAATTTGGCACGCCAGTAGAACAATCTGTAATGCCAGTGTTTTCTTATGCCAGGTGACCTTTCGATCCACCTGCAATATTCTTAATCTCTTTGTTCATCTCAGCTTTAAAATTTATTCGAAAATAATTTGTTTAGTTATAACTTTCAAAGAATATGAATTCAATAAATATATTTCAAAATTTGTCTAGCTGAATCAAATAGCTTAGACTTATATTCCTTCAACGCTTGTCTAGCTAGATCAATTAGCATAGACTTACTTTTAACAATTTATAACTCGCAGAAATTTTTAAAACATTCATCATGTCAAAACTTTTCAAAACGTCTAGCCGAGTCAAATGGCAAAGACTTATAGTTTTGACATACCTTCACAAATCAAAATCATTTATGACTTCATGTTACCGCATCATTTTGACAGTACGTTGAGAATTCCGTCGTTAATAATTCCTACACCATAAACCATACTTTATGGTGTTGAATCATCTTATAACGAAATAGTACCGCACCGTCTCAAAAACACGTTGAGCATTCCGTCATTCATCACATATGCATCGGGCTAAAAGGTGCGTGGGTGATTCTTTTGAAATATATTTTGATGTAAAAATATTTTTGTCTAGCCGAGACAAGTAGCATAGACACTATTTAAATCGCTCAAAAATTTCATTTATATTTTTAAAACACATTCGTGCTAAATTAACTTTAGGTCAAAAATTTCGAAATCTAGCAAAACTAGAAGAGTGGGAATATCCTAGATTCCCTAAAAATTTTAACACATCTTCCACCTTCGTTTCTTTCACTTAATTATATTATTCATTGCTAGGACTATTGTTATTTATCATATTAAAATTTTTAACTACTCCAACTTTCTATAGCCCCCGTATAGTTCATCAAACTTGCCACACATTATGAGTCCAGGAACTTACCACAAGAATATGAGTTTTAAAGCTTGTCCTAGCCATACGTAGTCTGAGAACATATCAAAGACTATCCATATGCTGAGGGGCTCAAAACATACCATACGATTATGAGTCATGGACTTACCATATGCATGAGTTTTAAGAACTCGTGCCTAAACTTAATATTATCTATCTATTAAAACTGCTAGCGCGACTCTAACATTTCAATGATTATCACATAATAACTGGGTAAACACAAATCCTCCGCCCATACAAAGGATTGTGCAATTCAGTCACTACGTGAGTCTTCAATTGAAATTTCGTACCCAGACTTTCTGCTCCCTTATCATAACATTTCTGTCATTCATGTCTTATCATTCTCTGAATTCTTCTTGTACTATTTCATAGTACCATTTTTCTTTATAGCATCAAGCTATACCTTGTTGACCATTAACAGTCTTTCTATTATCTCACATTCTCACTTGATCCCATCATGATCTTGCTTTATAATCTATTCCTTATTCATTTCCCTTATTTCACGATCGTATCGTAGTACGATCCCCTTACCGTTCCTGATCATGTTATTATGATCTCTTCCTAGACGTTTTGGATTACCTTGTCATCTTTATTACTTAAATCAGGTGTCCCCTGATTATCTTTGAGATTCATCTTTGAATCATTTCAGATATTCTTTCAATTATGTTCTTAATTAAACTTATAAATTTTCTCAATTCATTACTTCCATTCAACTCTTTCTTAACATCTTTATCTCTTTCTTATAATCTTATATCTTTCATATTTTCTTCAATTTAACCCATATTAGAGTACTGTATCTCATAACTTATATCTTTCTATTTTAATTCCCCCATGTTCATCAAACTTATTACGTATTTGGGCTCAGGAACTTACCATAATCATATGGTTGAGGAGCTTGTCCTAGTCAGGCCATAGTCGCCCATTCGCTAAAGGGGCTCCACCATACAATCATGAGTCACGAGCTTACTATACGCTTGAGTTTTCAGAACACTCAACTAACCGTACTCTTTTTTACTTTAGGTTATAGCCTAAGGTATCATTTTCCTAAGGTTTATAACCTCTAGCTCTGATACCAACGGTAACGACCCCGAAATTCGAACCACTTTATTCCCTTAAATCTTGTATTTAATAAACATTATCTTTCTTCCGTCCAAATTTCGGTTCGTTAATATATATCTTTAACCACCTTAATTGATCTATTATCTGATATTTAAAATCATCAATTATCAAAATTCTCATATAATTTTATTTTATTTTTTATTTTTTTCAACTTAATCATTGTATTAAAACATTTGGATATTAAAAATCTTTACGTTTCGATCCTAGTCCCTGGATCGCAACCTTTACTTTTTCTTTCTTTTTCACATGTTATAAAGCTCATCATTTAAGATTTACTATTATTTACTTTTATACAAATATTCCTTGTTGCGTCATTTGTTATCCAACATATAATAATTTCTATCGTACAATTATCCTGATCAATCACAGTTCATAATTGAACTTCTATCATATCCATGTTCAACTTATATATACATACAATTCATCACAGTAATTTAACAAATTCCTCACATTGAATTATAATATTCACAATATAACAATCACGTTTTCTACCTTCTAGGTTCTTCATCTCAAACTTAATCCGATATTCCTGAAACTTATTTCTTTACCCTGCAAAAGTTTATTTTAAACAAGTAATGAGCACAACGGCTCAGCAAGTTCAACAGTTTATATTTCACGTAGCACATACCTTAACATGCTTGGTGTGTGTCCTATATCATGTGCTTGTGCTTCAAATATAGCAATATATCTCATATCGTTGCACAAAGAACACATTGTGGTCATATTAAGCACGTATCACATAGTACATAATTTGTATGCATTTAAAACAAGAATTGCATGTCCTAATAGTTCAACATTTGACATAAAAGGGACCGAAGAACTTGCCTGACGTCCAATTAATTAATTGATAGTCCAACACTCTATCTCGAACCACCTATGATCATAAAATAATCAAATAATAATTATTTAACTCCTTATGATATTAATTTAATTAATTAATATCATCTCTAGGCCAATTATTAATTTATATGGCCAATTATATTAACCTCGTTCCTTAAAATATTCGCTTAACTTAATATTCAACACCTCTAATACGGACAACCCGGCTCATCGGATAAATTTTAACATAACTGGGTGTCCCAAAAATTTTATTTAACCATTTTCTAAATGGTAACCTTATTAGATTAATATTTAAATATTTAAATATTAATCCCCAATATTTAATATTTTTACAAAAATATTAAATTTAATGCCCAAACATAATTTCTATATTTTTAGTATTTTTCTATAATTTTCTATGATTTTTAAACAATTTTTAAACATTTATTTAATTAAAAACTGATTCTGGGGGCATTTTGGTAATTTTCGCGCCCTAGGGACATAACTGGAATTTTCTGGAAAAGTCCAGGGGCATTTCCGTAATTTTTGCGCTTCTAGGACTCATTCGGTATTTTTCGTAAAGGCCAGGGGCATTTCCGTAACTATCCGGCGTCTAGGACACGCTGGGTATAAACTTAAAAGACTAAGGGCATTTTCGTAATTTCATCCCAATGCCTGCGCATCGCGCGGAACGTCCCTGGTCGCTCCAAAACGATGTCGTCCGAAGGCCTGTTCCGGAAACTTCGGCCTGTCCAAACGACGTCATTCGGCATGCTGATTTTGGTCGCCGCGCATGGCGCGGACCACCCCCAGACGCGCCCAAAACGACGCCGTTTTAAGCCGGCGCGGCAGCCTTTTCTTTTCTTCTCCCTTTCCTTCCGCGAACAGTAGCCAACTTTGCAATAAAAATACAATTTTTCCTCCAAAATTTCACAACAAAACAATTCTAAAAATCACATAATTCATACCTAAATATCCAAAAATTATTTGGAACAATTATTCTAATTATTTGCTATTTTTCCACAATAATAATTTATCATCATAAATTCCAAAATAATTCAAAATAAATTAATTTATACCTTCTATGGCTTGTTCTTCCTCCTCTTTGGTGTCACCTAATCTTCTCTTGGTGGTGACCATGGTGGGTTTGGTGTTTTCCGGTGGAGGAAGGTGGCGGTGGTGTTGTCGGATGAAGGAGAAGAGAGTATATATATATATATATATATATATATATATATATATATATATATATATATATAGTTTTTATTCCTTTCTCTTCTTCTTTGTTTCTTTTTCTTTTTATACTAACACTAGCCACGCTGGCTTAAAAATTTCACCGCCTTAGAAATTTCTTGAAACTTCCGGACTTAGCAAAAATTAAGCATAAAAAATGTTTTAAACACATTACGTAATTACATCGTGTAATAAATACTTTATATAATAAATATAAAATATTTATTTTAATTCGCTAAAATTCATATTATGATTTATGAGTAATATTAATACCTTTTTCAGTATTTTACTTGACAATTTTTGTACACGCATAATGACATGCATGTAATTATATGAGGTAATTTATACCTCTAAAAATTCATAAAATAATTCATATAACATATAAAAATTATTTTTCATAATTTTTCACTTCATTACTTAGACATCATGTTACATTAACATGTTCCCGTTTCTGAAATATTATCTTTCATAAAAGTCATAATAATTCCATTATACATAACCATAATTTTTATTAACTTAAAACATTCCTTTTTCTTATTTATTATTCAATTTCTTTAATATTCACATTAACTTCTTTATATATATAAATTATATAATTTAATATTATATAATTACATTCTCCTTTGAAATAATTTCTTAATTTCCTCTAACTTTATTCCATATAATTACCTTATATAAATTACATAATTATTCTTATATAATTTATATAATTATTATTTTTCTCATATTTCACTTTAATTTCCTTATATAAATTATATAATTATTATTATATAATCTATATAATTACATCTCTTCTTTATAAATTCTAAACTTTCTCCACCATTCTTAATAAAATCTAAAATCCATAATTATATTATTACAACTCCCTCATTAATTTTCCATTTAAAATTGGATTAATTTAATTATTAATCCCTTTATTTTCCATAATTAATAACATTTATAATTATCAATTAAACATAATACACATATATATACAAATGTATATATATAAATATATACATATTTAATTCATGCATTTACATTATCACATAACCTCTTTTAAAATCATAATTTCTGTACTTCCACAATAATTAAATTGTACAATTTATTGTACATTTACCTGAAATTTCTTTTATTCTTCATAAATTGTATTTACACAATTTATTTACTTTTCAATTCTTTTAAATTCACATAATTCATCACCATCTTTGTACAAATTTAATTTACTAATTAAATCCCTTCAAACATTTTAAATTACTTAAAATAATAATTAACTTAAACAACCTTGATATTTTTTTATCAATTAATTCTTATTCAATATTATTAAAGGAATCCTGAAATTCGGATCCTCACATTAACAATTCTAGGTTATATCAAAATAAAGACATAACAACATTCTGATGATAATAATTTATATCATTCATTCAATATTCGGTTACATGTTTGTTTGTTCGTATTACAACAGTCGTTATGACTTATACAAATACAAGTAATCAACATGAAAACCTAATCTATGCTTCATCTTTACGTTCATGATCTTCTTAACGTTCATCTTTAATCTACAAATAAGGTTTTATTCGCAAGAATGAGCACGACGGCTCAGCAAGTCTAACATACAGCACATACGCAGTTTATGCTTTCATATAAACTTTAACATGCATTAACTGAACATAATTTTCCATTTAATATCACATATAACTCACGTTCCAATAATTTATATCACATTGACACACAAAGTGTATAAATCATGTTCATACAACGTAAACACAACGCATAACAGTTAGAAGGCTTGTAAACATCAGTTAAAGACTTCACATATCATCTATTGCATAATAACATGACATTATACATCTCATTTATCATTTTAACAATACTAAACAAGTAGCACATAGCAAGAGTTAGAAGACTTGCCTTAAAACCATGTTAGGGTTTTTCCGGGAAATCGCTAAACGCCTACAAAAAGGGTTACGCGACCTCGAATGTTAATTTATCAAATTTTCCTTTTGAATAAGTCTTAGAATAACTTAACTAGACTATTTCCATAGGTGGAATTAATTGGAAAATTGTCCAACTCAAAAACTCACTTTTAAGTCACTTTTTAAAAAATAGGCAGCATGTTTGACTGCTAGACCCCAGCTCGATCAAACGGCCACAACTTCTTCGTTTTAAAACATTTTTGAGTCGTTCAAAATTTCACGCCTTCGTAACTTCCGTCTATACAACTTTTATTCATACCAAAGTTTGAGATTCCTTACTGATTTACACATATTTCCCAGTAATGGGACTGATCTAAAACTGATTCATATTTCTGACCTCTTTTACAGTGACAGCCATAACTTTGTCATACGAAAACATTTTTGAGTGATTATTGAGTCTAAATTGCTTAGAATTTCATGATATACAACTTTCATTTAGGTTACTAAGGCAGATTCATATTTTAAATTTTTGAAAATTTACAAAAATATTCTGCGACTATATTAGACTTAGCTTTCTTTGATCCGATTGGTAAAACATGATACCTCAAGCATTAATTTGCTAAGATAACATGTTCTAACACTCCGTATCACTTCATAACATAAAAATAACAAAATCAAAAATCTACTTATATAAGATTTCATGACTTTTTCTCAAGAACACGAAGAACGAATCGAAGAACACGAAGAATAAAGTTTCATCGTCCTTCGTTTCGACTACTAAAACTTGATGCCACAAGCATTATTTAGCAAGACCATCATGTTTCATCATCCCATAACACTAAATTACCAAATCATAAACCTACTTATGTAGAAATTATGACTTTTGCTCAAGAACACACGAAGAACACGAAGAACGAAAAATCGTACATGGTAACGACTTATGTTCTTGAGCTTTTGGATTTCATACTTGAAATAATTTGAGCATTATAACTGCTTAAATATGTGATTATAACACTTTATAATTGACAAAATTTGGTCATTATAACGAGTTGTTTACTTAATTATAACAATTTATAATAATACTCCAGAACATACGAAGAACACGGAGAATGGATAAACCGTATATGGATACGACGTATGTTCTTGAACTTTAAACTATGAAATGAAATTTGACATAACAACGACTTGCTCAAGTCATAAGGAACACGGAGAACGAAAAATCGTACATGGCTACGACTTATGTTCTTGAGCCTCATCGATAAAATAAAACTTTAAGCATAATAACGATTAAGAATCGTACCTTTTATTATTGCAAGCTTTAACTATTTCTTTGCAATCTCTTGATTATAAGAATTTTTCTTTGAAAATTATTGAGAATAATGAAGAGCTTAGCTCTCTATTTATAGGAAAACCAAGGGTCGGGGTAGTTTGGTCATTAGTTTAAAAGACCAAGGGCCTTTTAGTCTTTTCTCCCTAGCGCTTGCATCATCGCTTACATCACCCTTCTTCTAATTGGTCGATTCATTTTCACTTGGATTTAGTTTCAAACAAATCGTGCTAGTTCTTTTTCAGTTAGTGTAATCGTGCTAGTTCTCCCTAGTTTAGTTATACTAACTTAGTTACACATAAACTAGTTTGATTTCAACTAATTAATTAAATAGTATAATACATTAGTATTTATACGTATTTCTTCTGTATAATACATCGTATAATATTCGTATTCTACTGGTATGATACCTCGTATTATTCTCGTATTAATCTTGTATAATCTTTCGTATAATCATCGTATTATACATTACAATATACCTTTATTATTCTCGTATTCCTTCCTTATTCGCTACGTATTCATCCCGTATACGTGAATAGTAATCTCCATAAATTATTTTGGGTAAAAATTTTATTGGTCAAAATGCATCTACTGTCAATAAAAATGCTATTCAGGAATGTGAATTTTCAAAATTCGGAAGAAAATTTTCCAAATGAATAGTGTTTTACACGTTTTTCGAGTAAAACTTTTATTGGCTAAATAACATCTATACTTCATATAAATGTTATTTCGTGAAATACGATATATCAAAATATCGAAAAGAACAGTCAAAAAGACGACAAACGTTTTCTCGTAAATCGTGACGTTTTCGTCATTTTCTCCAAAAAATTTTATTGGTTCTCTGGCATCTAAACCTCATATTATCACTATATTGTGAAATGTAAGAAGTCCTACAGATGAAAGAAATGATCAAACGAATGAAAAATGTTTCTTTATGAATAGTACTTTTACACGTTTTTCGAGAAAAAATTTTACTGACTGTTATGTGTTTTCAAATCGTGGGAAGGTTGAATCTTGAAACGGAATGTCAATTTGACCTTCACATTTTGCTCAAGGGCCTAGGTTATTTCCTAGGGTTTATACCCTAGGGTTAGGGTTTAGGTTTTAACTCTTTTTTCAATTTAGGTTTTTGCCTTAAATTGACTTCTGATTTTTAATAAGTGTTAAGGTTAACTACTTGAACCAAAACACAAAATCCTACACATAGATAATTCATACAGCCCATTTAAAAGCTCAATTCAAGCTTTACTAATCACATAACACAAATTAGGTTAAAGATTTTTAACCTTGTCGACGCCGGGATTTCCCTCGTCTCGTTTTTTTTTTTTTTTTTTTTTTAATATTAAAATGTCCCTTTCCAATTTTAGCCTTTTGAATTAAATGTGATTTTGAAAAGGGTCGGTTTAATGTCGACGGGTTTTGAAAGATCGATTTTTTTATGAGCCAATTGACCAGAGCCGCCAGTTGGTATATTTGAAATGGATGTACCAACTCATCCGAATTTTGTTTTCGTAATCGCTGACTCATATGTGACTCTGAGTTAAATGGTCCGCAAACCGAGGTTCATAGAGTTCGGGGGCTTGCTTAAGCGAGGGGAAGGTGTTAGGCACCCCCCGACTTCCGTGAAATACGGTTACCGCAATCTCGATGTTTTCCTATTCTTTTAAATCTTAAAATGTGTGTGTGCGCGCGTGTGTGTATGTGTGCCTAAATGGAGGTTTGTGGTGTCCTTTTGCATAAAGTTGCTTTGATTTTATATGTCAAAATGTGTTTTGTTGGGAAAGCGTTTTAGACGTCTTTTGACCCAAATGACGAGGCTTCGCTTTTTATAAGAAAGATTGATTTTAATTTCGAAAACGATGAGGTTTTTATTAGATGTCATTTTAGAAAACAATAGTTTTTAAACTTTTGTCAAATAGGAATCGAGACTATACATTGCCTTCTAACAGTAAATATAAATAAAATGAAGGCAACTTCTAGAACTCTTTAACCCTATGCACAAAGTTTAATGAAAACGTTTATTTATTTATTCCGAAAACATCTTTTATGATATTTCAAAACCAAATATAGCCTTTTCGTCAAACAAGGATCAAAGTTTCGCCCAAAACTCTTTACTTTTTAAACCTCGTGTGTCTAATATCCTAATTTGATTCTTTTTAGAAGATCTTTATCGTTTGCTTTATTCTTGAAAATCGTTTTTTGTCGTAAATCAAAATAAGCATTCAAAACGTGTCGGGGCTATCCATGGGCATGTGAGCCATCTAGACAACCCCAAACACCCACAATCACATATCTTTATTATTACGGGGCCTTAACCCGATCCCGATTCGGTATCGCTTTAAGGCCCAATATTACATTTACATAACCATAAATCCCATCTAATGATTACATATACCAAAAATGTCCGTGATTGGGATTTGACCACGAGGATCTCCTCCCTAGGCTCACAGTCACCCCAAACCGCTACACAACCAAAACTAAGCCAAATCTAACAATATTGAACATTGCTATCATACTACATAGCTCAAATATCACAACTCAATCACTACAAACTACTCATTACCACAACAAACAATTTATCACCGTACGGATGTCATCGGGGCGTTAGGAGGAGTTACGTTCCAATGGAACCCTCGCTAACCACCCCTAATCCACGGATCCTTTATCAATATATAGCAATAAACTACATCAAATAAACCAATCACAACGTTATGCTAACAATACAACAAATAAAAACTCAAGAACACACTCCTTTCACCTTGCAAAATGCCGATTCAAAGCTTCTATATTCCACAAATCGGACAACACCACAAGAATACTAGACTACTTAGCACAATACAATGGATCTAAGCTTGAAAATGGCCAAGATCCGAGCTCTCTCTCTCCTCCCGCGCGCTCTCTCTCTCTCTATTTTCTTTCTTTTTTCTTCTTTTTTTCCCTCGGACGCGGAAATGGCATTGTATACCTGATCGGAGGTAGCCGCAGGTGCAACTGCGGCTGGCCGCAGATGCATCTGCGGCTGGGCCTGCTGTGGCCGTCTGAGCCGTCGCCTCGGCTGCCGTGTGCCGCCCTCGAGCCGCGAACCTGCCCCCTTTGTCGGTGGCGGCGGTTGCATCCGCGGCTGTCCGGCTTACTTTTCTCGATTTTCGTGCCACGCGGTCTTAATTCGCCAATTTCTGCGGTATCATTTTGGAAGGCTGTATTTTTGCAATCCGAAAATCCCTGGGAACGTGCCATATTGTTCTGGAAGGCTAGTTCGGAGGGCTGCGACTTGACATAGAATTTGATAATTGTGCTTGGCTTCAAGGGGGCGCTGCCCCCTTTCCACCCCCGAACATCGTAAGCGTAGTGGCCATTAGTCGTCTTTTGTGATCAAATCAGGTTCTTCTGGATCGACTGTTTGTCTTGACTCAAGTAACCTGATGCTCGTTTGTTCGTTGTGGCGGTTTTAACCGTAAGTCGTTGGGGTGACTTCGTGTTGGGGTCCATCTTCCTTTTCGCATGTCGGGTCAAGTGACGACTTTGCCCTCCTGCCAGGGTTAGTACAAAAGTGCAAAATTTGGGTGTCTACAAACCTTTTAGTTGTATACGATCGTAGTTTCGAGTCGTATATATTCTTTTAGATAACTCAAGGTATGCTTGAGCAATCGATCTTAGGTTTTGAATTGACAACCTTTGCTTAGATCTTGTTAGATCACTTTGGAAATATTTGGGATATTACATTCAACCCAACTTACAGGAATTTCGTCCTCGAAATTAACTTTACAATTACTTTAGTCATTTAATATCATATTTATAAGTGCTATAAATATTCAGGATATTACACATGTCCTATGTGTATGCATAACATTTAGATTTTTGCGCAAATTCGATTACCCGACAATATAAAAATCCCCTTTAACTAGGGTTGTTCTTTCTCAGTCTTACTATAAGAATCCGCACTAGCCAATGGTTTGGATAAGCTTTCATAATATTCATTTAGATGAATTTAAACATGTATTTGTCTAGAATGACAATATTAAGAAGTTAGTTGATTAAGTAATTAACTTGATTATTAAGTTGTGGTATAGAGTTCAAGTAATTTAATTACTACTAGTGGACTAGCCCAAAAGGATTATAGATGTTAGCCCAATATGAATATATTGGTATGAAGTGGGTAAATATTTAATAAGCCCAAATGATATGTTGATTAATAGTCCAAGAGGTAATTAATATAAGTCCAATTAAATTAATTACCTAGCCCAAGTTATAAAGATGTGTGAGTTGTGTTGGGTAGCCCAAATAATTAAATAAAGGAGCCTAATGCAAAATAAACCAGTAGCCCAAATATTGAGTCCAAATTTAAAAGTCAAATGTTGGTTAATATGTTGGGAAATTTCAAGTATTGATTAGTGTAGAGAATTAACTAGTGTAGGGTTAATTGAATAACCCTAATTGGTAGACATGAGAGAGCATTAACCAAACATTGGTTAATTGCTAGAGGAAGGAAGGTAGTGTTGAGAATTAACTATGGAAGAGTTAATTATGTAACCCAATGTGGTAGAATAATTAAAGGTAAGTCTAATTGGATTATATTATAAGTCCAATTGATGTATTAAACTAAGTTAAATAAATTAACCTAGTAGTCCATATAATTAATTAAACCTTGATTCAAGTTATAATTAATCAAGCTCAATGCTTGTTTTAATTAAATGTAACATAGGGTATTTAATGTTAGTCCAATGTAATAATTAATTTGAGCCCAAACAAGTAAATTGAATGAGCCCAACTTATTATACTCTAGAGTTCAAGATGGAGCCCAAGAGGAAGTCAAAATTGGTCAATATTGATATATATATATATATATATACATGTATATGTATAGGAGTATATATATATAATTAAAGCATTAAAAATAAATAAAAAATGGGTGATTAAATCCCATTTTTGTTGAGAATTGTAGGGGGCCCACTTGTGACGACCCCGAATCCGGGTCCCCCGAACCTCGAACTCGGTTCAACACGAGTACAACCTTTTTCTTATTGTTCATGAATTACAACAATATTATAATTGCTAAATAATCATTTATTTACAATTTTACAACATCTCTTTCTATTTCAGAATCGAAATCTTTATACATTCCTAGTATGTCTCAATATCATACATGATACGACATTCTATTACAATCAATATGAGTATTTAATACTCATATAACATACCAACTAAGTCTTATGCTACAAAATCATTTACCTGTCCAATTCGGACTGATATCTACAATAGATATTTAGATCTTCAATGGAAGTAATATATTTTCCTGTTCCTTGTTCTTTATCGAGAACTTCAGGTAACTAGCCTTATCTGAAAATGTTGGTTTAGGCAAGAGTGAGCACGACGGCTCAGCAAGTTCAACAGCTACACATAACACATTACATGCTTCACATAAAATTTACAATTTATACTAACATCATGTTTTTCATGCATTTTAGTTTATGACATACTGCTCATGCATATCATGCATCGCATTTAATCTATGCTTCATGTCTAACCTCTATCATGACATATAGTTCAATGCAGAACAATTGTCTTAAATCAACTACCGCATATCAACAGTTCAAATCAACTTATTGCACAAAGGCACATTAAAACATCTTTGCACATAACCACGTATGAGCACATCTCAGTTTAATAACAAACTTATAATTCATGCACATAATACAACACGTTCTGAAAAACTTGCCTGGACTTGTATAACCAGCTTACCTTAATCTTTCACGTTCCTTGCACACCTACACGGTATGTGAGATCAACGGTGCACAATATCAGTCAAAGTTTGACTCAATATTAAATCTTATTTTAAAGATATTTATTTCTTCTTATCATCCCCTTTATTTAATAAGGTTAATTTCATATTTTAGTCTCTCTTTGACTTGACTCAGTGTTTCATATTCAACACCATAAATCTTTTGTTCGAAACTATGCAATTCTGACATTTATTAATGTCACTGCATTAAAACTTGGACCCTATATTTATTTAGGTCGATCCACCAATTAATCACTAATGGACCATACCCTTCGTTTAACTTAATCACATCATTTATCTCGATACCTATCATAATATTATCCACCTTGGATAATATTTTAAATTTTACTATCAATTAGTAATAACTTATAATGTTATTTAATTGTTAAATAACACTTTAAATAATAGTTTACCTTAATCATTATTATTAATCTTTTAATAATAATTTAATTGCTTGCTAATATTATTACCCTTTAATAATATTTTAATTGACTTCTCATTATTATCAATCATTTTAATAATAATTTAATTGTTCATCAATATTATCAATCATTTAATAATATTTGAAATCCTCACGTATCATTAGTAATTATTTAATAACGATTCAACCCTTAACTATTATTACCCAATAGTTAATTACTTGTTAAACAATATTATTAATTATTTAATAATATTCTAAATCTTTATTTATCATTATTATTTATTTAATAATTATTTAACTCTTAACTATTATTATTTAATAGTTAATTAAATGCTAAATAATATTATTAATCCTTTAATAATATTTTAAATTAATTACATATCATTATTAATTATTGAATAATGATTTAATTCTTAACTATTCTCATTTAATAGTTAGTCAATAATATTATCAATATATTTTAATTACTTAATAATCTTCTTTCGATTAAGTAATAATTTATTCCACTTAATTACCATTTAATTATTATTTAATATGAATTAAATAATAATTAATTAACTAATTATCCGAACTCATTATTTAATATTAATTAAATAATAATTAATTAATTAACCTTACTTATTATTTAATATTAATTAAATAATAAATAATTAGTTTATTAACCTTAATTATCCTTTAATTATTATTTAATATTAATTAAATAATAATTAATTACTTAATTAACCTTACTTATTATTTAATATTAATTAAATAATAAATAATTAGCTTTCTAACTTTAATATTCTTTAATTATTATTTAATATTAATTTAAATAATAATTAATTATTTATTTAACTTTACTTATTATTTAAGTGCAATTAAATAATAAATAACTAACTTATTCATCTTAACATCCTTTAATTATTATTTAATATTCATTAAATCATAATTAATTAATTACATAACTTCATATATTATTTAATATTTATTAAATAATATTTAATTAGATTATTAGCCTATTTATACACTAATAAATAGCTAATATATAGTGAATCACTCCATAAATTTCAAATTTTATTTTATAACACTTAACTAGCATTCCAATAGGTCAAATATTATTTTTTTAAAATTAAAAATAATTTTTCCATAATTATTAGCAATTTAGTAAGCTTTAATCCACCATTAATTCTAATAAATACCAAATTACAAAAAAAATCGGATTTTAAATTTTGATAATTTTCTTTATAAAATTATAAGCATTTTCTCTTTTGGCACCAACCCAAGAACCGGCCTAAAAATGCCCGAACCGGCCCTACCTAGAAATCATGAAAAACCGAAAAAAACCGAACCAGCCGGTTTTTTAAAAAAAATAGGTAGATTACTTTCTTAGTTTTCCAGACTTGGGGTCTCCGACGGGAACTTGAATAAAATGAAATCCACAAGTCCGATTGAGGCCTATTTGGTATCGATGGATTCGTAACTTTCCGAACTACATTTTTCTGTCATCAAACATCAAATTTGGATTTGTTTTGGTCACGGAAATTGGCTCCAAACTGGACTGTTGTGCACAACCCTAAAACAGTGGGTGTGTTTTAGTTGAAAAATCATAACTTGCTCATTTTAAATCGGATCGAAGTGATTCCACTTGGAGAATCTTCATATCCCACGCATCTAGCACCAGAAATTTACGGATCATGAATCCGACTTACGGATCATGCCCAGAAATTTCGGGGGTGGCTGCCATGATTTTGGTTACTTGGTTTTCGTCGGTAAAAACTTATTTGATGATTTTGATGAAATCTTTCCACATAAATACACCCAAAAATTCATATTAAACCCATGTAAACCTAGATCTACAAATCTAGCATGAATCTAAACATCTAGAGCTTGAGAATAACTTTTCTACCATAAATATTCAATATAAAATATAATGAACTTCAAAACTAGGGTTTAGGGTTAGTGTTATACCTTTTAGACTTGTGAGCTACTTTTCTCTCCTTCCAAAGATAGATGATGGAGTTAGATGACATCCAAGCACACTCCTCTTGAAGAATTAGACTTGGCTCACTTGACTCGGTAGTAACTCACTAAAGAACTCACTAACTCACTACCCTTTTTCTTTAACTCACCGAGTTAACTCACTAGTGTTTGTTTGCTTTTCTCTCCAAGAGCTCTCTCTTTTCTCTCTAGAAATTTTAGACAAATGGCTAACAAACATAGCCAATGTGTGGAGCACTATATTTATGGCACACCCTTAATCATCACTAACTCTTACTAATCAACTAACATTGGTTAAATTAGAGACTAATTTAGGATTACTATTTGATTGATTGACTCTTGGATTGACATGTTGATTGACCTCCATCAAGTTTGCTTACAAGTTATCAATTGAGTAAAACAAAAGCAACCTTTCTCCAACACTTAACTAAAGTGTGGTTAAGACTATTGCTCTTGTAACCTATGTTAACTTAACTATCAACCATGGTTCAAGCTCATCAATTAAACATACACACATCTTCCACCAAATAACCCAAGTAAGGTTAATTCTCTACAATTAAGTATACATATATATCCAATATATTTATATATTTACTAACACTTAACTCTAGCATTGGTTAAGGTTTTATTTTTATGTCCTATATAATTATATAAGCATCTATATATATACACACCAATATATGTATATATATTCACTTATACATGCACAATACTTGTATTTTTGATATTTAAAATGTCATCCATCAACTTGACTACAAGCAACATAAATGGTGAAGTGTAAAATAAGCAACAATCACCAACATTTAACCCACATGTGGTTAACTCTCTACAACATCCAACCCATGGTTACATATAAATTATACCTTGGTGAATTATATACATACACAATTGTATCTATAATATTCTTCCTACAACTAACCCATGCATAGTTAAATCTTTAATTTATTTACTACCTAGGGTTATTCAACTAACTCATCCATAGTTAATTCTCATCATCAAATTCACCCACCTAGCATTTAACCAATATTTGGTTAATGCTCTCTCTTATCTACCAACTAGGGTTGTTCAATTAACCCTACATTAGTTAATTCTCTACACTTAACAATACTTGAATTTATTCTCCCAACATATTGACCAATATTTGACTTTTAAATTTGGACTCAATATTTGGGCTACTAGTTTATTTTGCATTGGGCTCCCTTATTTTATTATTTGGGCTACCCAACACAACTCACACATCTTTATAACTTGGGCTAGGTAATTAATTTAATTTGACTTATATTAATTACCTCTTGGACTATAATCAACATAACATTTGGGCTTTATTATTTAATTACCCACTTCATATCCATATTCTCATATTGGGCTAACATCTATAATTCTTTTGGGCTAGTCCACTAGTAGTAATTAAATTACTTGGACTCTTCATGAGGGTAGATCCTTAAAGTTATTTGGACCTCTATAATTACCAACAAGACTTTCAACCATTCAAATATTGGGCTTGCTTAAATCCATTAATGGACTCTATATAACAACTTAATAATTAAGTTAATTACTTAATTAATTAACTTCATAATATTGTCATTCTAGACAATCATTCTAGTTTTTCTATAACTTTAACTCTTAACTAATATAATTAACCTAGTTAATTATATTTCATGACTTCCCTAGTTTGTTATACTTTGGTTAGCCTCAAAAGGAGCAATCCTATCACTCTCGCATTGAAAACAATGCGTACAACGCACACAAGTCTTCACTTGAGGGAACTTGCTATTCGTTTCGATATTTCTTTAAATTTTGCAAAGAGATAGGTGAATTAGAGTCATAGTACTTCGTTATACATCGGTTAGCCTCAAAAGGAGCAATCCTATCACTCTCGCATTGAAAACAATGCGTACAATGCACACAAGTCTTCATTTGAGGAAACTTGCTATTCATTTCGATAAGTCCTCAAAATTTGAAAAGAACTAGGTGAATTAGAGTCATATTACTTTGTTATACATCAGTTAGCCTCAAAAAGAGCAATCCTATCACTCTCGCATTAAAAACAATGCGTACAATGCACACAATTCTTCATTTGAGGAAACTTGCTATTCGTTTTGATATTTCCTCAAAATTTGAAAAGAACAAGGTGAATTAGAGTCATATTACTTTGTTATACATCGGTTAGCCTCAAAAGGAGTAATCCTATCACTCTCGCATTGAAAACAATGCGTACAACGCACACAAGTCTTCATTTGAGGAAGCTTGCTTTTCGTTTCGTTATTTCCTCAAAATATGCAAACAAATAGGTGATTAAGAGTCATATTACTTCGTTATACATCGGTTAGCCTCAAAATGGGCAATCCTATCACTCTCGCATTGAAAACAATGCGTACAACGCACACAAGTCTTCATTTGAGGAAACTTGTTATTCGTTTCGATATTTTCTCAAAATTTGAAAAGAACTAGGTGAATTAGAGTCATATTACTTCGTTATACATCGGTTAGCCTTTGATGCCACAAGCATTAATTAGCAAGGCCATCATGTTTCATCATCCCATAACACTAAATTACCAAATCATAAACCTACTTATGTAGAAATTATGACTTTTGCTCAAGAACACACGAAGAATGATAAATCGTACATGGTAACGACTTATGTTCTTGAGCTTTTGGATTTCATACTTGAAATAATTTGAGCATTATAACTGCTTACATTTGTGATTATAACACTTAATAATTGACAAATTTTGGTCATTATAACGACTTGTTTACTTAATTATAACAATTTATAATAATACTTTAGAACATACGAAGAACACGGAGAACGGATAAACCGTACATGGATACGACGTATGTTCTTGAACTTTAAGCTATGAAATGAAATTTAACATAACAACGACTTGCTCAAGTCATAAGGAACACGGAGAACGAAAAATCGTACATGGCTACGACTTATGTTCTTGAGCCTCGTCGGTAAAAATAAACATTACAATAACTAAGAATCGTACCTTTTATTATTGCAAGCTTTAACTATTTCTTTGCAATCGATTCTTGTCTCACAAGAACTCTCTCTATATTTGCTCTTTAGCATTCAAAATGGTAAAGAACTAATGAACTTAAGCCTTCTATTTTTAGGACTTTCAAAGTTAGGGTATTTAGGTCATTAAGACCAAGCTTCTTGAACAAGCTTAATAAAGCTTCTCCAATACACTTCTTTTAGCTTCCAAAGCAAGCTTGGTGAGCTCTTTCTTCCGACTTCTGTATATCGGATAAATCGCGTGCGATTAATTTAAAATATTTCGCATTAGTAATTTAAGTTTTAATTAGTTATACATATTTTATTCATAAAATACATCATACAGTATTAATATGATGTTTCGTTTGACCCTCAAAGCTTTTCTTGAATTAATCTCGGATAATCTTCCGTATATTTTTCCCAAATACACCTACCGGGCTACGTGATTGATAAATTTCTTTCATTCTAGACACTAATTATAATGGAATAATATAATTAGGTATTAATCTCATAAATTTGATTATTCAAATTTAATGTTAACTTATCTCGTGTTCCGTTTGATGAAAATAACACGGATGAATTAGCAGTTTAATTATATAACAGTCTGATTCCAACTAAATGGTTAACTTATTCTGATTTAAAATTTTGATATTACTGAGTTTTGTTCCGAATAAACACTTTTCTATAAAGTGAAAAGTCCAAAAGACTTGACACGTTTTTCAGTGAATAGTGTTTTTGGCGACCATTTCTCAGAAAATGGTTAGACGACCAAAAAGTCAAAAATAATATTTATTTTTGTCTTTTCCCTATCTCGTCTTATTCCTGACATACTTTTCGAGAAAATATTTTATTGATTATTACGCAACGATCTTGCATACAAACACTGTATCCATCAACGGTTTGATAAAAAACGGAAAGCGTTTTCGTTTGAAGAGCGTTTTACATTTTATTTTGGGAAAAATATCAGTGGCTCCCTGGTATCTATTCCCCGTATAAATGCTATATCGTGAAATGGAAAAAGTCCAAACATTGAAAAGAACGTTCAAAAAGACGACAAACGTTTTCTCGTAAATCGTGTCTTTTTTGTCTTTTTCCCCAGAAAATTTTATTGGTTCTCTGACATCTAAACCTCATATTATCATTATGTTGTGAAATGTAAGAAGTCCTACAGATGAAAGAAACAGTAAAACGAATGAAAAATGTCACCTCGTGAATAGTGCTTTTACACGTTTTTCGAGAAAAACTTTTATTGACTGTTACGTGTTTTCAAATCGTGGGAAGGTTGAATCTTGAAATGGAATGTCAATTTGACCTTCACATTTTGCTCAAGGGCCTAGGTTATTTTCTAGGGTTTAGACCATAGGGTTAGGGTTTAGGTTTTAACTCTTTTTCCAATTTAGGTTTTTGCCCTAAATTGACTTCTGATTTTTAATAAGTGTTAAGGTTAACTACTTGAACCAAAACACAAAAATCCTACACATAGATAATTCATACAACACATTTAAAAGCTCAATTCAAGCTTTACTAATCACATAACACAAATTAGGTTAAAGATTTTTAACCTTTTAGGTGTACACGAGCGTAGATTCGAGTCGTATATATTCTTTCAGATAGCTCAAGGTATGCTTGAGCAATCTATCTTAGGTTTTGAATTGACAACCTTGGTTAGATCTTCTTAGATCACTTTGGAAATAGGTGGGATATTACAAGTTCCCTCAAGTGAACACTTGTGTGCATTGTATGCATTGTTTTCAATGCGAGAGTAATAGGATTGCCCCTTTTGAGGCTAACCGATGTATAACGAAGTAATATGACTCTTAATCACCTACTTGTTTGCATATTTTGAGGAAAAAACGAAACGAAAAGCAAGTTTCCTCAAATGAAGACTTGTGTGCGTTGTACGCATTGTTATCAATGCGAGAGTGATTGGATTGCTCTTTTGGAGGCTAACCGATGTATAACGAAATACTATGACTCTAATTCACCTATCTATTTGCAAAATTTGAGGAAATATCGAAACGAATACCAAGTTACCTCAAGTGAAGACTTGTGTGCGTTGTACGCATTGTTTTCAATGCGAGAGTGATAGGATTGTCCCTTTTGAGGCTAACCGATGTATAACAAAGCAATATGACTCTTAAGCACCTATTTGTTTGCATATTTTTAGGAAATAACGAAACGAAAAGCAAGTTTCCTAAAATGAAGACTTGTGTGCGTTGTACGCATTGTTATCAATGCGAGAGTGATAAGATTGCTCCTTTTGAGGCTAACCGATGTATAACGAAGTACTATGACTCTAATTCACCTATTTGTGTAGAGATAAGTGAACATTGTTCAGACCTAATCAAAAAAGTATTGGAGGTTTTGTAACGCCCCAGGATTTTTCAGAAATTCTAAATAAGGATCATGATTAATTATGTAAAGGTTAGCAGCTAAAACCTAATTATGAAGGACATAAAGTAATAAGGAGAGATTAAATAAGAATTATTATTTGATCAATGTGTTATATATGACCTATGTGGTAGGTTGAATGTATGTATATATGTATATTTGGTAAGATAGAAAAAGAAGGATTCAAGATAGAGATTTAATGAGATAATAAGATTGATGATTTTAATGTGTTGAAGTTATAAGGAATTTAAGATGAATAATTGATTGTAATGCCTACATTAAGGCAATTTGAAAGAAGATAGTATAGGACACTGTTGTGTCAGAAGGTGATAGCTTGGGTACATGAATATGAATGAATAGGTATGTATTTATTGGATAAAGAAATAGTGAATTAATGTTGGGAGAAAGGGAAATGAGGAATTTATTTTAGATGATTGAAGTAAGATAGTCGTGATATGATATGTAAAGATAAAAAGGTAATATGCTCAAATGTGAGTAGAAGGGACGTAGATGGTCTGTATGTTGAGAATTAATGTTAAGTGTGTTATGAAAATAAGGTTAAAGACGTAAAGATCGTAAAATGATCAAAGGTGTGAAAAATGATTAATGGTGATGGATTTTGGTAATCCGGTCGAGGTTCGCTTCTTGAGGAAGCGTTTTATGGAAAAAGTGAGTATGATGACTAATTGAGATATCGGAAAGTGGAATAGATTGAATTAGGAACCGAAAAGGGTTCGTAGATAATTAAGGATAGATATTATACAAATTGACAAAGGTTATGAATTATTATTATTAATTAAGGAAATTTAATGTTCAAAGTGTGACAAGTGATATGGGACGAACCAATTGTTGATAAATTGATGCTAGAATAAAGTTAAAGGTTATGAAAACGAATTTGGACCGAAAAGGACTTAAATTGGTTTAAAATGAATAAGTTATGATTTTATTGGATTAAATTTCCTAGAATTTGTGCATAAAGACAAGGATGTCCTTGACAAGTTGAAAAATAACATATGTGTCCTAGAGTGATGTAATGACCATTAAGCCCTTATTTTGTAAAGTGTAATGTCCTTAATATCCCTAACCATACAAAGTTAAGCTAACCAAATATGAGTTAGTTGTTGGAGGAATTTGACCAACTTACATATGTATATAATTTGTATATATTAAGCTAGCTTGGTCATTTCTTTTTCATTCGAAAGTTTTCAGTAAGTGGCTAATAAGAGAGCTCTCAAGAGAGAAAGAAAAGGGAGAAGCTAGGGTTTGCCAAGAGTGCAAGAGAATTGCTGGAAATTATTCAAAAGAAGCATACAAAGCTATCAAAGTGAGGTGATTAACCTTTAGAAGGTTCAAAGCAAGAAGGAAGACAACTCAAAGAAGGTATATAAAGTTCTAACCTTGAAAACTTAGCATTTAAGTGTTCAAATTCAAGAATAAGAGTAGCCATGTATGGATTAATGTCTAGATGTAAAGATTATATGAGTTATGTGTTTTATATGTGAGTTGTGTTATGAAACCCTAAGCTCAAGGTTGTTAGATCAAAGGTGGTGTACTATTCTTGTATTTTTCAAGCTAAAATGCATGGATTATGGAGAATCATGTGTTATATGTGCATGGTTTTGATGAAACCTTAGTTAGAAAGGATAATCATGAGAGAAGTATGAGAAATTTTGTAGTAAATGGCTTTAAAGATTCATAAATGGAAGGTAAGCATGCTTTGTTAAGAAAAGTATAGTATTAAGCTATGATTCATGAAGGATTATATGTTATGTGTTGCTAGATGTGATAAGAACCTAACTAAGAAGGTTGAACATGTAAGATGTATGCATAAATTTCATGCTAGATAGCCTAAAAGAATCATGAAAGGTTGAAAGTATGTTTTTGTAAAGGAAAATACAATATTAGGCTATACTTTGTGTGTAGACTACGTAATAATCTGTAAAGTGCACTTGGGTGTGCATATGGAAGTTATAAAGACCTATGAAGTCATTAAATGTATATATGTTAGCCCATGTGATGTTTGGAGATCAAAGTGTCAAGTGAGCTTAAGTTTGAATTTTGAAAAGTTTGGAAAGTTTTATGAAAATCCAAGTCATAGGTGATTTTTGGCAATTTTGAGGAATTAAAGATGAAATGGAGTCAAATGACTCATGGTTATGATAATACACGTGTCTAGGTTATTTTGGAATTCAACGGATTTGAATTTGAGCGAAATGGCGATTCGAACGATCGAAATCGATCGTTTCGAATCGAAATGGAGTTTAACGGACAAAAGTCGCCTCGTGCGAAATTTTATGGTTTTGAAAGTTGGGACATGTCATTTATGGCCTATGTGAACTATGTCAAGTGTTGGAATTGAGTTTTGAAGCAATTGGCCAAAAATCACAAAGTTGCAAAAGTTGAGTTTTAAAATTCTGAAAATTTTTCTAAGTATAGAAACGTGTTGAACAGCCCTCCTAGGGGCTAGTGTGTGACGCCCCCAAATCTGGGCCCACACAGCCCAAACTTGAGTCGTCAAAAGACTACAACAAAATTATTACAACAAAGTACAACGTACAACAATACAGTGTATAATAATACACAACTAAGTCTTCACTATTATTGCCACACTATTTTACAAAACGTGAAGACTATGATAACTATTCCTCGGACCCTCACTCCATTCCCCGGCTAGACCCTGTTATGTTTTCATCTCCTGTTGAAAAACAATGGAACAAAAGAAAGTGTGAGCTCAAATAGCCCAGTAAAGAATATCATGACTAAGATAATGACGAATAAATTATCATTAGTCTTCAACAGCTGAGTTCTTGATAGAATACAATAGACTACAAGGTTTATATCAAAAACTGCAGTTAAATTCTTAAACAACGTTCAGATCAATAATAGCAGCGGAATGAGTAATCTATTAGAAGAATAATGCAGACTATAATGTCCACTCGGTTCTCTTTTTAGGAAAAACATCATCAACTTTTATCATCTGAAATATCATTAGTCAAGATAATACAAATTCACAGTTCCTGATCATAATCATGCAGATCAACAGTTCATCTTTGCACTACGGGCCAAAGACATTCAATATAACACCAACGGTCATGATTATACCAGATTCAGCCTTTGGTCATAATCATACCAAACAACAGTTCATCTTTGCACTACGGGCCAAAGAGAACATTCACCACGTGCCATAAAAGACACCGAACAGATGTATCGCCTTTAACCTATTATATCGCCTTTAACCTATCATCTGTTCAACAAATATATCACATCTGTGCCCCCGGCCACAGATATTCACAACAGCTTGATTTTTGGATGATTAGAATGATATAAATGATGAACAGAAGAAATAGGATAACAATAAGTATCGGAAGTTTACTTTGTACAGATTCAAATAATGTCCAAATTGTCAACATGATGTGGAGTGAAATTCAAGATCCACAGTTCAGAATAACGGTTACAATTCAATAGAAATGTTCACGTAAATAGGAAGGTTCAGTTGAAATAATGAAGTTCAACTATTATGGAACATATAATATTTTCAGGAATTATAGAAGCAATAGTTCCATAATAAATTTCGATTTAGGAGTATGAAAGAAAATAATATCCCTTATCGTAGCAGGTTTGATTAACAAAAGGTGAAGGAAATTAATACAAGGGTTATTCACCAACAGGCGGCAATCCGCTCCGTAAGGTTATTCCCACAATTTAATAGAATTTGAGTACAAAGAGTTATTCACCAAACAGGCGGCAATCCGCTCCGTAAGGTTATTCTCAGAGATTAATAATGAATGAATACGAAAGGTTATTCACCAACAGGCGGCAATCCGCTCCGTAAGGTTATTCCCACAATTTAATAGAATTTGAGTACAAAGAGTTATTCACCAAACATGCGGCAATCCGCTCCGTAAGGTTATTCTCAGAGATTAATAATGAATGAATACGAAAGGTTATTCACCAACAGGCGGCAATCCGCTCCGTAAGGTTATTCCCACAATTTAATAGAATTTGAGTACAAAGAGTTATTCACCAAACAGGCGGCAATCCGCTCCGTAAGGTTATTCTCAGAGATTAATAATGAATGAATACGAAAGGTTATTCACCAACAGGCGGCAATCCGCTCCGTAAGGTTATTCCCACAATTTAATACATGAAAATAAAAGGCACGTCTTATGAGTAAGGAAGAAACAATATTATTATCGAGAATCAAATAATGATAATCCCTTACCATAGTATGTTTGAATAATGGAAGATGAAAAAGATGGTATCCCTTACCGTAGCAGGTTTGATTAACTTGAACAGTACACGTATACTTATAGATCTTCACAAATACTCAAGATGACTTAAGCACACTTAGAGAAAATTTCACAAAAAGTATTTAGAGAGAGAAAGAAATAACAAGTAAGGAAGTTTATGAAAAATCCTTAAGTTAAGGCTTCTATTTATAGCAAAAAATCTTATCATTCATTTAATCTAAACCATTCATTTAAAGATCATCTTTTAATCTACACCATCCATTTCAAATATTATATTATCTTTAATCTACACCATTCATTTCATATCACCTAATAATCACCTAACTTTATATTATAAACAAATCAATTTAATTATTCAACAATAATTCACACTTTAATCTACACCATTCATTTCATATCACCTAATAATCACCTAACTTTATATTATAAACAAATCAATTCAATTATTCAACAATAATTCACACTTTAATCTACACCATTCATTTCATATCACCTAATAATCACCTAACTTTATATTATAAACAAATAACTTTATCAATTCAATTATTATGACTAATTGTTATAAATACAGTATAGTTAGCTCTTAGATATCAAGTCAATAAATTAATGAAATACAACTGTTTAAATAACATCATAATAGAGATAACAATAATGTAAAATAAAGCATACGTTACTGTGTAATGACAATTATTGATTCAATAATGTGAATTACTGTGCATATGTTACTGTGACAATTATTAGGTTCAATAATTTTAAAAACAGTGCAACAACAATTATTGACTCAATGATATAAAATACAGTGTAATGACAATTATTAAATCAATAATGCAAAATACTGTGTAACAACAATTATTGAATTGATAATATAAAATATTATGCAGTGACAATTATCGATGAAATGATGCGTAACAGTTACGGTGTCAATTATCAGACCAATAATATGAGACACTATGCAATACCGTGTGTTACTGTAGAGTACCGTGTGCTACAGAAAATACCATAAACTACCGTATGCTACTATTCTTTTATCACCGGTATTTTAACAGTTCCGTTGACTATTTTTATTTAAAAAGGTTACTTATGTCGTTTTCTATATCCGACAAATATTCCGTTGTGGGGTCCACCAATAATTTATTATTTCGGCGCCGTCGTACGGCACGAATATTCCCCGACCAAACGAATATTCCCCGACAAAGCGAATATTGTCCGACAAAATAAAATTTGCACATAACATCCTTAACTTTCAATTTTGTTAATTTAACCACTTACTGTTTCAAAAAAAAAATATATATATGAAGAAAAATTAAATTTTGTATTTCATAAAATTCGGGGTCTTACAACATCCCCTCCTTATGAAATTTCGTCCCCGAAATTGACGTACCTGACATATCGAAGAGGTAAGGATACTTAGATTTCATCTCAGATTCTAGCTCCCAGGTCATTTCCTCAGTATCTTGGTTCCTCCATAAAACCTTAACTTGAGGTATAACCTTTGAGCGTAGGATCTGCTCCTTCATATCCAGGATCTTAACAGGTACCTCCTCGTATGTTAAATCCTCTGCTATAACGTCTGGTTCTAACTCAATGACGTGGTTTGGGTCCTTCACATATTTACGTAACATAGATATGTGAAAAACGTTATGGATGCGAGACATACTTGGTGGTAGGGCTAGTCTGTAGGCTACGGTTCCTATTCGATCGAGGATTTCAAATGGGCCAATAAATCGAGGGTTGAGCTTTCCTCTCTTTCCGAATCTCGTAACCCCTTTCCATGGAGAAACACGTAAGAATACATGATCTCCGACGTTGAAATTTTCGTCTCTCCGATGAAGATCAGCATAACTCTTTTGTCGTTCTTGTGCGGTCTGTATTCGTTGTCGGATCATTTGGATCTTTTCGGTCGTCAAGCGTACCAACTCGGGTCCCAACAATTTTGCTTCTCCTACCTCATTCCAACATATTGGAGAGCGACACTTCCTTCCATACAATGCCTCGAATGGAGCCATGCCTATGCTTGCTTGGTAACTGTTGTTGTAAGAAAATTCCACCAACGGCAAGTACTTATCCCAACTTCCTTTGAAGTCTAATACACAAAGTCTCAAAAAATCTTCGAGGGTCTGGATCGTCCTTTCCGATTGTCCGTCCGTTTGAGGATGGTATGCAGAACTAAAACGTAGTTCAGTGCCCATAGCTTTTTGTAAACTGATCCAAAAGCGTGAAGTGAATCTAGGATCTCGATCAGAAATTATGGAAACTGGCATGCCATGCAATCTCACGATCTCATTTATGTACATACCGGCAAGACGTTCAAGTGAAAAGTTTTCTCGTATAGGCAAGAAATGAGCAGATTTGGTCAATCTATCTACGATCACCCAAATTGCATCTAAGCCTTGAGAAACTTTTGGAAGACCCGTCACGAAGTCCATATTGACGTGTTCCCACTTCCATTCGGGAACTTCAAGTGATTGTAATGGACCTTTAGGAACTTGATGTTCTGCCTTGACACGTTGACAAGTTAGGCACCTTGAGATAAACTCCGCAATCTCTCTTTTCATATTGTTCCACCAAAATATATGTCGAAGATCTCGATACATCTTGGTACCTCCTGGGTGGATTGCAAACGGCGTGTTGTGTGCCTCCATCATGATTTTATGCTTTAATTCAGGATCGTTAGGAACACAGAGTCGAGAGTTGACTCGAAGTATTCCTTTCTCGTCGATTCTTGCTTCGGGAATGGCACCTTCTTGTACTTTCTTTATCATGTTTATCAGTTCCGGATCGGTAGCTTGAGCAGCTTTAATTTTATCGATTAAAGTTTGTTCTACTCGCACGTGAGCAATCTTCGAGCGGGTCCCTGACGTCTTTAGCTCTATCTCCATCTTTTGCAAGTCGTACAAAATACACTTTTGTGTTGTCAGCAGTGCACTTGTACTTGCATAAAATTTTCTGCTCAAAGCGTCAGCTACAACGTTCGCCTTTCCCGGGTGATACTGGATTGTGTGGTCATAATCCTTTAACAGCTCAAGCCAACGTCGTTGTCGCATGTTGAGTTCCTTCTGGGTGAAGAAATACTTGAGACTTTTATGATCCGTATAGATATCCACTTTTTCTCCGTACAAGTAGTGTCTCCAGATCTTCAACGCGAAAACGACTGCTGCCAACTCTAGATCATGAGTAGGATAATTTTTCTCATAATCTTTGAGTTGTCGAGAGGTATAGGCTATAACCTTTCCATGTTGCATAAGGACACAGCCTAGACCTTTGCCAGAAGCATCGCTGTAGATAACAAATTCTCCTGATCCTGATGGTATGGTCAGAACAGGAGCTGAAACAAGTCTCCTCTTGAGTTCTTGAAAACTCTTCTCGCATTCCTCGCTCGATATAAGTTTTGTACTAGAATGAATGATACCGATATCTAGTAATTAAACTTTCAACTCTTGGTGTTCTATGGGGGCCATTTGGTATGGGACTTTAAAAATGGGCTTAGTGCCGGGTTCAAGATCGATATAGAATTCAATTTCACGGTTTGGGGTAAGCCAGAAAGTTCCTCAGAAAAAAACGTCAGGAAACTCATTAACAATGGGAATATCATTCAAGTTTGACGTGTTTTTGTTCAAATCAGTGACATGAGCTAAAAAGGCTTGACATCCGTTTTTCAATAAACGAATGGCTTTATGGCTAGAAATAACAGTTATAGATTTCAATGGTTTAGTTGCTTGAATTTGCATGACAGGTTGATTAGGAATATGAAAACTAATAATCTTATGAAAACAATCAATTTTAGCATGATGGGTAGTCAACCAATCAATTCCTAAAATCACATCAAATTCACGCATCTCCAAAGAAATAAGGTCAACAGGTAATGTGAGGTTGTTGATTTGAACTAGGCAAGATTTATAGATAGTAAATGTAATAGGTATTTCTCCCAATGAGGTTTCAACTGATAAGACAAGATTTAAGTTTTCAATAGTCAAATTTAAACGTTGAGTACATATAGGTGGGATAAAAGAGTGGATAGAGCCAGTATCTAATATGGCATAGACTTCACGAGAATTTATGAATAGCTTACCGGTTATCACCTCATTCGGTTTCTTGACTGTTATCGTCAAATCGAATCCCGAATACTTCATTCGGATCTTCACGTATTTCAACCATGGGAATACCACTGAATAATTTTCTAGCAAACTGTTTCTCGGGTTCATCAACTTCATCAGTAGTAAGGTACCAATGATTTCCATTAAAATAGTATTTTCGATAGACTGCAGTTTCCACGATAGTGACTAACTTAACCTGAATTCCTCTAAATTGTAGCGCCCAAAAGTATAGAAACATCATTTTTAAATAATCTTGAAAATCATAGCTGGAACACCATAAATCCCAAAGACTAATATGAAAAGTCCATATATTCTGATCCTTTGTTATAGAGCATAACCAGGTAATATCACTCTCCCAATTAGTGAGTAAATTAAAGGCAATAATTTCCGCAAGTTCGTTACTTCCTTTAATTGCTTCTAAGAATGGATCTGGAACGACTGTAGCAGAGCTTTCACCTTCATCCTTACTGGATAGAACACGCATAATTTTTGCCTTAGGCAAATGATTCAACTCTGAGTTTGTAAGAAGATTATTCGTCGCCTCTTGTTTTGCAGCTACATTTGTTTCGGTAATTTCATAGTTAACCTCCTGATTTCCAGATGCCATAATTAACTGTGGTCACAAAATAAATGTTAGTTCAAATAAACTGACTCATCTCTTCATGTTCCTACATTCAAATTGATTCATTAGATAAAAAATAAATCTAATTTAGGTAGGACACACTAGTGATTGATTCTATTCGTCTCTCCCCTCCTAGTTCTAACCCCAGATCTCCATTAAAGACCATATCCCTAAGCTCTGATGCCAACTGTGACGCCCCCAAATCTGGGCCCACACAGCCCAAACTTGAGTCGTCAAAAGACTACAACAAAATTATTACAACAAAGTACAACGTACAACAATACAGTGTATAATAATACACAACTAAGTCTTCACTATTATTGCCACACTATTTTACAAAACGTGAAGACTATGATAACTATTCCTCGGACCCTCACTCCATTCCCCGGCTAGACCCTGTTATGTTTTCATCTCCTGTTGAAAAACAATGGAACAAAAGAAAGGGTGAGCTCAAATAGCCCAGTAAAGAATATCATGACTAAGATAATGACGAATAAATTATCATTAGTCTTCAACAGCTGAGTTCTTGATAGAATACAATAGACTACAAGGTTTATATCAAAAACTGCAGTTAAATTCTTAAACAACGTTCAGATCAATAATAGCAGCGGAATGAGTAATCTATTAGAAGAATAATGCAGACTATAATGTCCACTCGGTTCTCTTTTTAGGAAAAACATCATCAACTTTTATCATCTGAAATATCATTAGTCAAGATAATACAAATTCACAGTTCCTGATCATAATCATGCAGATCAACAGTTCATCTTTGCACTACGGGCCAAAGACATTCAATATAACACCAACGGTCATGATTATACCAGATTCAGCCTTTGGTCATAATCATACCAAACAACAGTTCATCTTTGCACTACGGGCCAAAGAGAACATTCACCACGTGCCATAAAAGACACCGAACAGATGTATCGCCTTTAACCTATTATATTGCCTTTAACCTATCATCTGTTCAACAAATATATCACATCTGTGCCCCCGGCCACAGATATTCACAACAGCTTGATTTTTGGATGATTAGAATGATATAAATGATGAACAGAAGAAATAGGATAACAATAAGTATCGGAAGTTTACTTTGTACAGATTCAAATAATGTCCAAATTGTCAACATGATGTGGAGTGAAATTCAAGATCCACAGTTCAGAATAACGGTTACAATTCAATAGAAATGTTCACGTAAATAGGAAGGTTCAGTTGAAATAATGAAGTTCAACTATTATGGAACATATAATATTTTCAGGAATTATAGAAGCAATAGTTCCATAATAAATTTCGATTTAGGAGTATGAAAGAAAATAATATCCCTTACCGTAGCAGGTTTGATTAACAAAAGGTGAAGGAAATTAATACAAGGGTTATTCACCAACAGGCGGCAATCCGCTCCGTAAGGTTATTCCCACAATTTAATAGAATTTGAGTACAAAGAGTTATTCACCAAACAGGCGGCAATCCGCTCCGTAAGGTTATTCTCAGAGATTAATAATGAATGAATACGAAAGGTTATTCACCAACAGGCGGCAATCCGCTCCGTAAGGTTATTCCCACAATTTAATAGAATTTGAGTACAAAGAGTTATTCACCAAACAGGCGGCAATCCGCTCCGTAAGGTTATTCTCAGAGATTAATAATGAATGAATACGAAAGGTTATTCACCAACAGGCGACAATCCGCTCCGTAAGGTTATTCCCACAATTTAATAGAATTTGAGTACAAAGAGTTATTCACCAAACAGGCGGCAATCCGCTCCGTAAGGTTATTCTCAGAGATTAATAATGAATGAATACGAAAGGTTATTCACCAACAGGCGGCAATCCGCTCCGTAAGGTTATTCCCACAATTTAATACATGGAAATAAAAGGCACGTCTTATGAGTAAGGAAGAAACAATATTATTATCGAGAATCAAATAATGATAATCCCTTACCATAGTATGTTTGAATAATGGAAGATGAAAAAGATGGTATCCCTTACCGTAGCAGGTTTGATTAACTTGAACAGTACACGTATACTTATAGATCTTCACAAATACTCAAGATGACTTAAGCACACTTAGAGAGAATTTCACAAAAAGTATTTAGAGAGAGAAAGAAATAACAAGTAAGGAAGTTTATGAAAAATCCTTAAGTTAAGGCTTCTATTTATAGCAAAAAATCTTATCATTCATTTAATCTAAACCATTCATTTAAAGATCATCTTTTAATCTACACCATCCATTTCAAATATTATATTATCTTTAATCTACACCATTCATTTCATATCACCTAATAATCACCTAACTTTATATTATAAACAAATCAATTTAATTATTCAACAATAATTCACACTTTAATCTACACCATTCATTTCATATCACCTAATAATCACCTAACTTTATATTATAAACAAATCAATTCAATTATTCAACAATAATTCACACTTTAATCTACACCATTCATTTCATATCACCTAATAATCACCTAACTTTATATTATAAACAAATAACTTTATCAATTCAATTATTATGACTAATTGTTATAAATACAGTATAGTTAGCTCTTAGATATCAAGTCAATAAATTAATGAAATACAACTGTTTAAATAACATCATAATAGAGATAACAATAATGTAAAATAAAGCATACGTTACTGTGTAATGACAATTATTGATTCAATAATGTGAATTACTGTGCATATGTTACTGTGACAATTATTAGGTTCAATAATTTTAAAAACAGTGCAACAACAATTATTGACTCAATGATATAAAATACAGTGTAATGACAATTATTAAATCAATAATGCAAAATACTGTGTAACAACAATTATTGAATTGATAATATAAAATATTATGCAGTGACAATTATCGATGAAATGATGCGTAACAGTTACGGTGTCAATTATCAGACCAATAATATGAGACACTATGCAATACCGTGTGTTACTGTAGAGTACCGTGTGCTACAGAAAATACCATAAACTACCGTATGCTACTATTCTTTTATCACCGGTATTTTAACAGTTCCGTTGACTATTTTTATTTAAAAAGGTTACTTATGTCGTTTTCTATATCCGACAAATATTCCGTTGTGGGGTCCACCAATAATTTATTATTTCGGCGCCGTCGTACGGCACGAATATTCCCCGACCAAACGAATATTCCCCGACAAAGCGAATATTGTCCGACAAAATAAAATTTGCACATAACATCCTTAACTTTCAATTTTGTTAATTTAACCACTTACTGTTTCAAAAAAAAAATATATATATGAAGAAAAATTAAATTTTGTATTTCATAAAATTCGGGGTCTTACATAGTGTATCTCTACTTTTAAGAAGCCAAATGAGGCAAGTAGTATTTTTGTAAAATACTAGGTAGTAAGGTCTAGACGTGGTCCAAATTTCAGCTCAATTGGAGTTAAGATGAAGAAATTAAAAATCGGCAAAGGTAGGGCAAAAATCAGAAAGTGCTGAATTTGAACATGGCGCCCCCGCGCCATGTTTTGTACTAAAAATGGCGCCCCGGCGCCATTTACTGTTCATGGCCGAGAGCTTTTCGCGGACAGCGAGCTCTGGCGGCGCTGGGGCGGAGTTACTGTTCATTTGAATTTTTTTTAAGCTTCCAAAAAGCTATATTTTGATATGGAATGATAGGTATGAGTTATATAAACCCTAAAAGTAATAATAATGGTTAAATTAAAGGGTGTTAAGTTATAATGAAATAAGAAATGGCATACTATTTCATGCCTAAAGTTAAGCCAAAGAAAGTTATAAGTTATAAAAAGGTCGGAACCGAGTTAGAAATGTATTATTTACCTACGTAAGGTATAATACATCACATGTGAAATGAATAGAGACAGATGGTCTGGCAATTATGGTTTAACTTGATAAGTTATATAAGCTATGATCCTATATTGACGTATAAGTTATGTATTTACAGATAGCGCTCGATATAGCAATCCAAAGCAAAGAATAATATGAAAGGACAAGCGAAGCAAGGAATGATTGACAAGGCCGAGCAAGGCGGTAAAAGGTTAAGTAAAATGAAAGCGTACAGGCAAGTATTCAGACTATGTGTACTATTAATCTAGGTGAACTATGTGGTAGTAAAGGATTTGAAAGGTGGCCAATGTGTAATTATGTGATTTAACTGTTAAGTGAACTACGTGGCATTCATGCATAGTATGATAAAGTAAAAAGGTATGTCGCATATTATAAACTGCGAGCATGAAAGGTGTTATCTGAGTTACTTGCTGAGCCTATGTGCTCATTCTTGCTATTACTAACTTTTCAGGTAAAACATGAGAAGGCCGGATGATCCGGTGCAGCTAAGGTAAAGAAAAGGGGAATAGATAAACAAGCATGAAGAAATTGATATTTGTAAATGATGTAATGTGAAGTTAGCAGCTGAATGTAAAATTAATTATGTGTAAGTTATGTACTAATTGGTTGATTATAACATCAGTGTAAGTTGAGTCTGATATGTACTAGAACTCGAATGTATGGTAAATATGTATGGAGCCGGTTATACATGATTCAAGTATGAAGTAAATAGGTTGGCGAATGGATTAATTATAAGCATACGAGGATATGTATGATATTGTTGAATGTATACAGATGTATATGAATAGTAGCAGGTACACAACAGGTAATCAGGGCTATGTATGAAGGGTTCATGGCGGAATTTTTCATTTGCAAGTTATACTAAATTATAACATTATATATGATTCGATAATTGTAATAGACTAGGCACAAGTTGATTATGGTTGACCTAAGCTCTAATGGAAGATATGTGAACGTTACGATCCTGAGACAGGTAGGGACGTAAGATAAAGTTTATATAAAAAAAAACAATATGGACCGAATTTATGGTCAACCAAATGGTTTTAAAGATTAAAAGATTAAGTTTAACGCACGAGATCCCTGTTAATATGGTTTTAAAGTTAATAATTCTGATATCCTGAGATAATCGGATAATTAAATAAGGTGTGGGATTTCGGGCTGTTACAGGTTTAATGTGAGTAAAAGATGAATTTAGAAAATTCATATTGAAGAGTAAATTGGAGATGATTATATTATAATTTCGAGGACGAAATTCTGATAAGAAGGAGAGAATGTAATATCCTGAATATTTATAGCACTTGTAAATATGATATTAAATGACTAAAGTAATTGTAAAGTTAATTTCGAGGACGAAATTCCTGTAAGTTGGGTTGAATGTAATATCCCAAATATTTTTCAAAGTGATCTAATAAGATCTAAGTAAGGTTGTCAATTCAAAACCTAAAGAAGGATTTCTCAAGTATACCTTGAGTTATCTGAAAGAATATATACGACTCAAAACTGTGATCGTATACAACTAAGAGGTTAAAATCTTTAACCTAAACTATATGTTATGTGATTAGTAAAGCTTGAATTGAGCTTTTAAATGTACTGTATGAATTATCTATGTGCAGGATTTTGTGTTTTGGTTCAAGTAGTTAACCTTAACACTTATTAAAAATCAAAAGTCAATTTAGGGCAAAAACCTAAATTGGAAAAAAAGTTGAAACCTAAACCTTAACCCTAGGGTTTAAACCCTAGAAAATAACTTAGGCCATTGAACAAAATGTGAAGGTCAAATTGACATTCCGTTTCAAGATTCAACATTCCCACGTTTTAAAAACACGTAATAATCGGTAAAAGTTTTTCTCGAAAAACGTGTAAAAAACACTATTCACGAAAAAATGTTTTTTATTCGTTTGATCGTTTCTTTCATCTGTAGGACTTCTTGTAATTCACGACGTAGTGATAATATGAGGTTTAGATGTCAGGGAACCAATAAAATTTTCTGGGGAAAAAGACAAAAAAGACACGATTTACGAGAAAACGTTTGTCGTCTTTTTGAACGTTCTTTTCAACGTTTGGACTTTTTCCATTTCACTATATAGCATTTATACGGGGAATAGATATCAGGGAGCCACTGATATATTTTCCAAAATAAAACGTAAAACGCTCTTCAAATGGAAACCTTTTCCATTTTTGAACGTTTCGCTGAAGGATATAGTGTTTGTATGCAACAGCGATGCGTAATATACAATAAAAGTTTTTCTTGAAAAGCGCGTCGGGAATAAGACGAAATAGAGAAAAGACAAAAATAAATATTATTTTTGACTTTTTGGTCGTCTAACCATTTTCTGAGAAATGGTCGCCAAAAACACTATTCACCGAAAAACGTGCCAAGTCTTTTGGACTTTTCACTTTACAAAATAGTGTTTATTCGGAACAAAACTCAGTAATATCAAAATTTTAAATTAGTATAAGTTAACCATTTAGTTGGAATCATACTGTTATATAATTAACTGCTAATTCATCCGTATTGTTTTCATCAAACGGAACACGAGATAGGTTAACATTAAATTTGAATAATGAAATTTATCAGATTAATACCTAATTATATTATTCCATCATAATTAGTGTCTAGAATGAAAGAAATTTATCAATCGCGTCACTCAGTAGGTGTATTTGGGAAAAATATACGGAAGATTATCCGAGATTAATTCAAGAAAAACTTCGAGGGTCAGACGAGACATCATATTAATACTGTATGATGTATTTTATGAATAAAATATGTATAAGTAATTAAAACTTATATTACTAATGCGAAATATTTTAAATTAATCGCACGCGATTTATTCGATATACCAAAATCGGAAGAAATAATGACAAAACAGCTCGGGAAGCTTCTAGAAGCTTGGCTTGGAAAATATCTAGATATTATTCTAGTTTTATTAATTAAATAATGTGCAAAATGACTAAAATGCCCTTGGCTTTTAAACTAATGACCAAACTACCCCGACCCTTGGTTTTCCTATAAATAGAGAGCTAGCCTCATTCATTTCTTCAATAATTTTCAAAGCAAAATTCCTATAATCAAGAGATTGCAAAGAAATAGTTAAAGCTTGCAATAATAAAAGGTACGATTCTTAGTTATTGTAATGTTTATTTTTACCGACGAGGCTCAAGAACATAAGTCGTAGTCATGTACAATTTTTCGTTCTCCGTGTTCCTTATGACTTGAGCAAGTCGTTGTTATGTCAAATTTCATTTCATAGTTTAAAGTTCATGAACATACGTCGTATCCATGTACGGTTTATCCGTTCTCCATGTTCTTCGTATGTTCTGGAGTATTATTATAAATTGTTATAATTAAGTAAACAAGTCGTTATAATGACCAAATTTTGTCAATTATAAAGTGTTATAATCACATATGTAAGCAGTTATAATGCTCAAATTATTTCTAGTATGAAATCCTTAAGCTCAAGAACATAAGTCGTAGCCATGTACGATTTTTCATTCTTCGTGTTCTTCGTGTGTTCTTGAGCAAAAATCATAATTTCTACATAAGTAGGTCTATGATTTGGTAATTTAGTGTTATGGGATGATGAAACATGATGGCCTTGCTAAATAATGCTTGTGGAATCACGTTTTAGTAGTCGAAACGAAGAACGATGAAACTTTGTTCTTCGTGTTCTTCGTGTTCTTCATGTTCTTCGATTCGTTCTTCGTGTTCTTGAGAAAAAGTCATGAAATCTTATATAAGTAGGTTTATGATTTTGTTATTTTTATGTTATGAAGTGATACGGAGTGTTAGAACATGTTATCTTAGCAAATTAATACTTGAGGTATCATGTTTTACCAATCGGATCAAAGAAAGTTAAGTTTAATATACTAGCAGAATATTTTTGCAAATTACCGATAATTTAAATATGAATCTTCCTTAGCAACCTAAATGAAAGTTGTAGATCATGAAATTCTAAGCAATTTAGACTCAAGAATCACTTAAAAATGTTTTCGTATGACAAAGTAATGGCTATTACTATAAAAGAGGTCAGAAATATGAATCAGTTTTAGATTAGTCCCATTACTGGGAAATATGTGTAAATCAGTAAGGAATCTCGAACTTTTGTCTGAATAAAAGTTGTAGATACATAAGTTACGAACGCGTTAAATTTTGAACGACTCAAAAATGTTTTAAAACGAAGAAGTTGTGGCCGTTTGATCGAGCCGGGGTCTAGTACCCATACATGCTGCCTATTTTTTAAAAGCGACTTAAAAATGAGTTTTTGAGTTGGACAATTTTCCAAATAATTCCACCTATGGAAATAGTCTAGTTAAGTTATTCGAAGATTTATTCAAAAGGAAAATTTGATAAACTAACATTCGGAGTCGCGTAACCCTTTTTGTAGGCGTTTAACGATTTCCCGGAAAAACCCTAACACGGTTTTAAGGCAAGTCTTCTAACTCTTGCTATGTTCTACTTGTTTAGTATTGTTAAAATGATAAATGAGATGTATAATGTCATGTTATTATGCAATAGATGATATGTGAAGTCTTTAACTGATGTTTACAAGCCTTCTAACTGTTATGCGTTATGTTTATGAGTTATCAACATGATTTATACATTTTGTGTGTCAATGTGATAGAAATTATTGGAACGTCAGTTATATGTGATATTAAATGGAGAATTATATTCAGTCAAGGCATGTTAAAGTTTATATGAAAGCATAAACTGCGTATGTGCTGTATGTTAGACTTGTTGAGCCGTCGTGCTCACTCTTGCGAATAAAACCTTATTTGCAGATTAAAGATGAACATTAAGAAGATCATGAACTTAATGATGCAGCATAGATTAGGTTTTCATGTTTATTACTTGTATTTGTATAAGTCATAATGACTGTTGTAATACGAACAAACAAGTATGTAACCGAATATTGAATGAATGATATAAATTATTATCATCAGAATGTTGTTATGTCTTTATTTTGATATAACATAGAATTGTTAAGACTTAACATAATATTGATAATGATCTATTTATCTGGATGAGGATCGGTAAATAACTTGTGAGTGATGTACATCCGAGACAGGACTAAGCGATGTTGACTGGTCAAATCCATCGTTAAGGTTCCTCGGACCCAGGTATAACTCGTTATTACTATTCTGAATACCATATAAGTAGGATTATTGATATGAAGAGATATCACTATAAACAAATATGTTTCGAATGAGGGTTTTAACTAGTTGGGTAATGTTCTGTACGGAAAGAGAATTTTGCACCGGACAAAGATACAACCATTTGTCATGGATAAAGATGCAAACATTTGTCACGGGTGAAGATAAAAACATTCACCGCGGGATTTTCTGTTCCCAAGAGCCGTCCTAATGATTTAATGTCGTGGATGTTGGAACATGTAAAGTTATAGAATATTTAAATCCTAAGGTTAAAATTAGCCCGTTATATATGGTTTTATCCATTTATACGGATGAAATACAAGTTGATACTTGTATACTTATGAGACTGAGATCAAGTTAAGATCCAGGACAAAGTTAAGAGAAAATTTTAATGTATAGTCTAAAATAAGACTAATTCAACCAATACGATTATGGGATCATTGGTTAAGTCTATAGATGTATGAAGTTAACGCACAAGGTCCACCGTATGTAAAAGCGCGGGGATTTTGGGGGCGTTACAGAACTTCCTATTCGCTTTGATATTTCCTCAAATTTAGCAAAGTGATAGGTGAATTAGAGTCATAGTACTTCGTTATACATCGATTAGCCTCAAAATGAGCAATCCTATCACTCTCGCATTGAAAACAATGCGTACAATGCACACAAGTCTTCATATGAGAAAACTTACTTTTCGTTTCGTTATTTCCTTAAAATATGCAAACAAATAGGTGATTAAGAGTCATATTACTTCGTTATACATTGGTTAGCCTCAAAAGGGACAATCCTATCACTCTCGCATTAAAAACAATGCGTACAACACGCACAAGTCTTCACTTGAGGGAACTTGGTATTCGTTTCGATATTTCCTCAAATTTTGCAAATAGATAGGTGAATTAGAGTCATAGTACTTCGTTATACATCGGTTAGCCTAAAAAAGAGCAATCCTATCACTCTCGCATTGATAACAATGTGTACAACGCACACAAGTCCTCATTTAAGGAAACTTGCTTTCCGTTTCGTTATTTCGTGAAAATATGCAAACAAATAGGTGATTAAGAGTCATATTACTTCGTTATAAATCGGTTAGCCTCAAAAGGGCAACCCTATCACTCTCGCATTGAAAACAATGTGTACAACGCACACAAGTCTTCACCTGAGGAAACTAGCTATTCGTTTTGATATTTCCTCAAAATTTGCAAAGACCTAGGTGAATTAGAGTCATTTTACTTTGTTATACATCGGTTAGCCTCAAAATGAGCAATTCTATCACTATCGCATTGAGAACAATGTGTACAACACACACAAGTCTTCAATTGAGGAAACTCGCGATTCGTTTCGATATTTCCTCAAAATTTATAAACAAATAGGTGAATTAGAGTTATATTACTTCGTTATACATCGGTTACCCTCCAGAGGAGCAATCCTATCACTCTCGCATTGAAAACAATGCGTACAACGCACACAAGTCTTCACTTAAGGGAACTTGCTATTCGTTTCGATATTTCATAAAATTTTGCAAAGAGATAGGTGAATTAGAGTCATAGTACTTCGTTATACATCGGTTAGCCTCAAAAGGAGCAATCCTATCACTCTCGCATTGAAAACAATGCGTACAACGCACACAAGTCTTCATTTGAGGAAGCTTCCTTTTCGTTTCGTTATTTCCTCAAAATATGCAAACAAATAGGTGATTAAGAGTTATATTACTTCGTTATACATCGGTTAGCCTCAAAAGGGGCTATCATATCACGCTCGCATTGAAAACAATGCGTACAATGCACACAAGTCTTCATTTGAGGGAACTTGCTATTCGTTTTGATGTTTCCTCAAATTTTGCAAAGAGATAGGTGAATTAGAGTCATAGTACTTCGTTATACATCGGTTAGCCTCAAAAGGAGCAATCCTATCACTCTCACTTTGAAAACAATGCGTACAACGCACACAAGTCTTCAATTGAGAAAACTTGTTATTCGTTTCGATATTTCCTCAAAATTTGCAAAGAAATAGGTGAATTAGAGTTATATTACTTCGTTATACATCGGTTAGCCTCAAAAGAGACAATCCTATCACTCTCGCATTGAAAACAATGCGTACAATGCACACAAGTCTTCATTTGAGGAAACTTGCTATTCGTTTCGATATTTCCTCAAAATTTGAAAAGAACTAGGTGAATTAAAGTCATATTACTTTCTTCTACATCGGTTAGCCTCAAATGAATTAAAGTAATATTACATAGAGATAGGTGAATTAGAGTCATAGTACTTCGTTATACATCGATTAGCCTCAAAAGGAGCAATCCTATCACTCTCGCATTGAAAAAAATGCGTACAAGGCACACAAGTCTTCATTTGAGGAAACTTGTTTTTCGTTTCGTTATTTCCTGAAAATATGCAAAGAAATAGGTGATTAACTATATTACTTCGTTATACATCGGTTAGCCTCAAAAGGGGAAATCCTATCACTCTCGGATTCAAAATAATGCGTATAACGCACACAAGTCTTCACCTGAGGAAACTTGCTATTCGTTTTTGATATTTCCTCAAAATTTGCAAAGAACTAGGTGAATTAGAGTCATTTTACTTTGTTATACATCGGTTTGCCTCAAAAGAGACAATTCTATCACCCTCGCATTCAGAACAATACGTACAATACACACAAGTCTTTAATTGAGGAAACTCTCTATTCGTTTCAATATTTCTTCAAAATTTGCAAAGAAATAGGTGAATTAGAGTTATATTACTTCGTTATACATCCGTTAGCCTCAAAAAGAGCAATCCTACCATTCTCGCATTGAAAACAATGCGTACAACACACACAAGTCTTCATTTGAGGAAACTTGCTATTCGTTTCGATATTTCCTTAAAATTTGAAAAGAACATGGTGAATTAGAGTCATATTACTTTGATATACATCGTTTCGTTATTTCCTTAAAATATGCAAACAAATAGGTGATTAAGAGTCATATTACTTCGTTATACATCGGTTAGCCTCAAAAGGGGCAATCCAATCACTCTCGCATTGAAAACAATGTGTACAACGCACACAGGTCTTCACTTGAGGGAACTTGCTATTCGTGTTGATATTTCCTCAAATTTTGCAAAGAGATAGGTGAATTAGTGTCATAGTACTTCGTTATACATCGGATAGCCTCAAAAGGAGCAATCCTATAACTCTCGCATTAAAAACAATGCGTACAACACACTCAAGTCTTCATTTGAGGAAACTTCCTTTTCGTTTCGTTATTTCCTCAAAATATGCAAACAAATAGGTGACTAAGAGTCATATTATTTCATTATAAATCGGTTAGCCTTAAAAAGGGCAATAATATCACTCTCGCATTGAAAACAATGCGTACAATGCACACAAGTCTTCACTTGAGGGAACTTGCTATTCGTTTTGATATTTCCTCAAATTTTGCAAAAGATAGGTGAATTAGAGTCATAATACTTCGTTATACATCGGTTAGCCTCAAAAGGAGCAATCATATCACTCTCGCATTAATAACAATGCGTACAACTCACACAAGTCTTCATATGAGAAACTTGCTTTTCATTTCGTTATTTCCTTAAAATATGCAAACAAATAGGTGATTAAGAGTCATATTACTTCGTTATACATCCGTTTGCCTTAAAAGGGACAATCCTATCGCTCTCGCATTGAAAACAACGCGTACAACGCACACAAGTCTTCACTTGTGGGAACTTGCTATTCGTTTCGATATTTCCTCAAATTTTGCAAAGAGATAGGTGAATTAGAGTCATAGTACTTCGTTATACATCGGTTAGCCTCAAAAGGAGCCATGCAATCACTCTCGCATTAAAAACAATGCATACAATGCACACAAGTCTTCATTTGAGGAAACTTGCTATTCGTTTTGATATTCCCTCATAATTTGAAAAGAACTAGGTGAATTAGAGTCATATTTCTTTGTTATACATCGGTTAGCCTCAAAAGGAGCAATCCTATCATTCTCGCATTGAAAAAAATCCGTACAACGCACACAAGTATTCATTTAAGGAAACTTGCTTTTCATTTCGTTATTTCCTTAAAATATGCAAACAAATAGGTGATTAACAGTCATATTACTTCGTTATACATCGGTAAGCCTCAAAAGGGGCAATCCTATCACTCTCGCATTGAAAATAATGCGTACAACGTACACAAGTCTTCACCTGAGGAAATTTGCTATTCGTTTTGATATTTCCTCAAAATTTGCAAAGAACTAGGTGAATTGGAGTCATATTACTTTGTTATACATCGGTTAGCCTCAAAATGAACAATCCTATCACTCTCGCATTGAAAATAATGCATACAACACACACAAGTCTTCATTTGAGGAAACTTGCTTTTCGTTTCGTTATTTCCTTAAAATATGCAAACAAATAGGTGATTAAGAGTCTTATTACTTCGTTATACATCGGTTTGCCTCAAAAGGGACAATCATATCACTCTCGCATTGAAAACAATGCGTACAACACACACAAGTCTTCACTTGAGGGAACTTGCTATTCGTTTCGATATTTCCCCAAATTTTGCAAAGAGATAGGTGAATTAGAACCATAGTACTTCGTTATACATCGGTTAGCCTCAAAATAAGCAATTCTATCACTCTCGCATTGAGAACAATGCGTACAACACACACAAGTCTTCAATTGAGAAAACTCGTTATTCGTTTCGATATTTCTTCAAAATTTGCAAAGAAATAGGTGAATTAGAGTTATATTACTTCGTTATACATCGGTTAGCCTCAAAAGGAGCCATGCAATCACTCTCGCATTAAAAACAATATATACAATGCACACAAGTCTGCATTTGAGGAAACTTGCTATTCGTTTCGATGTTCCCTCATAATTTGAAAAGAACTAGGTGAATAAGAGTCATATTTCTTTGTTATACATCGGTTAGCCTCAAAAGGAGCAATCCTATCACTCTCGCATTCAAAACAATGCGTACAACGCACACAAGTCTTGATTTGAGAAAACTTACTTTTCGTTTCGTTATTTCCTCAAATTATGCAAATAAATAGATGATTAAGAGTCATATTACTTCGTTATACATCGGTTAGCCTCAAAATGGGCAATCCTATCACTCTCGCAATGAAAACAAAGCGTACAATGCACACAAGTCTTCAATTGAGGAAACTCGCTATTCATTTCGATATTTCCTCAAAATTTGCAAAGAAATAGGTGAATTAGAGTTATATTACTTCGTTATACATCGGTTAGCCTCAAAAGGAGCCATGCAGTCACTCTCGCATTGAAAACAATGCGTACAACGCACACAAGTCTTCATTTAAGAAAACTTGCTTTTCGTTTCGTTATTTCCTTAAAATATGCAAACAAATAAGTGATTAAGAGTCATATTACTTCGTTATACATCGGTTAGCCTCAATAGGGGCAATCTTATCACTCTCGCATTGAAAACAATGCGTACTGCAATATTTCGAACTTCCGAGAGAGTAATCCGACTTTATGTGAATAAATAAAGCTTGAATTACATCTTATATGTGTTATGGAATATTCGTTATTGTTTATTTATATGTTTCGGATCAAATATCCAGCCTTAGCACGAAAAAGGAGCATAAAAGTTTTTTTTTAAAAATCTGAAAAGAAGATAAAACCTAAATCCTAAACCCTAGGGTCTAAACCCTAAGAAATCTAACCTAAGCCCCCGAGCGAAACGTAGATATCGAAATGACATTCTGTTTCAGGATTCATCTTTCCCGCACTTTGAAAACACGATATAGCCAATAAAAGTTTTTCTCGAAAAACGCGTCGGGGATAGGACGAAATAAGGAAAAGACGAAAAATATTTTTTTTGCCTTTTTAATCGTCTAACCATTTTCTGAGATATAGAAATCAAAAACACTATTCATCGAAAAGCATGCAACGTCTTTTTGACTTTTCGTTTTATAGAATAGTGTTTATTCAGAACAAAACTCCGTAATATCTGACTTTTAAAACCAGTAAAGACCAATTCAACTGGAATATTTAGAAATGAACTGGGTTAGAGATAACTAGATTAGGAACCCTAATCTAGACTTAAATCTAGTTACAGGATAATTAAATTATCTAACTAATTAACCTAATTAGGTAATTATCACTAATCCGGTTGGAATTGAACTAGGTTAAGGTAACTAGATTACCATTTAACCTAGTTAACATGTAATTAAACTTAACCTAACTAGGATTAAGATTAATTAAACTATAGATTAACTTAATCTATATGTTAAACTAATCGGTGAATTAATGATTATTAAATGTTATATGCATAGAGTACTCCTAACCTTGATAATATGCAAATCTTTAAGTATTTTCTGTGATTTTTAAATTGTAGAATTTATTTTTTTTTTTAATTTATTTTTATCTATGTATTTTGTTAATTTTTCTTTATTTAGTTTGTATTTGTATTGCTTGAGGGCAAGCAATGGTTTAAGTTTGGGGGTATTTGATAAGTGGTTTTTATACCTACGAATTGAATACATTTGAGCTTGATAAATTGCTTATCTTTAAGTATTTATGTTAGTTTATATGTGTTTTTACGTGTTTGTTGTAATTTAGGTTTTATAGTAAGTTTACGTGTTTTCTGTTCATTTACGCGTCTTTTTACCACATTATTATAGGATGTGGCTTTATATTACTTTTTATGTGTTTTATGTTGTATTGTAGGTATTATAATAAGGGCTTGATAAATAACGGCTTGGATTGCCCGGTTCGCATTTTCGGCGTGCCGTTTACATGGCGGCCAACATTCGACCTTGATCCATTTCGATTCTCCAATTGTGCCAAACATGAAAGTTGTATAATTTCTCCTCAGCTTTCCAAAACATCTTGAATCAACGCAATCGGAGGTCGTACGCAAATGTTATACAAAAAATACAAAGAAATGCAACAGCAGCCTATTGAGGCCAACTTTTGACATGGATCCGTTTTGAATCTGCAATTTGGTAAAACACAAAAGTTGTATCTCTACGAATTCCCTTTCCAGAACATCTTGAATTTCCTAAATCGGAGTTCGTATGACAAAGTTATGGCCAGAACACGAAAGGACCCTGAAGCAGCCAACTGTCAGATTTTCTGCACTAAGGCGCAGCTGCGCCCTTTTTGTACTAGGAAATGGCGCAGCTGCGCCGGTTGCCAGGCAGACCAAGATTTTGGCGCAGCTGTGCCGCTCAAAAACTTGTTGGAGTCGAAGTCAGTCTCGTTTTTTTCTGTTTTTCTGTTTTTATATTTAACGAGTTCCGACCTCGACGAGTTCGTTTGAATGAACAATAACGCGCAAGTATACGCGGTCAACAAGTAATAAAGAGTAAGTAGAGTATCGATCCCACGAGGAATTATTATTAAGAATTGCGAAACACAAGCTTATAACCAACTCAATCCTATTTAAACGAAAGATTAATTGTTTTGAAATTAAACTAATAAAAATTAAACTAACACTAGCTAATGAAAACAATTAAATATAGGTGAATCTAAGTATGTAACTTCCCCCAATAGTTCGTTCGAGTCTCCTAACTCTCTCTTTGGCCATTCGGTCACGACGAATTGTCAACCGAGAATTCTCTATATGAGATATGGCCAACTCTCGTTGCACCATACCCGAATCCACCCAAATCCGACCCAAGGGCAACAGAAACGGGAAGGAACACCCTAACTAGGCAACTCACTATATCTCTATGAGAGTCAACACTAAAAAGGATTTGAAGAACAGATTCTCTCTTGGCTACACGAGGCGAGCTGGTATATCTCTATCCTAACTCACGAATCATAATCCCAACGCTAGGTGGAATCACGAACACGTGTCATTGTATCTAGGTCTAAACTGGTACTCCCTCTCTCAGTTCCGCACGAGTTACCACACTAATAACTAGGTCAAACAAATACGCGTTAGGCGCAAAATATGAAAACCCATCCACACAGCCGTAGCCGATGAATGGTCAACCGAGAACTCTCTATAGTACTAACATGCCTCTCTCGAGCACATGTAGCGACATCCTACCCAAATCCGACACAAGGCAACAGAAACAGGAAGGAACGCCCAAGCTACGAATAACAAGGGTTGAAGGTCAGGTTCTCAAAGGTTGCACATGGTGGATCGGTATATGTCTATCCTTTCCACGAATCATAATTCCAACGCCATGTGGAATCACGAACATGTGTGACATACTTGGGTCAAACACTATACTCCCTCTCTCAGTTCCGTATAGGCTACTAAGTAAATGCACGACCTAGAAATTAACCACAAGCACAAATACAACAACCAATCCATATGGTGCCAACCAAAGAGAGAGAAATCAACTAGAACAACCTATTGGGTTCCATCACAATACTTAGATTCAATGCTTAGTTCATACTAAACAAGTAATACAACATCCACACATACATAGCAAATGAGTATAACATGATTCAATATGAATAAAACATGTAATGGATTCAATACAAACACAGATATTACACCCATGGATTACAAATCATCCAATTACACCTACTAGTACTACTATCAATAGAACTAGCTAATAGAACTACTAACAATAGTACTCTTGTTCCAAAAATCAAACAACAATAGAATACATGAAATAGAGAGGCAAAAGGAAGAGAAATATAGACAAAATCCCTAAATCATAGCATCCCATTGATGTAGAAGCTCCATGAAATCACCAAAATGGCCTCCCAAAGTCGCCCAAGTCGCCTCCTCTCGGAAGAAACCGGATATGTTATGTTTTAGGGCTCAAAAAGTGGCTTTTATAGCAATCTGTCTGAGGCTTGACTGGCGTACGACGCAGCTGCGCCGCACCATAGTGCAAAAACGGCGCAGCTGCGCCAAAATCTTGGTCTGCCTGGCAACCGGCGCAACTGCGCCATTTCCTAGTACAAAAAGGGCGCAGCTGCGCCTTAGTGCAGAAAATCTGACAGTTGGCTGCTTCAGGGTCCTTTCGTGTTCTAGCCATAACTTCTTCATACGAACTCCGATTTAGGAAATTCAAGATGTTCTGGAAAGGACATTCGTAGAGCTACAACTTTCGTGTTTTACCAAATTGCAGATTCAAAACGGATCCATGTCAAAAGTTGGCCTCAATAGGCTGCTGCTGCATTTCTTTGTATTTTTTGTATAACTTTTGCGTCCGACCTCCGATTGCGTTGATTCAAGATGTTTTGGAAAGCTGAGGAGAAATTATACAACTTTCATGTTTGGCACAATTGGAGAATCGAAATGGATCAATGTCGAAAGTTGGCCGCCATGTAAACGGCACGCCGAAAACGCGAACCGGGCAATCCAAGCCGTTATTTATCAAGCCCTTATTATAATACCTACAATACAACATAAAACACATAAAAAGTAATATAAAGCCACATCCTATAATAATGTGGTAAAAAGACGCGTAAATGAACAGAAAACACGTAAACTTACTATAAAACCTAAAGTACAACAAACACGTAAAAACACATATAAACTAACATAAATACTTAAAGATAAGCAATTTATCAAGCTCAAATGTATTCAATTCGTAGGTATAAAAACCACTTATCAAATACCCCCAAACTTAAACCATTGTTTGCCCTCAAGCAATACAAATACAAACTAAATAAAGAAAAATTAACAAAATACATAGATAAAAATAAAAAAAAATAAAAAAAATATAAAAAAATTCTACAAGTTAAAAATCACTGAAAATACTTGAAGATTTGCATATTATCAAGGTTAGGAGTACTCTATGCATATAACATTTAATAACCAATACCCCCAAACTTAAACATTTGCTTGTCCTCAAGCAAAACAACACTGACTATACAAACAACAACGCAAAACTTGAGCAGTGAGTTAATAAGAAAGAACATTGTAGCCTCAAGATTATATCAAGCTATAATTACAAGAAAATCTCAAAACCTTGCAAAGTCTAGAATCTCAACTCACATATCAGTCAATACACACTTATGACCCCCGTGTGTGTGTGTGAACCATCTGCAACAACAAATCATCACGCAGAGGGGTGGTGTAGACAAATTACCTTAAGAAAGAAATCGAAAACTTAAAACCACATGCACATGACATCACTCTCCACTAGTCCCAGCAGATAAGTCAAAACAAAACTAATCTTGACATGTGCAATGTCTCATTCTATTAGGCTCTACAGAGTTACCCATGTAACGAGCGTTTGACCAATGACTCCCAAACCAGTTGGCTTTAGGGCATTAGGTGTAAAGACACCCCTAAGGGCCTAATAACTCGAGTAACAGAGGCCACAAAACTCGACTAGTCAAGCAAATTATTATATTTATTACTATCAATACTTTTTTCTTTTTCTTTTTCTTTCTTTTTCATTTTTTTATTGTGAGTGCGTTTTAACGCTCCATCTCACGCTATAGACAAATCAAACACGAGAAATCGTTTCGAGTGATGCATATACGAGTTTTAAAGTAAAAGATTGTCTCATTAAGCAAGTAGTCATAAAAACCGCCTCAAAGCAAACAACTTATTCAATACAGATGGTTATGTGCTCGAAGAAAAGGGATCACAAGTTATGTAAACCAACAATAAGTCAAGCACACAGACGAAGCGACGTTTATCAATTTTCTACGAGTTATAACTCAAATAATCAATGCCTGATCCTCGATTAACATTCAATCAGGTTAACTCAATGCTCAAGAGACATAACCTATACTACAACGACTCAAAATGAAAACAAAAATGGCATATATTAACAACACATAACGAACCCAGTTTCGTAGGGAGTACGATTGCACTTAGCACGTGCAACAAGCCGTTAAACCTCAAGGTTACCCAAGAGGACGAGTTTTGTCTCGTGAGGGTTTGCTGAGAATATACCCACAAAATTCAAACAAGATAGCAAATTACAAATATATGCAGACACAACATAATAAAACAAGAGAAATAAACAGTCAAATAAAGATAAGAAAATTAAAACGACCACATACACACCAAAACCCCCAAACTTGAATCAGATAATGTCCTCCTACTACATGAATAGAGAATTGAAGACCGAGAACTTCCCTGAATTCGCGATGAGGTAACACAATAAACATTGGCATGCGGCACGGTGCAATCCTCAAATTGATACTCACGTTGCACAGCTCAGATTGCACACCAAAATCCTAAAAATTGGCACACACAAATAAATTAGGGAATTAAGCAAAATAATTTAATAATTGATAAACAATAATTAAGCAAAAATATTTTTTTTTTCTGGGCTCTCCGGCGCAGCTGCGCCGCAAATGTACTGCATAAGGGCGCAGCTGCGCAGTATGGCAGGAAAAGGGCCTCGGGGTGGAAGGCGCAGCTGCGCAGGAAATGGTTGTGGTAAGGGCGCAGCTGCGCTGTCCAGCAGGCAGAGAAGGGTCAGGAGCAAAGGCGCAGCTGCGCCGATTTTGTTCTTCATGGGCGCGCAGCTGCGTTGTCCGGCAGAGACAGAGATGCAGGGGAAGGGCGCAGCTGCGCCGTATTTGTGAAGGAAATGGGTGCAGCTGTGCCGTGCAGCAGAGAATGGGTCTCGGCTCTGGAAGAGGGCGCAGCTGCGCAGGAATTGGCCTGCATAGTGGCGCAGCTGCGCCGTGCATCAGAGCAGCAGTCTGAGGTTATTTTTCCTACTGCACACTTCCATTTTTGGCCAGACATTGCACAGTTCCACTAATATGAATTAAACCTGAGAGAGACCAAAAATGGACTATTAAAACTACTAAATATAAACATCCTACTTAATAATAAAAGAAAAGAGAATTCATTGAAAATGCAAAATAAGAATTAAACAATGAGGGAGAAAGAGTGAATGGGGTGCCTCCCATCGAGCGCTTGGTTTATAGTCCTGTAGCTAGACTTCTTCGTATCACCGCTATCCAATCCCTCTTCGATAATTGAGGAACCCTCCATCCGTTGGAAGCAATTCATTATTTGGGAGGTTCCCATTTGTGATAGCGATGAAATATAAGTCACCTAGCTTGCTCTTTGTAGGTAGATTCCCCATTTGAACGGTAAAATAGCTAGGCGCTTCTTCCATTGTGTTTGTGACCATATTGGGGCATTTAAGATTGTCAAACACAATGGGCTCTTCCTCTATCTTCTCTTCTTCAACCCACCATGGCTCCTCGTTTGAACTAGCTCTCGTGTCATAGAGAGCCATGCCGACAACATGACTACCAAGTGGGCATGCTTTTGCAAATTTGATTGGATTCTTGAACTTTGGTGGCGAAAGCTCTTGGGGCACTAACAAGGTCGACGCATCTTCATTGGAATGCACATATATTTCTTCGCCAACTGTGTTAACCATATCCCCACACTTCTCCTCCATATCACTCTCTTGTGGCTTGTCCAATTGCAGATTTGGCACGGGTACTCCATCAGCCTCGGAATCCATGTCATGAGGCCAAGTATCTTGAGGACTGTTGTTTAAGGGTTTGAGCATTTGTTCCATTTGGTCCTCAAGATTTCGAATGGAAGTAGCTTGACTAATCATTATCTCCTCATTCGATGCCATGAACTTGGACCACAATTCCTCCAATCTTGAATTTTCTTCTTGTTGCGGTGGAGGTGGACATGAGAAATCCGGTGGGTACATATGACTTGGAGCATCGTATTGATCTTGCTGAGTGTAGCTCCATGAATCATCCGGGTGATATCCCCAATCCTGATGATAATTATCGGGATAAGCATAATTGTTGAGGTAATCACCCCCATACTGTACCGGTCCATAACTGATGGTGCACTGATGACTCGGATGATTGCCAACACAATAATCACAATGCACATCCACACTTTGAGTACGTTGCGCTCCTAGAACATCCAATTTACTCGAAAGTGTCTCAATTTGTGCTGACAATGCAGAAATTGCATTGAGTCTATCAATCCCTGTTTCCCTTGGCTGAGTCATGCTCGTGTATAGCCATTGATAAGCAAATTCATCCATGGTACCTGAAAAGAGAAAAATATAGGAAGTAAAAAGAAATAAAATAAAAAGAAATGTTTAAATTAAGACTAATTTGATATAAGCTAATGATGACAATAGTTATTAAACTAATTCCCCGGCAACGGCGTCAAAAACTTGTTGGAGTCGAAGTCGGTCTCGTTTTTTTCTGTTTTTATGTTTTTATATTTAACGAGTTCCGACCTCGACGAGTTCGTTTGAATGAACAATAACACGCAAGTATACGCGGTCAACAAGTAATAAAGAGTAAGTAGAGTATCGATCCCATGAGGAATTATTAACAAGAATTGCCAAACACAAGCTTATAACCAACTCAATCCTATTTAAACGAAAGATTAATTGTTTTGAAATTAAACTAATAAAAATTAAACTAATACTAGCTAATGAAAATAATTAAATATAGGTGAATCTAAGTATGTAACTTCCCCCAATAGTTCGTTCAAGTCTCCTAACTCTCTCTTTAGCCATTCGGTCACGACGAATTGTCAACCGAGAATTCTCTATATGAGATATGGCCAACTCTCGTTGCACCATACCCGAATCCACCCAAATCCGACCCAAAGGCAACAGAAACGGGAAGGAACACCCTAACTAGGCAACTCACTATATCTCTATGAGAGTCAACACTAAAAAGGATTTGAAGAACAGATTCTCTCTTGGCTACACGAGGCGAGCTGGTATATTTCTATCCTAACTCACGAATCATAATCCCAACGCCAGGTGGAATCACGAACACGTGTCATTGTATCTAGGTCTAAACTGGTACTCCCTCTCTCAGTTCCGCACGAGTTACCACACTAATAACTAGGTCAAACAAATACGCGTTAGGCGCAAAATATGAAAACCCATCCACACAGCCGTAGCCGATGAATGGTCAACCGAGAACTCTCTATAGTACTAACATGCCTCTCTCGAGCACATGTAGCGACATCCTACCCAAATCCGACACAAGGCAACAGAAACAGGAAGGAACGCCCAAGCTACGAATAATAAGGGTTGAAGGTCAGGTTCTCAAAGGTTGCACATGGTGGATCGGTATATGTCTATCCTTTCCACGAATCATAATTCCAACACCATGTGGAATCACGAACATGTGTGACATACTTGGGTCAAACACTATACTCCCTCTCTCAGTTCCGTATAGGCTACTAAGTAAATGCACGACCTAGAAATTAACCACAAGCACAAATACAACAACCAATCCATATGGTGCCAACCAAAGAGAGAGAAATCAACTAGAACAACCTATTGGGTTCCATCACAATACTTAGATTCAATGCTTAGTTCATACTAAACAAGTAATACAACATCCACACATACATAACAAATGAGTATAACAAGATTCAATATGAATAAAACATGTAATGGATTCAATACAAACACATAGATATTACACCCATGGATTACAAATCATCCAATTACACCTACTAGTACTACTATCAATAGAACTAGCTAATAGAACTACTAACAATAGTACTCTTGTTCCAAAAATCAAACAACAATAGAATACATGAAATAGAGAGGCAAACGGAAGAGAAATATAGACAAACTCCCTAAATCATAGCATCCCATTGATGTAGAAGCTCCATGGAATCACCAAAATGGCCTCCCAAAGTCGCCCAAGTCGCCTCCTCTCGGAAGAAACCGGATATGTTATGTTTTAGGGCTCAAAAAGTGGCTTTTATAACAATCTGTCTGAGGCTTGACTGGCGTACGGCGCAGCTGCGCCGCACCATAGTGCAAAAATGGCGCAGCTGCGCCAAAATCTTGGTCTGCCTGGCAACCGGCGCAGCTGCGCCATTTCCTAGTACAAAAAGGGCGCAGCTGCGCCTTAGTGCAGAAAATCTGACAGTTGGCTGCTTCAGGGTCCTTTCGTGTTCTGGCCATAACTTCTTCATACGAACTCCGATTTAGGAAATTCAAGATGTTTTGGAAAGCTGAGGAGAAATTCTACAACTTTCATGTTTGGCACAATTGGAGAATCGAAATGGATCAAGGTCGAAAGTTGGCTGCCATGTAAACGGCACGCCGAAAACGCGAACCGGGCAATCCAAGCCGTTATTTATCAAGCCCTTATTATAATACCTACAATACAACATAAAACACATAAAAAGTAATATAAAGCCACATCCTATAATAATGTGGTAAAAAGACGCGTAAATGAACAGAAAACACGTAAACTTACTATAAAACCTAAATTACAACAAACACGTAAAAACACATATAAACTAACATAATTACTTAAAGATAAGCAATTTATCAAGCTCAAATGTATTCAATTCATAGGTATAAAAACCACTTATCAATTAATAAACCTATTTAACCTAAGTTATTGCTAATTAACCTAATCCTAACTAAGCTAGATTATCAAAAGGACTAATCTAGCCTTGATCAAGCTTGGTAAATTACCATGACTACCCCTCAATTAAATGATTAATTCACCAACCAAACAAGCCCTAGAACTATTCCTTTAGTAGGCTAAGTTGTGGACCAATTGGAAGCTAACATGTGGATTATTGTTATGTCACTAAACATGATGATTACTAGCATTTAATGGCATAAAATCAGACCTTTGGGCGTTCATATCAAGTGGGCAAGGGTGGTGCACTTGAAGTTAGCTTAGCTTGGAAGTTTTGTAACACTGACCCTTTTGCCCTAGCTTTGGTTGGCCTATAAATAGCAAGCAATATTCACCCATTCTATCATTCATTTTCAAGCTCAAAAATCAAGTATCAAAGCTATACATATATTGAGAGAGAGTTCTAGTGAGTTACTATCTTGGATATTGCAAATAAATAGTTAAAGCTTGCAAACACCAAAGGTACAATCCTTTATAGTTTTTATGTTCGATTTTTCTTTCGTCTTAAAATTTCAAAAGCTCAAGAACGCGAGTCGTAGCCATGTACGATTGCCGTTCTCCGTGTTCTTCACGTGTTCTTGAGCCTTTCTACTTTTTGTAGTAGTTATAATGTCGAATTTCAATTCATAGTTTAAAGCTTAATGAACATACGTAGTGGTCATATACGGTTCATCCGTTCTCCGCGTTTGCGTATGTTCCTGAGCATTTTTATAAATTGTTTTAATCAATTATGCAAGCCGTTATAATGACCAATTTTTGTCAATTATAAAGTTTTATAATCACTTATGTAAGCAGTTATAATGCTCAAATTATTTCAAGTACGAAAACCAAAAGCTCAAGAACATAGTCGTTACCATGTACGGTTTAACCGTTCTTCGTGTTCTTCGTGTGTTCTTGAGCAAAAGTCATGAATCTTTCTATGAGAATATTTGTGATTTGTTATTTTTATGTTATAAAGTGATATTGAGTCTTACAACATGATTTCTTAAAGAGTTAAAGAAAGCGGTACCATGTTTCACATGGTTAACCCTAAAAATATTGTTCAAAGTAAGCATACTGACCTTTCTGCTAAATTTATGAAATTTTAAAGTCATAATCTGCCTTAGTAACCTAAATGAAAGTTGTCGATCATGAAATTATAAGCAATTTAGACTCAAAAATCACTTTAAAATATTTCCGGATGACAAAGTTATGGCAGTTACCGGAAAGGTCGTCGAAGCTGAAAATTTTAAGGGGCATTCGGGTGGAAGCACTAAATTTTGAGTTTTTGAGTTAGCCAAGTATTCTAAAAGTTCCACCAATGAAAATAGTCTAGTTTAGTGATAAAAACACGTATAGAACGAAAAAATTCGATGAACTAACATTCGATACGCGAAACCCTTTGTATAGGCGCTTTAAACGATTACCGGGAAACCCTAAATTGTGCTAAAGGCAAGTTTTTTATCCTTAAACTTTGTTTACATGCTTTCTATGTGATTTATACATTTTGTGTATGCAACGTGTTATAAATCTTTGATACGAGAGTTATTGCTTCTTGTTTCGGCATAACTTGCAAAATGAAATGATTATTCGTGATAAATTCGAATCATGCTTTATTATATCAAACCAAGTCGTCTTGGGGCGATCCTAACATGTGAAGTAAACTGAGATGAACAAATATGTATTACTGTTCTTGATCTGTCCAGTGTATTGTATGTTATGCATAACATAGGATGTCGTTAGGTTGATCCCCTTTCTATATCCACTGTAAAAGGTTCTAAGTCGAAAGGATAAATCCAATCACTCTCGCATTGAAAACAGTGCGTACAATGCACACAAGTCTTCATTTGAGGAAACTTGCTATTCGTTTCGATATTTCCTCAAAATTTGAAAAGAACTATGTGAATTAGAGTCATATTACTTTGTTATACATCGGTTAGCCTCAAAAGGGGCAATCCTATCACTCTCGCATTGAAAACAGTGCGTACAATGCACACAAGTCTTCATTTGAGGAAACTTGCTATTCGTTTCGATATTTTCTCAAAATTTGAAAAGAACTAGGTGAATTAGAGTCATATTACTTTGTTATACATCGGTTAGCCTCAAAAGGAGCAATGCTATCACTCTCGCATTGAAAATAATGTGTACAATGCACACAAGTCTTCATTTGAGGAAACTTGCTTGTCGTTTCGTTATTTCCTTAAATTATGCAAACAAATAGGTGATTAAGAGTCATATTACTTCGTTATAAATCGGTTAGCCTCAAAAGGGGAAATCCTATCACTCTCGCATTGAAAACAATGCGTACAATGCACACAAGTCTTCAGTAGAGGAAACTCGTTATTCGTTTCAATTTTTCCTCAAAATTTGCAAAGAAATAGGTGAATTAGAGTTATATTACTTCGTTATACATCAGTTAGCCTCAAAAGGAGCTATCCAACCACTCTCGCATTGAAAACAATGCGTACAATGCACACAAGTCTTCATTTGAGGAAACTAGCTATTCGTTTCGATATTTCCTCAAAATTTGAAAAGAACTAGGTGAATTAGAGTCATATTTCCTTGTTATACATCGGTTAAGCTCAAAAGGAGCAATCCTATTACTCTTGCATTGAAAACAATGCGTACAACGCACACAAGTCTTCATTTTAGGAAACTTGCTTTTCGTTTTGTTATTTCCTTAAAATATGCAAAGAAATAGGTGATTAAGAGTCATATTACTTCGTTATACATCGGTTAGCCTCTAAAGGGGCAATCATATTACTCTCGCATTGAAAACAATGCATACAACGCACACAAGTGTTCACCTGAGGAAACTTGCTGTTCGTTTTGATATTTCCTCAAAATTTGCAAAGAACTAGGTGAATTAGAGTCATATTACTTTGTTATACATCGGTTATCCTCTAAAGGGGCAATCATATCACTCTCGCATTGAAAAAACAATGCATACAACGCACATAAGTGTTCACCTGAGGAAACTTGCTATTCGTTTTGATATTTCCTCAAAATTTGCAAAGAACTAGGTGAATTAGAGTCATATTACTTTGTTATACATCGGTTATCCTCAAAATGTACAATCCTATCACTCTCGCATTGAAAATAATGCATACAACGCACATAAGTCTTCTTTTGGGGAAACTTGCTTTTTGTTTCGTTATTTCCTCAAACTATGCGAAGAAATAGGTGATTAAAAGTCATATTACTTCGTTATACATCGGTTAGCCTCAAAAGGGACAATCCTATCACTCTCGCATTGAAAATAATACGTACAACGCACAAAAGTCTTCAATTGAGGAAACTCGTTATTCGTTTCGATATTTCCTCAAAATTTGCAAAGAAATAGGTGAATTAGAGTTATATTACTACGTTATACATCGGTTAATCTCAAAAGGAGCAATCAAATCACTCTTGCATTGAAAACAATGCGTACAACGCACACAAGTCTTCATTTGAGGAAACTTGCTTTTCGTTTCGTTATTTCCTTAAAATATGCACACAAAAAAATAGGTGATTAATAGTCATATTACTTCGTTATACACCGTTTAGCCTCAAAATGGGCAATCCAATCACTCTCGCATGGAAAACAATGCGTACAACGCACGCAAGTCTTCACTTGAGGGAACTTGCTATTCGTTTTGATATTTCCTCAAATTTTGCAAAGAGATAGTTGAATTAGAGTCATATTACTTTGTTATACATCGGTTAGCCTCAAAAGGAGCAATCCTATAACTCTCGCATTGAAAACAACGCGTACAACGCACACAAGTCTTCACTTGAGGGAACTTGCTATTCGTTTCGTTATTTCCTTAAAATATGCAAAGAAATAAGTGATTAAGAGTCATATTACTTCGTTATACATCGGTTAGCCTCAAAAGGGGCAATCCTATGACTCTCGTATTGAAAACAATGCATACAACGCACACAAGTGTTCACCTTAGAAAACTTGCTATTCGTTTTGATATTTCCTCAAAATTTGCAAAGAACTAGGTGAATTAGAGTCATATTACTTTGTTATACATCGGTTAGCCTCAAAAGGAGCAATCCTATCACTCTCGCATTAAAAACAATGCGTACAACTCACACAAGTCTTCATATGAGGAAACTTGTTTTTCGTTTCGTTATTTCCCTAAAATATGCAGACAAATAGGTGATTAAGAGTCATATTACTTCGTTATACATCTGTTAGCCTCAAAAGAGACAATCCTATCACTCTCGCATTGAAAACAATGCATACAACGCACACAAGTCTTCACTTGAGGGAACTTGCTATTCGTTTTGATATTTCCTCAAATTTTGCAAAGAGATAGGTGAATTAGAGCCATAGTACTTCGTTATACATCGGTTAGCCTCAAAATGAGCAATTCTATCACTCTCGTATTGAGAACAATGCGTACAACACACACAAGTCTTCAATTGAAGAAACTCGCTATTCATTTCGATATTTCCTCAAAATTTGCAAAGAACTAGGTGAATTAGAGTTATATTACTTCGTTATACATCGGTTAGCCTCAAAATGAGCAATCATATCACTCTCGCATTGAAAACAATGCGTACAACGTGTTGGTTTGCAAAAATTATGGCATACATATAATCAAATTATATAAGCACAACGGAAGCAAATAAATCAGATTTTAAAATTTTTGTACAAACCAATAACCCGGATCTTTCTTATACGACTATTATTAATTGAGGAAGGATAAAAGAATTTATACCTTTGTAGAACCAAGCTTCCACGGGTACAAGTTCATCTCCCTTTAATCCTTCACGTTCTTCTTCAAATTCACCGATTAGATTCCACGGATCAATGTTATCTTCCCAATTGTTGAGCCTCTAGAGGTGATCCACGGATCTATGAATTAAAGAAGTGGATTATGGTTTCTCCAAACCATGGGTGGCTAGCCCTAATTCTCTTTCTGTCTCTAACTCTTAGATCTATAGAATTATGGAGTACTCTCCCTCTCTTTTGAAACAGTGTGTACCCTTGATCTATGATAAGACTCATCTTATTTATTGATCTAGTCAACCCTCCTAACCTATTTAGGATTAGAGTTTTAATTTAATTCCCAATTTAATTAGGAACTAAATTAATTAATTACAATTCCTAAACTATTTAGGAACTTAATTATTTAATAATGAGAGTACTTCTTATTAATTAATTACTAAACCATTTAGTAACTTAATTAATTATTATAATTACAATTCCTAAACTATTTAGGAACTTAATTATATATATAATAATACTACTACTTATTAATTAATTACTAAACCATTTAGTAACTTAATTAATTATTATAATTATAATTCCTAAACTATTTAGGAACTTAATTATTTAATAATAATATTACTACTTATTAATTAATTCCTAAACCATTTAGGAACTAAATAATAATACTAGTAATAATAATAAGATTCCTCTTATTAATTTATAATTAGTATTTCTAAAATACTAAATTATAAATATTAAGCTATTTAATTTATTCTATCACCATAGTATAAATTAAATATACTTAATTTATTATTACGATTATGCCATCCACTTCTAAAATAAATATTACTCTTTTGCGGTGTGACCCTTTAGGTTCTCCATATTAAACCGGTTGTATAATAAATAAATTAGAACAATTCTAATTCATTTATTACGAATTAAGTCTTTAATTCAGAATAAATAATTATTCGACAATAAGGGTAAGCCCCCTTAGCGATTAGTCGACTTTCTAGATAATATAGATTTTAACATTTAATCGTAAAAGAACCTTTCAGCAAATAGTTACCGTGCAATTCAATTCTTCTACCATACAATGTCCCAATCAAATATAAGACACGAAATTTCTGTCAACTCTTATTTATTTGATTATATGCATTTCAATTCACAAATACACAACTATAGTTAATGTCTCTAATTCCATGCAACCCTGACCAGGGATTTCTGAGTTGTCACTTATTGAATCGCATAGAACATTCTCTCCCTTTACTGGAAGAGGTAGATCATTTGTTGATCATTCATCTATCTCCATGTGTACTTTATTATGCCCAATCACATCCTTTTATATACCAATAGGTCTTAAGGAATATGTCAAAGTATAACTTAGTACACACAAGATACTAAGATGATCTCAAGTCTAAGGATCACTTGTACGACTATCACATAAGAAACTCCTATTGACAGACGAGTAAAACTCCATTAGTTGTTCCTTGAGCGAGTCACGTTCAGTGAACTTATTCTCTAATAAGCACCTACATACTTGCTTTAGTGTCTCTACACAAATGATTATGAGATCAATCATCCTCTTCATAAGAGCAAGCATAGTATGTACCAATCTATCCGGATCTATTAATTCCCTTTTGAGTGATCCAACGATTAGGAACAATTTTAGTTTTGAGCTATCTTGAATTTAGATCTCTTTAGCATGATCCTCATCATGGTTCTAAAAGCATTGCTCAAAAACTATGGGTTTATCCATTTGATTAATTCAAGTAATTAATCATGAATAAAAAAATGCCTTGATACTTTTATTAATAAATGAACAAGATTACAAAGTATATGCTTATCACATCAAATGTGATTGGCTTGAGGGCATATTACTTTCAATCTCTCACTTGCACTAAAGCCAATCGCCCTTTGGTATCCCTATACCATTCTTCTCTAAGTGGCGTACAAATTGCTTAGTAAATGCTTTAGTTAATGGATCTGTAATGTTGTTCTAAGAGTCTACCATGTTTATGGTGTCATCTCCTTTTCAATGATTCATCTAATCATATAAAAGTGCCGCAACACATGTTTGGATTTCAGATGAGACCTAGGTTCCTTGGCGAATTAAACTCCTTTAATGTTAGGAACCATTATAAGTTCTGTACTGAACTTGTTGAACCAAACAATCACCTTTGCAGCTTCACTTATAGTTATTTACTATGTCTTTGTCACTAAATCAACAACTATTTGCTGTTTGGAACTTTTCCAACTCACTGCAGCACCGTTCACGGTAATCATATTACTTGAAACAGATATGTTGTTATCTTGGTTAGACTGAACAAACTTGAGTTTGTTAAACCCTCTAGTTTTATAAGACCCATCATTAGAAACTCTTTTCTAATATTCTTCTCCAAAATTGAACTGATATCTGCTTATTATACATAAGCAATATCAAGTCTAGTACATTTCAACGAATCAATGTACGTCCCTTGGGTTAAGCCGAGCATCCTTTATGATCTATCTCTATAGACCTTTATCCTAAATAGAATGTTAGGACGCTTCTCCCAAGTCCTTAATGGAGAAGTTTTTAGATAACCACATCTATACTGATTGTAGCATCGGTATGTCATTCCCTATTGATATTATATCAACATATAATACTAGGAATGTCACAGTGCTCCCACTAACCTTTGTGCATACTTGGTTCATCATTGTCTTTGATAAAATCAAACTCTTTTGATTGTCTCATCAAAACGGATGTTCCATCTTCGAGAAACTTGTTTCAATTCATAATTGAATCGTTGTAACTTACATACTTGATTTGCTCCATCTATATGGAGAAAAATTCTTTTGGTTGTATCATACATACATCATTTTGTATAGTAAGCTGTTACTGTAAGTAAAATCCGAATGGATATATGCATTTTCACTAGTGAAAAATTTCATCTTAGTCAACTCATTGACCTTGTTTGAAATCCTTTTACCACTAGTTAGGTCTTATAGGTCTCCACCTAGCCATCTGTTTTAGTCTTTCTCCAAAGACCCATTTCGGATTTTATGGTCATCAGCCATTTCTCTTGAATATCTAATACTCATACCTCATCATATATATCTGGATCATTATCCACTATGATGCGTACCTTATCATCATCATCTATGATGAATCCATACCATTCAGGTATCTTCGGTACTAAACCAGATTTACGACTTGGTTGTGGTACAATAGGTTTATCTACTTGTACAGATTCCTTCATTTTATCTGTAGTGTTTTGTGGTTCTTGAACTTCTTCAAGATCTATTTTACTCCCACTAACCCTTTAAGGAAAAACTCATTTTTCTATAAGGCAGCGTGTTTCAAACAGACACATTTTAGTTAGTCGGATTATAGAAGTGATACCCTAAACTTTCTTTAGGATATCCCACAAGTTTACACTTATTAGATCATGTCCCTAGCTTATCTTTGTCAAACCTTTTGACATAAGCTGAACAATTAAAATCTTAACATGCTTAAGACTTGGTTTCCTCCCTATCCATGACTCATATGAAGTCTTAGGGACGGAATTTGAAGGTATCTTATTTAGTAGATATGCGATCGTTTCTAGAGCATAACCCTAGAAGGATACTGGAAGATCGGTAATACTCATTATGGATCATCACCATGTCCATTGTGAGAATACCATTTCGCTTGAGATGATCTAGAAACTTACTTCTTTAAGTATTCCCTTCTCGATCTAATCGAAGAACTTTAATACTTTTGAATTCTTTGAACGTTTCAAACGATTTGGATTTATATTTCATTAAATACATATATCAAAATCTATAATCATTAGTAAAAGTAATGAATGAATACACTCCTCTTGCATTTGTTGTCATAGGTCCCACACACCACTGTGTGTACCATCTCTAACAACTTCGTAACTCGCTCTCCATGTCCACTAAATGGAGATTTAGTCATATTATCCATGATACAAGATTCACAAGTTGTATTTGATTCATAATCAAAAGCTCTAGAAGCCTATCTTTATACAACTTGTTTTAGTCTTGTTTCATTAACATGACCGAGTTAACAGTATTGCATGAAGGTATGATTCATATCATCTATTTGCTTTTAGTTTGTTCAAATTGGAATATTTTTCATATAAGTCAAGTATACAAAATCTATTAAGTAATCAACCAGTTCTAAATAAAATATTATCATTATAAACAGAACAACGATTGTTCATTATTATAATGTCAAAAAAATATTCCTTATCATCACATGGAACTGAAATAATGTTTCTAAGAACTGGAACATAGTAACAACTTACTAACTTAATAGGCTTGCCCGTAGGCAGTGCTAAATTATAAGTTCACATGGCTAATGCAGCAACATTTACTTCATTCCCCAGCACATGATTACTTATCATTTATTTAGCTTTCTACTTCTGCTTAGTCTCTGTAACGACTTGCATATGTGAGACCACCATTCAGTATCTAATACCTAAGTAGAACTTGACTTATAGAAAGTTCTATTTCATTATGAACAAATCTATATCTGTAGTTGAAGCTTCACTAAACTTTTTCTACTTAACTACTACAACTCTCTTGTAGTTGTTCTTCCAATGTCCCAGCTTATCGCAATGAAAGCAAACTCCTTTGCCCTCGGGATCACTTTTATTTATGTCCTTTGTTTAGCCTTTCATTTGCCTTCTACTCTTTCTGACTCCTCAGAAATACCTTTGGCCATCTTCCTCCGCTTAGAAGATTCATCTACGAGTAAGACTTGGTTTTTCTAGGAAGGAAAGTGACTCTTAACAGTCTTCAACATATTTAAGCAAATCAGATAAACTGACTTCTAGCTTATTAATGTTTGAAGTTCACAACATATTGTGAATTAGAGTCAGTGAGTGACTGTAAGATCGAATCTTGACTAAACTCTCCATCCTTGACAAAACTGGTTATCCTAATTGATCAATCCAATTGATCATCTTTAGGACATGTGTCTTTTACTATAGTGTCATTGGTTATTATAGATCGGAAGAACTCCTTAGATATCTTATATCTAGTTGACCTACTTTGCTCACCATACAACTATTGAATGTGCAGCAATATAGTAGGTCCATCCATTTTCTCGTGTTGACGCTATAACTCGATACTTATGGATGTGATCATGATGCATTGAGCCACCTTTGCATCATCTTGCCATTTCATAAAATAGCAATCTCTTCCTCAGAGGCTTAGTCTACAACGTTTGTAGGAATAGACAAATTAAGGACATTTACTAGCTTTTCAGCATTGAGAACTTTTCTCAAATTTATTTAATCAATCCGAACAATTTGGTTCGATTAATTGTTAGCATACATTATGCTATGCAGTGTTAGTGAATTAAACATAGCAATATTCTTTAAGTGAATTAACAATAACATTAACATGCATTCGTTTTATTAATTACCAAAATAAATTAGGTCTTTATTTAAAATGGTGTATCCCACTATTTTCATCAAACTATATTACCCTCTTTATATAGTTCGATAAATCTAGTTAAAGATTTGCTAGTGAGAATAAGGATCCTATTTCAAATGTATATAGCCTTGTGTGACACAACAAACGATATATAAATAAATAGGTAGACAACTCTTGTCAATTACATTAACATGTAACTCCTTTTATTTTGCCTCTTAGATTATTATGATCATGTGTGACACATCCAAATCAAAATTATCCAAGTTAAGTCCAACCTAGCATTTTCTTATATTAGAAGAGAAAAAGACCGTCCTTGTGTGACACAACAAAACAGTAATGTTCAATTCTTTTTATAAACATCAAATGTGATAAAACAACATCTCAAAAAATTAATATAAGTCTTGTGTGACACAACAAACTTATAATGATTATTTGATACTCTATCGTTTTACCATGCTAGAAGGCGACGTTCGATATTTTTTAATAAATATCTTTGAACGTTACAACTTAATATTATGAGTAGTAGAATAAATAAATTAGAACTATTCTAATTTTATTTAATTGAATTAAACTTCTTTAATTCATGAATTAAACATTTTAATTCATTTTATAAATAATATTTATTCTACATCATGAGGGGTTTGTTAATATTAATTGTCTCATCTTGTTTAGCGCACATGCACATATATATATAAAATACGCGTCATATTAATTAACATGCGAAGCATGTTTGATAATTTATAATATATATAAATAAGCATACACATATAGAATACTATATTCTACTTGGATTGATTATGGACTTTTATTATAGTTTGGTTTATTCGAGCCACCAAATAAACCAATTGGTCAAACCTAAGGTGCAAGAATAAATTAAATTAAATGTAACTATTACATTTAAATTCGGGCTCCATTACAAACGGGTCTTCATGCGCTCCTTGCTTCTTTGCTCCAATTCTTCAAAATAATTCTAACTAATCCTATTACATATTATTTACAATAAATAGAAACCTTGATCAACAGTCAAGGGGAAGTACATAGGAGGAAGATCGAATTATACATAAGAAAAATTAGAAAGACGAGTTACGCATACCCCATTTATTAAAACCCATTCATTTATGCATTTAATTAAAATTAAATCCAATCATATTGGTCAATAGTCCATAATCAATCTCATTTATTATCATATATATCAACATTTATATTAATAAATAATATTCATCTCATGAATTAAATAAAACATTCCATATATGTATTGGTATCATTTAATGGGCAATTTAAAGTTGCATGAAATCTAATTTCATATTTAAAATAAACCATTTATTTTAATTATAAAATTATTTAAAAATAAACTATTTATTTTTATTATTTTAAAATTACCCAAAAGAAACTCTTTTATTTTTGAAATTTTAAAATCTATATAAAATTACCAAACTATTTGGCTAATTAATATATATTATAAATATATCATATATATTATTAATATATATATATTTAATCGGTAATACAATATATATATATATAGTATAAATCCGAAATTGTAACATGGCATTGCCTCTTGGATTGTTAATATATATATATATATATATATATATATATATATATATATATATATATATACTTACAAAAAATCGTGCGGCAGTTTCGAGTCTTCTAAAACCGAACGGCCAGTACGCGCGCGCGCGCGCGCGCGCGCGCGCACACACACATATATATATATATATATATATATATATATATATTGCAATGCAACTGCTACAAAATTGGTTAGTATACATGATATACACCTTAGATACTACACCCGTGAATGCTGAATCCGTGGGCTTTATCAATATATATATATATATATATATATATATATATATATATATATATATTATACCGAAAATCGTGGGATGCTCCGTTGGCTTATCAAATTCGGCAATGACACATTTTTCGGGACATGGAGCAGCAGGCTTAATTCGGTAGATATATAATATATAATTATGCCCAATAAATTGTTCTAAACACATACCCATACACATATGAAATGAAAACAATTAATAATTCGCATAAGTTTGGCTCTTGATGTCACTGTTGGTTTGCAAAAATTATGGTATACATATAATCAAATTATATAAGCGCAACAAAAGCAAAAAAATCAGATTTTAAAATTTTTGTACAAACCAATAATCCGGATCTTTCTTATGTGACTATTATTAATTAAGGAAGGATAAAAGAATTTATACCTTTGTACAACCAAGCTTCTACGGGTACAAGTTCATCTCCCTTTAATCATTCACGTTCTTCTTCAAATTTACCGATTAGATTTCACGGATCAATGTTAGCTCCCCAAGTGTTGAGCCTATAGAGGTGATCCACCAAGAGATCTATGAATTAAAGAAGTGGATTATGGTTTCTCCAAACCATGGGTGGCTAGCCCTAATTCTCTTTCTCTCTCTAACTCTTAGATCTAGAGAATTATGGAGTACTCTCCCTCTCTTTTGAAAGAGTGTGTAACCTTGATCTATGATAAGACTCATCTTATTTATAGATCTAGTCAACCCTCCTAAACTATTTAGGATTAGGGTTTTAATTTAATTCCCAATTTAATTAGGAACTAAATTAATTAATTACAATTCCTAAACTATTTAGGAACTTAATTATTTAATAATGAGAGTACTTCTTATTAATTAATTACTAAACCATTTAGTAACTTAATTAATTATTATAATTACAATTCCTAAACTATTTAGGAACTTAATTATATATATAATAATACTTGTGACGACCCCAAATCCGGGTTCTTTAATTAACCTCGGGTTTGGTTCTCATTGTACAATACTAAACAATAATGAAATACATAAATTGTATTCAAACTTCGCGGAATAATACAAAATGTTCCTTAATCAAAAGGTTACACTTCCCAATGTCTATTACCTTAATCTTAATCATTACATATCTTAAGGGAAATACAAAAGATTTACAACAGTAATTACATAACAGTAAACTAAACTAGCATGCAACTACTATAATTAAACATTCGTTTTCCCCTTGCCTTTATCCGATTTAGAGCTTTCAGGATTGGCTGAAATAAAGTCATGATATAGCAAAAATAAGCAACTAAATGGCTCAGCAAGTTTATAAACAACAATCATACGATATATCATGATGAAGGGAAATAACTTCAAGGTTTCAACAATAACAATTGTGAAAGATAACAAGAATCAATGTTCAATAAAAGAAGGAATTGACTCTTTACTGCTGAGTGATCCTTAATGACCATGAACTGCTACTAAGGTAAAACAAACATACAACGTCTGACTCCTTGTTAAAAATAACGGGACACTTGAGGGGATCAGTCCTCTCATGTCCTATGTATATGCATCACATTTAGTTTTCTTGCGCGCTGTCGGTTCTCCAACAAATAAAAATCCCCTTTAACTAGGGTTGTTCTTTCTCAGTCTTACTGTAAGAATCCGCACCAGCCAATGATTTGGATAAGCTCTTATAATATTCAATTAAATGAATTTAACATGCATTTGTCTAGCTGAAACGATTAGCTTAGACATTCTTAAACAGTTACAAAAGCACTATGTGCGAATACAATAATCAATAACGATGTGAAGTAATTTTTGATAATTAATTCACTCAAAGGTTTGTCAAGTAACTACGAGTGTAGAATACTTGCTCAACAATAATTGAAATGTAAATATGGTTGAATAATAATTGCAACAATAAGTACAAGTTAAGGGTAGAAAACTTGCAATAGAAATTGCAAGTTAAAGTTAGAAAACTTGCCTCGTGCGTCGTTTACTGCTAACCAAATTAATCTAACAATCCTTGAACGGACCTAACAATTAAATCAATTTGATCTTAAATTAGTATCATACACTTGTAAGTATAATGATATTTATAAACCTTACGAACCACATAATTGATTAATTATGGGTAATTAAACACTCAGGAAATATTATCACTACTTGGTAATATTTCAAACACAAAGAACTTATATTAATTATTTAATATAGTTCAAAATAAATATATAATATTATTAATCATTTAATAATATTTTATTGAGTATCTAATATTATTAATCATTTAATAATATTTTATTAAGTAGCTAATATTATTAATCATTTAATAATATTTTATTAAGTAACTAATATTGTTAATCATTTAATAATATTTTATTAATTATCTAATATTATTAATCATTTAATAATATTTTATTAAGTAGCTAATATTATTAATCATTTAATAATATTTTATTAATTATCTAATATTATTAATCATTCAATAATATTTTATTAAGTAACTAATATTATTAATCATTTAATAATATTTTATTAAGTATCTAATATTATTATTTATTTAATAATATTCTAGTATATACTTAATATTATTATTCATTTAATAATATTTTATTGATTATCTAATATTATTAATCATTTAATAATATTTTATTGACCTTATAATATTATTATACACTTCATAATATTTTAGTAATTTTCTAATATTATTATTTATTTAATAATATTTTATTACCTTTATTATATTATTATTTCAATAATATAATTTATACACTTTTAAATCATTAATTCAATTATATATATATTTAAAAAATATATTTATTAAGTCCAAAGATACTAAAATAATTTTTGGAACATTTTTCATTTTCTGACCCGAACTAGACCCGACCCGACCCGGCTGACCCGACCCAGTTCGGTTTTTTTTTTTTTTTTTTTTTTTCAAGTAACAGTACACTGCGTCGGGCGCAGTGATTAACACTGCAGACGGCGCCCCGACGCCGTATTGCAGTAGGTGTCAATTTTGTGATTTTTCTGGACAGTTTTGATACTTTGATTCAAACCTTGATTAAATGAAATCTACACAGCCAATTCACACCAAATCAGCGTTGATGTGTTCCTAACTTAATGTTTTACAACATTCCATGGTTTGATCGTCTTTTTGAAAATGTTTTACACGAAATTTACGGATCGAACCACATAGGGTTGAAAAACGATATCCTTTTTGGTAAATGCTAGAACTTCTTTGTTATTCATTATTTTTGAAAAGTTCAAAAATGTTTTATCTTTAAAACTCATAGCTCTAGCTTTCTAGCCATAAAAATCCAATTTTCGATTTGTACATTTCAAAATACAACATCAAACATAACGTGTATGGTTAGGATTTTATCGGTAAATCATGTTACACTTATTTCTATAACTTTTATGCATTTCTAACCTACCAAATCATGTTATAAACACATAAATCTATGAATATACATATATTACATAGATAAATACATCTAGATCATCAAAACGAGTTTTGATCGTTAAAAATAGATTTTAACCGATCAAAAGCTTTCTAGACTACAAAAATGAAATAAGATGGAGTTTAGAGAACTTTTAAACCTTTGTGATTTGTTGGCTCTCATTCTCTTTATACCAAAGTAGGTTGTGTAGCTATTGGACATCCACCAAGGCTTCCTCTAGCTTTTCCTCACTCAACCACAAGTGTATCTCTCTTTTAACTCACAAAGCTCTCTCTTTTCTCTAGGATTGTCTAGAAAATGAACTAACAACCAATACCAAGTGTGGAGCATTCTATTTATAGCCCACCACTAATCCTCCATTAGCTTGATACTTCACCCATGTTGGTGAAATTAAAGGCTAAACTAGTATACTATTTGATTGAATGACTAGTTGATAGACTTTTGGAATGACTAGAGTTGTTGGTCAACTTATGACATGGATGAATTTTCAAGCAATCTAGGAAATCAAGTTATCCAAGTGGGGCCCTCAAAAATTCAGCAAATTGGCTTTTTCAAGCCATTTTCCCTTTATTTTTAATGCTAAAATGTGTATATATACATCTATATATATATATATATATATATATATATATATATTGACCAAAGTTTGACCTCCTATTGGGCTCCACACTGGGCTTGGAAATAACTTCCATTGGGCTCATTCAATTAAATTGTTTGGGCTCAATTTAAAAACACATTGGACTTGCATTAATTATTCTATGTTACATTTAATTAAATCAAGCATCGGGCTTGTTTAATTAATTACATGGGCTAGTAATTAAATTACATACATGGGCTACTAGGTTAATATCTTTAACCTAGTTTATCAACTCATTTGGATTTAAAAAAATATAATCCAATTAGATTTACTTTAATTAATTATACACGTTGCTTTAATTCTTTAAATAAATATACAAGCACATAAGTACATTTATTTAATTATCTAATGCACAATTAATTAATACCAAAAAGTTTAATTTCATTGCTAAATATTTATTAAGTATATTTACAATGACTAATGAAATTCGTGGTCATTACAATACTACTACTTATTAATTAATTACTAAACCATTTAGTAACTTAATTAATTATTATAATTATAATTCCTAAACTATTTAGGAACTTAATTATTTAATAATAATATTACTACTTATTAATTAATTCCTAAACCATTCAGGAACTAAATAATAATATTAGTAATAATAATAAGATTCCTCTTAATAATTTATAATTAGTATTTCTAAAATACTAAATTATAAATATTAAGCTATTTAATTTATTCTATCACCATAGTATAAATTAAATATACTTAATTTATTATTACGATTATGCCATCCACTTCTAAAATAAATATTACTCTTTTGCGGTGTGACCCTTTAGGTTCTCCATATTAAACCGGTTGTATAATAAATAAATTAGAACAATTCTAATTCATTTATTACGAATTAACTCTTTAATTCAGAATAAATAATTATTCCACAATAAGGTTAAGCCCCCTTAGCGATTAGTCGACTTTCTAGATAATATAGATTTCAACATTTAATCGTAAAAGAACATTTCAGGAAATAGTTACCGTACAATTCAATCCTTCTACCATACAATGTCCCAATCAAATATAAGACACGAAATTTCTGTCAAGTCTTATTTATTTGATTATATGCATTTCAATTCACAAATACATAACTCTAGTTAATGTAAATTAGAAACTCCTTTCTAATTTCATTCAACCCTAGCCAGGGATTTCTGAGTTGTCACTTATTGAATCGCATAGGACATTCTCTCCTTTTACTGGAAGTGGTAGATCCTTTGTTGATCATTCATCTATCTCCATGTATACCTTATTATACCCAATCACATCCTTTGATATACCAATAGGTCTTAAGAAATATGTCAAAGTATAACTTAGTACACACAAGATACTAAGATGATCTCAAGTCAAATGATCACTTGTACGACTATCACATAAGGAACTCCTATTGACAGACGAGTAAAACTCCATTAGTTGTTCCTTGAGCGAGTCACGTTCAGTGAACTTATTCTCTAATAAGCACCTACATACTTGCTTTAGTGTCTCTACACAAATGATTATGAGATCAATCATCCTCTTCATAAGAGCAAGCATAGTATGTACCAATCTATCAGGATCTACTAATCCCCTTTTTAGTGATCCAACGATTAGGAACAATTTTAGTTTTGAGCTATCTTGAATTTAGATCTCATTAGCATGATCCTCATCATGGTTCTAAAAGCATTGCTCAAAAACTATGGGTTTATCCATTTGATTAATTCAAGTAATTAATCATGAATAAAGAAATGTCTTGATACTTTTATTAATAAATGAACAAGATTACAAAGTATATGCTTATCACATCAAATGTGATTGGCTTGAGGGCATATTACTTTCAATCTCCCACTTGCACTAAAGCCAATGCGTACAATGCACACAAGCCTTCAGCAGAGGAAACTCGCTATTCGTTTCGATAGTTCCTCAAAATTTGCAAAGAAATAGGTGAATTAGAGTTATATTACTTCGTTATACATCGGTTAGCCTCAAAAGGAGCAATCCAATCACTCTCGCATCGAAAACAATGCGTACAATGCACACAAGTCTTCACTTGAGGAAACTTGCTATTCGTTTCGATATTTCCTCAAAATTTGAAAAGAACTAGGTGAATTAGAGTCATATTTCTTTGTTATACATCGGTTAGCCTCAAAAGGAGCAATCATATTACTCTTGCATTGAAAACAATGCGTACAACGCACACAAGTCTTCATTTAAGAAAACTTGTTTTTCGTTTCGTTATTTCCTTAAAATATGCAAAGAAATAGGTGATTAAGAGTCATATTACTTCGTTATACATCGGTTAGCCTCAAAAGGGGCAATCCTATCACTCTCGCATTGAAAACAATGCGTACAACGCACACAAGTCTTCACCTGAGGAAACTTGATATTCGTTTTGATATTTTCTCAAAATTTGCAAAGAACTAGGTGAATTAGAGTCATATTACTTTCTTATACATCGGTTATCCTAAAAATGAGCAATCTTATCACTCTCGCATTGAAAACAATGCGTACAACGCACACAAGTCTTCATTTGGGGAAACTCGCTTTTCGTTTCGTTATTTCCTCAAATTATGCAAATAAATAGGTCATTAACAGACATATTACTTCGTTATACATCGGTTAGCCTCAAAAGGGACAATCCTATCACTCTCGCATTGAAAATAATGCGTATAACGCACACAAGTCTTCAATTAAGGAAACTTGTTATTCGTTTCGGTATTTTCTCAAAATTTGCAAAGAAATAGGTGAATTAGAGTTATATTACTTCGTTATACATCGGTTAGCCTCAAAAGGGGCAATTGTAACGCCCCGGAATCCCGACCTTATTTAATTATCCGATTATCTCTGGATATCAGAATTATTAACTTTAAAACCATATTAACAGGGATTCCGTGCGTTAAATTTAAACCTTTAAGCCAATTCTGTTGACCATAAATTCGGTCCATTTTTTTTTTTTTTTTTTTTATTTAATTTATCTTCCTTACCTGTCTCAGGATCGCAACGTTCACTTATCCAATTCATTAGCATTTATGTCAACGCTTATTAATTGCGACTGTTTCTATTTCATTTTATAATCATACAAATCGTGATTTAATGTAATCCGTAACAAAATTTCGCCATGAAATATTCACACATGGCCCTAATTAATTTTACCTGTTCCTGCTCACATTCATATATATACATATTCTGTTGCATCCGTCATGACTATTCAAATATACATTCTATGTACACATGTTTATCCATACAGATAAATTTATTACATATCAATCACAACTATCAAATATATCTTCATTTTTCATTAATACAAATATTCCTGAATCTTGCATACATACAAATTCATCTCTACGGACTCCCAACATTCATTGCCTTCACGTACTATAAATTACATATAGCAGATTTTGCTTCCTACATATCCATCTATTCATATTCTTTACCTTAGCGGCACCGGAACCTCCGGCCTTCTTGTAATTTACCTGAAATGTTAGTTCATAGCAAGGGTGAGCACATAGGCTCAGCAAGTAGATCAGATAACACATTTCATGCTTACAGTTTATATCAATGCGTCATGCATCCCTTACTTTAGTATGATGTGCATAATGTCACATAATTCATTTAGCAATTAAACCATATAGTTGTACATAAGACACGTTTCAACTCATTAACTATCACGTAGTTCACATAGAACGTTTATTACATTTAAGTCTGAACACTTGCCTGTACCGCATTTATTTAGCTTAACCTTTTTCCACCTTGCTTGGCCGTTCAATCCTTCTGTGCATCGGTTCGCTACATCGAGCGTTATCTGTAAACATACAATCTATATTTATTAATATAGGATCATCGACTTATATAACTTAACAAACTTAATTTATAATACCCGACCATCGTCTCAGTCACTTCACATTTGATGTATTATACCTTACATAGGTTAATAATACATCCTACATTGTTCTCGACATTTTTCATAACTTTCAACTCACTTTGACTTAGCTTTAGGCATATTACATTATGCCATTTCTTATTTCATTATACCTTGACATCTTTTATATAACTTATTCTTAATCATTTAGGGTTTACATAACCCATTATTAACATTTCATATCAAAACCTAACTTTTCAGAAACTTAAAATTTTTTTTCAGGTGCAGGGTAACTGCGCCCCGGCGCCATCTTTCTTCTTCCCCATCTCGCTGGCCGCGAGAAGCTCTCGGCCGATGAACAGTGACACTGCGCCCCGGCGCAGTTCATAGTTTATAAGACTGCGCCCCAGCGCAGTCCTGGTTCTGCAGTTTTTCTGATTTTCTTCCTTGCTTTGCTGATTTTTAATCTCTTAACCACAATTCCAATTAAGACCAAATTTGGTACAGTGCTAGTCCTTACATCCTAGTATTTTAATAAATTTTCATTTGCCTCATTTGGCTTCTCCAAATCAGAGATATACTAGCTTGTAGGAGGGCTGTCCGACTGATTTCCAGACTTAGAATATTTTCAGAAATTTCAAAATTCAAAGTTTCCAACTTTGTGATCTTTGGCCATTTGACCCTAAATTTCATTCTGACACTTGACATAGCTCACATAACCTATATGTGACATGTCCAAACTTTCAAAATCTTAAAACTTCGCACGAGGCGACTTTTGTCCGTAAAAATTCGTTTCGAATCGAAATGATCGATTTCGATCGTTCGAATCGCCATCTCGCTCAAATTCAAATCCGTTGATTATCGAATCAAACCTAACACGTGTATTAACATAAAAATGACTCATTTGCCTCCCTTTCATCTTTAATCCCTCAAAATTGCCAAACATCACCCTTTAACGGCATTTTGCCAAACTTTTGTAAAATTTCCAAACTCGAAACTTAAGCTTGCTTGACAACTTAAACTCTCAACACCACATAGGCAACCATAAACCTATTTAACGACTTTGTAGGTCCACATAGCTTCTAACCGCACATTCTAATGCACTTTACAGATTATTACGCCGTTTACACAAAAAGTATAGCCTAATATTTAACTTCCTTATACAAAATATGATTTTTCAACCTTTTAGGCATCCAACTTGCTATATAGCACAATAATTTACTTGAATCAAACATAATCAACCCTTCTAATTAGGTTTTCATCAATTTTAGCAACATATAACACTTGATCATAGCTTAAATCATGGACTTCTAGCCTTAAACATGAACATAAATGGTATATTACCTTTGTCTTGCCAACTTGAGTCTAGGTTTCATCATCTACTAAACATATAACATGTAGTATACTCAATCTTTACATAATCAACATGTATATTTATAGATACATGCATGGCTATACATGAACTTGAATTTAATTACTTAAACCTCAAAGTTTATAACTTGAACTTTGTTATACCTTCATGTAGCTTTCTTCTCTTCATGCAAAAAGCCTTGCTAGAGCTTAAATCTTCACTTTGAAGGCTTTCTATGCCTCCCTGGAACACTTTTCCAGCAACTTCTCATAGATTTTCTCAAACCCTAGCTCTCTTCCCTCTTTTCTCTCAAACTCTCTTTGCTATCTCACTTTGTTAGAAAACTTTCGAAGCTAGGAAGAAAAATCAGCCAAGTGACTTAGCTTATACACACTTAACATATACATACATATATTATATGTATAACTCCAACATTTAACTCATCCTTAGCTAACTTAACTATGCATGGTTAGGGCAATTTAGTCATTTCCCTTCCATCTTTAATGGCACAATGGACAATTTATACAACTAGGATATCATAGGCATTTCACAACTTAACAAGGATACATTAGTCAATTGTCAAAAATCTAGACAATTTAATTTCCATTTTAATCATAATTTGTTTACTTTTATTCCATTTCATTTTCTTTTTAATCCAAATTTACTTTCATAACTTAACTTCATCCCACTATCAAATATTCCATAATTTACTTATCCCAATTTACTTGTCACCCATCCAAAATTGCATTTTCTTGCTTAATCATAATAATTTACAACAATTGCTAATTTTCATATCAATTCATACTTAACTTTCTATAAACCACTTGGGTTCACAATAAATCAATTCCTTTTTGAACCAATTTGTTTCCTTAGACTTGAATTTCATTCCATCATCAAATACTCCATAATTGGCTTGTCCCAAATCTCTTGTCACACCTCAAAATACCAATTTCATTGATCAATTATAATAATTTACCGTAAATGCCACTTTTTATAATTTTCCATTCTTAATTGTTTACGAACCCTTTTTGGTTCCATCATCAATAAATTTCAACTTCCGACATCTCAAATAATCATGATACTCACTTTTTCCATAAACCGCTTTCTTGATAAACGAACCTCGATCGGATTACCAAAATTCATTATCCTTTATTCCTTAAATCTCATAATATCAATATTACAATCTTTGCATCCTTTAACTTATTTACTTAACACATACATACCACTTTGAAACTTGCTTGCATACAACATTCATTATAACCATTCACATTCCTGTATTTACATCTCATAACAATTATTTACATCATTTTAATCATATAAGATTAATTCCTTGACAATTCCGTATATTCATATATCAACACTTAATATTTCATAAATCCTTAATAAACCAATTTAATTATATTATTTCTTCTTTATTGCACAATCATACATATCTTAACTTGTCATTCTCTTACTCTCGCCTCTTTAGGCCTACGCATTTGGCTTACTGCTAATATTCATAGTCAACGCATCAATTCAAATATACGTCCTTAATTCCCTCACTCTTCTCTCTATATTCAATCGTACAATTACATATACACATACACAATTTATCACCTACTGACACATAATCTTATGTCTTATAATAATTCTTTTCAAATTACCTTTATTATGGGCATTACAAGTAATTACCCATCTTAATTTATTTATATTACCATTTCATCATCAAGTTCATATTCATTCTTATTTCATCATATCTCAAGTCTCTCAGATACACCAAATCTCTAACGGATCCATCTGTACCATTTCCAACCACATAGGTCCCTCTCTATCTTATTAACCACACAGGTCACATCTATCACGTTTATCGCCTAATAATTCACATTAATAATTTATCATTACACATTGTCCGTCAAATCTAGGTTTTATCGTATAACCTTTACTTAATTACCCATAATTCTTATTTAGAATTTCTGTAAAATCCTGGGGTGTCACATTCACCCCTCCTTAACAAAATTTCGTCCTCGAAATTGTTGTGTACTCATATCTTGCTTTGCAACATTCATAACTCTTTATATTCAATCCACATAGTTAGGTTTTCAACTAACCTTTATATTCTCTCTTCTCTCTCTACCCATCTTACCCCTTTCTAACATTCATTCCAGAAGATTGGAATGTTTTTCAAGAATCTTCACAATTATACAATAACTGTGAAGTCGTATGAATAAATAAGAGTAGCTTTTTCTTTAAAACGTAAAACTTTTGCATTTACAATAAAATTGATGCTTTTGCTGAGGGGTCAACAAACTCCATTAGGTGTTCCTTGAGCGAGTCACGTTCAGTGAACTTATTCTCTAATAAGCACCTACATACTTGCTTTAGTGTCTCTACACAAATGATTATGAGATCAATCATCCTCTTCATAAGAGCAAGCATAGTATGTACCAATCTATCCGGATCTACTAATCCCCTTTTTAGTGATCCAACGATTAGGAACAATTTTAGTTTTGAGCTATCTTGAATTTAGATCTCATTAGCATGATCCTCATCATGGTTCTAAAAGCATTGCTCGAAAACTATGGGTTTATCCATTTGATTAATTCAAGTAATTAATCATGAATAAATAAATGCCTTGATACTTTTATTAATAAATGAACAAGATTACAAAGTATATGCTTATCACATCAAATGTGATTGGCTTGAGGGCGTATTACTTTCATAAGAGTCATATTACTTCGTTATACATCGGTTAACCTCAAAAGGGGCAATCATATCACTCTCGCATTGAAAACAATGTGTACAATGCACATAAGTCTTCACCTGAGGAAACTTGCTATTCGTTTTGATATTTCCTCAAAATTTGCAAAGAACTAGGTGAATTAGAGTCATATTACTTCGTTCTACATCGGTTAGCCTCAAAAGGAGCAATCCTATCACTCTCGCATTGAAAATAATGCGTACAACGGACACAAGTCTTCATTTGGGGAAACTTGCTTTTCGTTTCGTTATTTCCTCAAATTATGCAAACAAATAGGTGATTAAGAGTCATATTACTTCGTTATACATCGGTTAGCCTCAAAAGGGACAATCCTATCACTCTCGCATTGAAAATAATGCGTACAATGCACACAAGTCTTCAGTAGAGGAAACTCACTATTCGTTTCTATATTTCCTCAAATTTTGCAAAGAAATAGGTGAATTAGAGTTATATTACTTCGTTATACATCGGTTAGCCTCAAAAGGAGCAATCCAATCACTCTCGCATTGAAAACAATGCGTACAATGCACACAAGTCTTCATTTGAGGAAACTTGCTATTCGTTTCGATATTTCCAAAAAGAACTAGGTGAATTAGAGTCATATTTCTTTGTTATACATCGGTTAGCCTCAAAATGAGCAATCCTATCACTCTCGCATTGAAAAAAAAGCGTACAATGTACACAAGTCTTCATTTAAGGAAACTTGCTTTTCGTTTCGTTATTTCCTTAAAATATTCAAAGAAATAGGTGATTAAGATGTTGGTTTGCAAAAATATGACATACATATAATCAAATTATATAAGCGCAACGGAAGCAATAAAAATCAGATTTTAAAATTTTTGTACAAACCAATAACCCGGATCTTTCTTATGCGACTATTATTAATTGAGGAAGGATAAAAGAATTTATACCTTTGTAGAACCAAGCTTCCACGGGTACAAGTTCATCTCCCTTTAATCCTTCATGTTCTTCTTCAAATTCACCGATTAGATTCCACGGATCAATGTTAGCTCCCCAAGTGTTGAGCCTCTAGAGGTGATCCACCAAGAGATCTATGAATTAAAGAAGTAGATCTTGGTTTCTCTAAACCATGGGTGGCTAGCCCTAATTCTCTGTCTCTCTCTAACTCTTAGATCTAGAGAATTATGGAGTACTCTCTCTCTAATGAAAGAGTGTGTAACCTTGATCTATGATAAGACTCCTCTTATTTATAGATCTAGTCAACCCTCCTAAACTATTTAGGATTAGGGTTTTAATTTAATTCCCAATTTAATTAGGAACTAAATTAATTAATTATAATTCCTAAACCATTTAGGAACTTAATTATTTAATAATGAGAGTACTTCTTATTAATTAATTACTAAACCATTTAGTAACTTAATTAATTATTTTAATTACAATTCCTAAACTATTTAGGAACTTAATTATTTACTAATAATAATATTACTACTTATTAATTAATTACTAAACCATTTAGTAACTTAATTAATTATTATAGTTATAATTCCTAAACTATTTAGGAACTTAATTATTTAATAATAATATTACTATTTATTAATTTAATTCCTAAACCATTTAGGAACTAAATAATAATACTAGTAATAATAATAATAATAGTAATAATAATAATAATAAGACTCCTGTTATTAATTTATAATTAGTATTTCTAAAATACTAAATTATAAATATTAAGCTATTTAATTTATTCTATCACCATAGTATAAATTAAATATACTTAATTTATTATTACAATTATGTCATCCACTTCTAAAATAAATATTACTCTTTTGCGGTGTGACCCTTTAGGTTCTCCATATTAAACCGGTTGTATAATAAATAAATTAGAACAATTATAATTCATTTATTACGAATTAACTCTTTAATTCAGAATAAATAATTATTCCACAATAAGGGTAAGCCCCCTTAGCGATTAGTCGACTTTCCAGATAATATAGATTTCAATATTTAATCGTAAAAGAACCTTTCAGCAAATAGTTACCGTACAATTCAATCATTCTACCATACAATGTCCCAATCAAATATAAGACACGGAATTTCTGTCAAGTCTTATTTATTTGATTATATGCATTTCAATTCACAAATACACAACTCTAGTTAATGTAAATTAGAAACTCCTTTCTAATTTCATTCAACTCTGGCCAGGGATTTCTGAGTTGTCACTTATTGAATCGCATAGGACATTCTCTCCCTTTACTGGAAGTGGTAGATCCTCTGTTAACCATTCATCTATCTCCATGTGTACCTTATTATATCCAAGCACATCCTTTGATATACCAATAGGTATTAAGGAATATGTCAAAGTATAACTTAGTACACACAAGATACTAAGATGATCTCAAGTCTAAGGATCACTTGTACGACTATCACATAAGGAACTCCTATTGACAGACGAGTAAAACTCCATTAGGTGTTCCTTGAGCGAGTCACGTTCAGTGAACTTATTCTCTAATAAGCACCTACATACTTGCTTTAGTGTCTCTACACAAATGATTATGAGATCAATCATCCTCTTCATAAGAGCAAGCATAGTATGTACCAATCTATCCGGATCTACTAATCCCCTTTTTAGTGATCCAACGATTAGGAACAATTTTAGTTTTGAGCTATCTTGAATTTAGATCTCATTAGCATGATCCTCATCATGGTTCTAAAAGCATTGCTCGAAAACTATGGGTTTATCCATTTGATTAATTCAAGTAGTTAATCATGAATAAATAAATGTCTTGATACTTTTATTAATAAATGAACAAGATTAAAAAGTATATGTTTATCACATCAAATGTGATTGGCTTGAGGGCATATTACTTTCAATCTCCCACTTGCACTAAAGCCAATCGCCCTTTGGTATCCTCATACCATTCTTCTCTAAGTGGCGTACAAATTGCTTAGTAAATGCTTTAGTTAATGGCTCTGTAATGATGTTCTAAGAGTCTACCATCTTTATGGTGTCGTCTCCTTTTAATGATTCATCTAATCATATAAAAGTGCCGCAACACATGTTTGGATTTCAGATGAGACCTAGGTTCCTTGGCAAATTAAACTCCTTTAATGTTAGGAACCATTATAAGTTCTGTAAAGAACTTGTTTAACCAAACAATCACCTTTGCAGCTTCACTTAAAGTTATTTACTATGTCTTTGTCACTAAATCAGCAACTCTTTGTTGTTTGGAACTTTTCCAACTCACTGCAGCACCGTTCATGGTAATCATTAGAAACTCTTTTCTAATATTCTTCTCCAAAATTGAACTGATATCTGCTTATTATACAAAAGCAATATCAAGTCTAGTACATTTCAATGAATCAATGTACGTCCCTTGGGTTAAGCCGAGCATCCTTTATGATCTATCTCTATAGACCTTTATCCTAAATAGAATGTTAGGACGCTTCTCCCAAGTCCTTAATGGAGAAGTTTTTAGACAACCACATCTTTACTGATTGTAGCATCGGTATGTCATTCCTTATCAGTATTGTATCATCATATAATACTAGAAATGTCACAGTACTCCCACTAACCTTTGTACATACTTGGTTCATCCTCGTTTCTGATAAAATCAAACTCTTTTGATTGTCTTATCAAAACGGATGTTCCATCTTCGAGAAACTTGCTCCAATCCATAATTGGATCGTTGTAACTTACATACTTGATTCGCTCCATCTATATGGAGACAAATCCTCTTTGTTGTATCATACATACATCCTTTGTTGTATAGTAAGCTGTAACTGCAAGTAAAATCCGAATGGATATATGCATTTTCACTAGTGAAAAATTTCATCTTAGTCAACTCATTGACCTTGTTTGAAATCTTTTTACCACTAGTTAGGTCTTATAGGTCTCCACCTAGCCATCTGCTTTAGTCTTTCTTCAAAGACCCATTTCGGATTTTATGGTCATCAGCCATTTCTCTTGAGTATCTAATACTCATACCTCATCGTATATATCTAGATCATCATCCACTATGATGCGTACCTTATCATCATCATCTATGATGAATCCATACCATTCAGGTATCTTCGGTACTAAACCAGATTTACGACTTAGTTGTGGTACAATAGGTTTTTCTACTTGTACAGATTCCTTCACTTGATCTGTAGTGTTTTGTGGTTCTTGAACTTCCTCAAGATCTATTTTACTCCCACTAACCCTTTAAGGAAAAACTTCTTTTTCTTATAAGGCAGCGTGTTTCAACAAACACCTTTTATTAGTTAGTCGGATTATAGAAGTGATACCCTAAATTTTCTTTAGGATATCCCACAAGTTTATACTTATCAGATCTTGTCCCTAGCTTATCATGTCAAACCTTTTGACATAAGTTGAACAATTCAAATCTTAACATGCTTAAGACTTGGTTTCCTCCCTATCCATTACTCATATGAAGTCTTAGGGACGGAATTTGAAGGTATCTTATTTAGTAGATATGCGATCGTTTCTAGAGCATAACCTTAGAAGGATACTGGAAGATCGGTAATACTCATTATGGATCATCACCATGTCCATTGTGAGAATACCATTTCGCTTGAGATGATCTAGAAACTTACCGCTTTAAGTATTCCCTTGTCGATCTAATCGAAGAACTTTAATACTTTTGGCATTTAGTTTCTATACTTCACTTTTGAATTCTTTGAACGTTTCAAACGATTTGGATTTATATTTCATTAAATACATATATCAAAATCTAGAATCATTAGTGAAAGTAATGAATGAATACCCTCTTTTTCCATTTGTTGTCATAAGTCCCACACACCACTGTGTGTACCATCTCTAATAACTCCGTAACTCACTCTCCATGTCCACTAAATGGAGATTTAGTCATATTATCCATGATACAAGATTCACAAATTGTATTTGATTCATAATCAAAAGCTCTAAAAGCCTATCTTTATACAACTTGTTTAGTCTTGTTTCATTAGCATGACCGAGTTAACAGTATTGCATGAAGGTATGATTCATAACATCTCTTTGCCTTTAGTTTGTTCAAATTAAAATATTTTCCATGTAAGTCAAGTATACAAAGTCCACTAAGTAATCAACCAGTTCTAAATAAAACATTATCATTATAAACAGAACAACAATTGTTCATTATTATAATGTCAAAAATCCTTCCTTGTCATCACATGGAACTGAAATAATGTTTCTAAGAACTGGAACAGAGTAACAACTTACTAACTTAATAGGCTTGCCCGTAGACAGTGCTAAATTATAAGTTCACATGGCTAATGCAGCAACCTTTACTTCATTCCCCAGCATATGATTACTTATCATTTATTTAGCTTTCTACTTCTGCTTAGTCTCTGCAACGACTTGCATATGTGAGACCACCAGTCGGAATCTAATTCCTAAGTAGAAACTTGACTTGTAGAAAGTTCTATTTCATTATGAACAAATCTATATCTGTAGCTGAAGCTTCACTAAACTTCTTTTACTCAACTACTATAACTCTCTTGTAGTTGTTCTTCTAGTGTCCCAGCTTATCGCAATGAAAGCAAACTTTTTTGCCCTCGGGATCACTTTTATTTATGTCCTTTGTTTAGCCTTTCTTTTGCCTTCTACTCTTTATGACTCCTCAGAAATACCTTTGGCCATCTTCCTCCGCTTAGAAGATTCATCTACGAGTAAGACTTGATTTTTCTAGGAAGGAAAGTGACTCTCAACAGTCTTCAACATATTCAAGCAAATCAGTTAAACTGACTTCTAGCTTATTAATGTTTGAAGTTCACAACATATTGTGAATTAGAGTCAGTGAGTGACAGAAAGATCGAATCTTGACTCAACTCTCCATCCTTGACAAAACTGGTTGTCCTAATTGATCAATCCAATTAATCATCTTTAGGACATGTGTCTTTTACTGTAGTGCCATTGGTTATTATAGATCGGAAGAGCTCCTTAGATATCTTATATCTAGTTGACCTACTTTGCTCACCATACAACTATTGAATGTGCAGCAATATAGTAGGTGCATCCATTTTCTCGTGTTGACGCCGTAACTTGATACTTATGGATGCGAGCATGATGCATTGAGCCACCTTTGCATCACCTTGCCATTTAAAATAGCAATCTCTTTCTCAGAGGCTTATTCTACAACGTTTGCAGGAATAGACAAATTAAGGACATTTGCTAGCTTTTCAGCATTGAGAACTATTCTCAAATTTGTTTAATCAATCCGAACAATTTGATTCGATTAATTATTAGCATACATTATGCTATGCAGTGTTAGTGAATTAAACATAGCAATATTCTTTAAGTGAATTAATAACAACATTAACATGCATTCATTTTATTAATTACCAAAATAAATTAGGTCTTTATTTACAATGGTGTCTCCCACTATTTTCATCAAACTATATTACCCTCCTTATATAGTTCGGCAAATCTAGTTAAAGATTTGCTAGTGAGAATAAGGATCCTATTTCAAATGTATATAGCCTTGTGTGACACAACAAACGATATATAAATAAATAGGTAGACAATTCTTGTCAATTACATTAACATGTAACCCCTTTTATTTTGCCTCTTAGATTATTATGATCATGTGTGACACATCCAAATCAAAATTATCCAAGTTAAGTCCAACCTAGCATTTTCTTATATTAGAAGAGAAAAAGACCGTCCTTGTGTGACACAACAAAACAGTAATGTTCAATTCTTTTTATAAACATCAAATGTGATAAAACAACATCTCAAAAAATTAATATAAGCCTTGTGTGACACAACAAACTTATAATGATTATTTGATACTCTATCGTTTTACCATGCTAAAAGGCGACGTTCGATATTTTTAATAAATATCTTTGAACGTTACAACTTAATATTATGAGTAGTAGAATAAATAAATTAGAACAATTCTAATTTTATTTAATTGAATTAAACTCCTTTAATTCATGAATTAAACATTTTAATTCATTTTATAAATAATATTTATTCTACATCATGAGGGGTTTATTAATATTAATTGTCTCATCTTATTTAGCGCACATGCACATATATATATAAAATACGCGTCATATTAATTAACATGCGAAGCATGTTTGATAATATATAATATATATAAATAAGTATGCACATATAGAATACTATATTTTACTTGGATTGATTATGGACTTTTTTATTCTAGTTTGGTTTATTCGAGCCACCAAATAAACCAATTGGTCAAACCTAGGGTGCAAGAATAAATTAAATTAAATTTAACTATTACATTTAAATTCGGGCTCCATTACAAACGGGTCTTCATGCGCTCCTTGCTTCTTTGCTCCAATTCTTCAAAATAATTCTAACTAATCATATTACAAATTATTTACAATAAAAAGAAACCTTGATCAACAGTCAAGGAGAAGTACATAGGAGGGAGATAGAATTATACATAAGAAAAATTAGAAAGACGAGGTACGCAGACCCCATTTATAAAAACCCATTCATTCATGCATTTAATTAAAATTAAATCCAATCATATTGGTCAATAGTCCATAATCAATCTCATTTATTATCATATATATCAACATATATATTAATAAATAATATTCATCTCATGAATTAAATAAAACATTCCATATATGTATTGGTATCGGTTAATGGGCAATTAAAGTTGCATGAAATCTAATTTCATATTTAAAATAAACCATTTATTTTAATTATAAAATCATGTAAAAATAAACTATTTATTTTTATTATATTTTTGGATTTTTTTGGATTTTTAAAATCACCCAAAATAAACAATTTATTTTTAATTTTTAAAAATCTACTCAAAATTACAAAAATGCCATTGAAAATCCTAAAATTGCAATATTACAAAACTGCCACCGCGCTTCGAAATTTACAAGATTGCCACCGGACGCAATCTCGCGCAATGCGCGCCCAGATCCTTACCGCGCCAGGCGCGCCGTGAGCTTGGTCCCGCGCGAACGCGCGCCGTGTGCGTCCTCAGCTACTCGCGCCATGCGCGCATAAACAGTACGTCGCGCAATGCGCGCGTATTCATCAAACGCGCAATGCGCGCCAGTAACAGTACTGTAGCAGTCCGGAATACTTTACAAAAAACTTTTTTTTTTTTTTTTCCTTTTCAAAACACGATTTTTACAATTGATTTTCAATACCCATAATTCTATACAACAAATAATGCCCAATAAATTGTTCTAAACACATACCCATACATATATAAAATTAAAACAATTAATAATTTGCATAAGTTTGGCTCTTGATGCCACTGTTGGTTTGCAAAAATATGGCATACATATAATCAAATTATATAAGCGCAACGGAAGCAATAAAAATCAGATTTTAAAATTTTTGTACAAACCAATAACCCGGATCTTTCTTATGCGACTATTATTAATTGAGGAAGGATAAAAGAATTTATACCTTTGTAGAACCAAGCTTCCACGGGTACAAGTTCATCTCCCTTTAATCCTTCATGTTCTTCTTCAAATTCACCGATTAGATTCCACGGATCAATGTTAGCTCCCCAAGTGTTGAGCCTCTAGAGGTGATCCACCAAGAGATCTATGAATTAAAGAAGTAGATCTTGGTTTCTCTAAACCATGGGTGGCTAGCCCTAATTCTCTCTCTCTCTCTAACTCTTAGATCTAGAGAATTATGGAGTACTCTCTCTCTAATGAAAGAGTGTGTAACCTTGATCTATGATAAGACTCCTCTTATTTATAGATCTAGTCAACCCTCCTAAACTATTTAGGATTAGGGTTTTAATTTAATTCCCAATTTAATTAGGAACTAAATTAATTAATTATAATTCCTAAACCATTTAGGAACTTAATTATTTAATAATGAGAGTACTTCTTATTAATTAATTACTAAACCATTTAGTAACTTAATTAATTATTTTAATTATAATTCCTAAACTATTTAGGAACTTAATTATTTACTAATAATAATATTACTACTTATTAATTAATTACTAAACAATTTAGTAACTTAATTAAATATTATAATTATAATTATAATTCCTAAACTATTTAAGAACTTAATTATTTAATAATAATATTACCATTTATTAATTTAATTCCTAAACCATTTAGGAACTAAATAATAATATTAGTAATAATAATAATAATAGTAATAATAATAATAATAATAAGACTTCTCTTATTAATTTATAATTAGTATTTCTAAAATACTAAATTATAAATATTAAGCTATTTTATTTATTCTATCACCATAGTATAAATTAAATATACTTAATTTATTATTACAATTATGTCATCCACTTCTAAAATAAATATTACTCTTTTGCGGTGTGACCCTTTAGGTTCTCCATATTAAACTGGTTGTATAATAAATAAATTAGAACAATTATAATTCATTTATTACGAATTAACTCTTTAATTCAGAATAAATAATTATTCCACAATAAGGGTAAGCCCCCTTAGCGATTAGTCGACTTTCCAGATAATATAGATTTCAACATTTAATCGTAAAAGAACCTTTCAGCAAATAGTTACCGTACAATTCAATCCTTCTACCATACAATGTCCCAATCAAATATAAGACACGGAATTTCTGTCAAGTCTTATTTATTTGATTATATGCATTTCAATTCACAAATACACAACTCTAGTTAATGTAAATTAGAAACTCCTTTCTAATTTCATTCAACCCTGGTCAGGGATTTCTGAGTTGTCACTTATTGAATCGCATAGGACATTCTCTCCCTTTACTGGAAGTGGTAGATCCTTTGTTGACCATTCATCTATCTCCATGTGTACCTTATTATACCCAAGCACATCCTTTGATATACCAATAGGTATTAAGGAATATGTCAAAGTATAACTTAGTACACACAAGATACTAAGATGATCTCAAGTCTAAGGATCACTTGTACGACTATCACATAAGGAACTCCTATTGACAGACGAGTAAAACTCCATTAGGTGTTCCTTGAGCGAGTTACGTTCAGTGAACTTATTCTCTAATAAGCACCTACATACTTGCTTTAGTGTCTCTACACAAATGATTATGAGATCAATCATCCTCTTCATAAGAGCAAGCATAGTATGTACCAATCTATCCGGATCTACTAATCCCCTTTTTAGTGATCCAACGATTAGGAACAATTTTAGTTTTGAGCTATCTTGAATTTAGATCTCATTAGCATGATCCTCATCATGGTTCTAAAAGCATTGCTCGAAAACTATGGGTTTATCCATTTGATTAATTCAAGTAATTAATCATGAATAAATAAATGCCTTGATACTTTTATTAATAAATGAACAAGATTACAAAGTATATGCTTATCACATCAAATGTGATTGGCTTGAGGGCATATTACTTTCATAAGAGTCATATTACTTCGTTATACATCGGTTAACCTCAAAAGGGGCAATCATATCACTCTCGCATTGAAAACAATGTGTACAATGCACATAAGTCTTCACCTGAGGAAACTTGCTATTCGTTTTGATATTTCCTCAAAATTTGCAAAGAACTATGTGAATTACAGTCATATTACTTTGTTATACATCGGTTATCCTCAACATGAGCAATCCTATCACTCTCGCATTGAAAACAATGCGTACAATGCACACAAGTCTTCATTTGAGGAAACTTGCTTTTCGTTTCGTTATTTCCTAAAAATATGCAAACAAATAGGTGATTAAGAGTCATATTACTTCGTTATACATCGGTTAGCCTCAAAAGGGGCAATCCTATCACTCTCGCATTGAAAACAATGCCTACAACGCACTCAAGTCTTCACCTGAGGAAACTTGTTATTCGTTTTGATATTTCCTCAAACTTTGCAAAGAACTAGGTGAATTAGAGTCATATTACTTTGTTATACATCGCTTAGCCTCCAAATGAGCAATCTATCACTCTTGCATTGAGAACAATGCGTACAACTCACACAAGTCTTCAATTGAGGAAACTCGCTATTCGTTTCGTTATTTCCTCAAAATTTGCAAAGAAATAGGTGAATTAGAGTTATATTACTTCGTTATACATCGGTTAGCCTCAAAAGGAGCAATCCTATCACTCTCACATTGAAAACAATGCGTACAATGCACACAAGTCTTCATCTGAGGAAACTTGCTATTCGTTTCGATATTTTCTCAAAATTTGAAAGTAACTAGGTGAATGAGAGTGATATTACTTTGTTATACATCGGTTAGCCTCAAAAGGAGCAATCCTAACACTCTCGCATTGAAAACAATGCGTACAATGCACACAAGTCTTCATTTGAGGAAACTTGCTTTTCGTTTCGTTATTTCCTTAAAATATGCAAACAAATAAGTGATTAAGAGTCATATTACTTCGTTATACATCGGTTAGCCTCAAATGGGGCCATCCAATCACTCTCGCTTTGAAACAATGCGTACAACGCACACAAGTCTTCACTTGAGGGAACTTGGTATTCATTTTGAGATTTCCTCAAATTTTGCAAAGAGATAGGTGAATTAGAGTCATAGTAGTTCGTTATACATCGGTTAGCCTCAAAAGGAGCAATCCTATAACTCTCGCATTGAAAGCTATACGTACAACACACAAGTCTTCATTTGAGGATGTAATGACCACGAATTCCATTAGACGTTGTAATTATAATCAATATATAATTAGCAATGAATTTAAACTTTTTGTACTAATGAATTGTGCATTATATAATTAAATAGATGTACTTGTATATGCGTATATTTATTTAAAGAATTAAAGCAAGTTGTATAATTAATTAAAGCAAATCTAATTAGATTATATTTTAAATCCAAATGAGTTGATAAACTAGGTCAAATATATTAACCTAGTAGCTCATGTAATTAATTTAATTACTAGTCCATGTAATTAATTAAACAAAGCCCAATGTTTGATTTAATTAAATGTAACCTAGAATATTTAATGCTAGCTCAATGTGCTAATTAAATGGAGCCCAAACCAATTAAATGGATGAGCCCAATATATTTAATCCTAGAGTCCAAAGTGGAGCCCAATAGAAAGTCAAAATTGGTCAAAATTGTTACATATATGAATATATATATATATATATATATATATATATATATATATATATATATACACAAACATATATAATTAAAGTAAAAAAATTAAAGGAAAAATGGCTTGGAAAATCCCATTTTGCTGATTTTTTGAGGGTCCCACTTGGATTGCTTGATTTGCTAGATTGCTTCTCTTACACACTAGATCAAAGTTGGCCAACAACTCTAGTCAATCAACTAGTCAATCACCATGTCAATCCATCAAATATTAAGCTTGATTAGCCTTTAATTTCACCAACATTTGTGAATTAGGAAGCTTAATGGTGTGTTAGTAGAATGCTATAAAAGAAGCACTCCACACTTGTTCTATGTTCGCTAATTCATTGCTAGAGAATTCCTAGAGAAAAATAGAGAGTATTTGAGAGAAAACACCTAAGTGTTGAGAGAAAAAGCTAGAGCTAGTGCTTGGTGGATGTCCAACAACCTCATCACATACTTTGGTATGAGGAGAAGAAGAGCACACAAGTCACAAAGGTTTAAAAGTGCTCTAAACATCTCTTTATTTTATTTTTGTAGTCTAGATAACTTTTGATCGGTTAAAATCTATTTTTAACCGATCAAAACTTGTTTTGATGGTCTAGAAGTGTTTATCTATGTAATATATGAATATTCATAGTATGAAGTGTTTATATCATGATTTGGTATGTGTATTTTGCATGAAAACATAAGAAATGTTCATAGTGTATTTTTACCGGTAAAACCTAACTAAGCATGTTGTGTTTAACGTTGTATTTTGAAATGTACAAGTTGGAAATTGGATTTTTATGGCTACAAAGTTAGATCTATGAATTTTAAAGAAAATCCAACTTGAAGCTTTCAAAAATATTGAATAAAGAAGAAGTTATAGCTTTTACCGCCAATGATGTCATTTTTAAACCCTAGGTGGTTCGATCTTTAAAGTTCATGTAAAACGTTTTCAAAAATGTGATTGAACCATGAAATATTGTAAAACAAGAAGTTACAAGGTTAAAAAAACTGAGTTTGTGTCATTTGAACATATAGATCACATTTTATTCAAGTTTGAACCAATAAAATCAAGGATTTGTGAAGTTAATTTTTATCTTATCCTTGTGAGCAGTTTTGAGTCTAGTTATGTTCGGAATTTGGATTTGTGATCTAAAGATAAATTGTAGAGGGGGAAATTCTTATGAGAATGGACTCAAGAATCACCTCAAAATGTTTTAAAATGAAGAAGTTATGGCTGTTGGAGCGTCGAGGAGTCAAAAAATTTGATTTTCGGACAGAATGTCCTGACGCACCTGCGTCAGAACTGACGCATGTGACGACCCCAAATCCGGGTTCCTTGAACCTTGGATCCGGTTCAACACGAGTATAACCTTTTCCTTATTGTTCATGAATTACAACAATATTATAATTGATAAATAACCATTTATTTAGAATTTTACAACATCTCTTTCTATTCCAGAATCGAAATCTTTATACATTCCTAGTATGTCTTAATATCATACATGATACGACATTCTATTACAATCAACTTGTGTATTTAACACTCATATAACATATCATCTAAAGTCTTACACTACACAATCATTTACCTGTCCAATTCGGACTAATATCTACAACAAATATTTAGATCTTCAGTGAAAGTAATATGCTTTCCTGTTCTTTGATCTTTATCGAGAACTTCAAGTGATTTGCACTATCTGAAAATGTTGGTTTAGGCAAGAGTGAGCACGACGGCTCAACAAGTCTAACAGATAGCACATAACACATAGTTCATGTTTATACATGCTTCTCATGCTTCATGCATTACATTATATGAATGCATCATGCTTCTTATGCTTTGCATTTATTCATGCAACATACTGATCATGCATTGAAATGAATACATGACATACAGTTAAACTTATTCAATTAATTCAGGCTTTCTATCGTATAGAATCAACAAATCTCATATAATCACAAAAAAAAAATATTTAATTCAAATTCTCACATACTTCAAGTGCACACACAACAGTTATACACATAACAACAATATATGAAAAACTTGTCTGGTTCGCTTCTACCAGTTATGCTTATTTGCGTCTTTCGTTCAACCTACAATTTATATAGGAAATTGACATAATCATTATATGCAATGACTATTATTTAGCCTTTATATAAGACTCTAACTTTAAATTATTAACTCTTAAGATGTCCGATAAACGAACCCTTAAGTTCCGGACAAAACCCTAGCCCAACCCCAGTTAGACATGTCGGGTATGCTCATCTAACTTATACCTTCACTACACATTCTTCGTACAACTTACTTTTAATAAGTTGTCTAAAATTTAGTCACAAATTGACTATTTACATCGGTTTAATTAAATTAAACATTCTTCTTTTACATAACTTAATGAATCGGACATTTAATAATATACCAAATACCTCAATATATTATCTACCTTTGATAATATACAAGTATACAACTACATTCAAATATTATTAACTATTTAATAATATTTTAATCACTTATTAATATTATTATCCATTTAATAATATTTTAATCTATTACAAATATTATTAATCATTTAATAATATTTTAATCACTTATTAATATTATTAACCATTTAATAATATTTTAATCACTTATTAATATTATTAACCATTTAATAATATTTAATCCCTTATTAATATTATTAACCATTTAATAATATTTTAATCACATATTAATATTATTAACCATTTAATAATATTTTATTCTCTTATTAATATTATTAATCATTTAATATTATTTTAATCTCTTACTAATATTATTAATTATTTAATAATATTTTAATCACTTATTAATATTATTAACTATTTAATAATATTTTATTCTCTTATTAATATTATTAATCATTTAATAATATTTTAATCTCTTACTAATATTATTGATCATTTAATAATATTTTAATCACTTATTAATGTTATTCATCATTTAATAACTTTTTAATCATATACTAATATTATTGATCATTTAATAATATTTTATTCATTTACTAATATTATTACTTATTTAATAATATTTTATTAATTTTCTAATATAATTATATTAATAATAATATTTCATTAATTTAATTATATTATTAAACCTTTAATAATATTTATCCTCTTTTAATTATTAAATCCATTATTTATAATTAAAATTACATTTATTGGTTAAAATAATAATAAAATAATTTATTTTTATTTTTTTCAAGCATGGGCTTATCTACGCTGGCCCAAGGCCTTTTTGGGGCGTATCTACACCCATGGGCAGAATATGGGCGTATTCTGGGCGTATTTTGGGCGTCTAGACGCCGGGACTTGGTTGTCGGAACCTCTCTCAGTAGTTTGACCATAACTTTGTCATGCGGAAACATTTTGAACTGATTCTTGAGTCTAAATTCATTAGAATTTCATGATATACAATTTCTCTTTAGATTACAAATCCAAATTCCGAACGGAACTGGACTAAAAACTGCTCACAAGGACAAAGTGAAAACTAAAATAATAAATCCTTGGTTTTAAAGGTTCAAACTTGAATAAAATGAAATCTATTCATCCAAATGACACCAACTTAGTGTTGTTATCTTCCTAACCTCTCGTCTTACAACATTTCATGGTTCGATCGCATTTTTTGAAAATGTTTGACAAGAAATTTTAAGATCGAACCACTTAGGGTTTTACCGGTAACACAATATGGAATTTTCTTCCATTTATTTGCGTATCACACATACCGACACTTGATTTAAACATATTAAATCATGAATTTACCTATATATCATAGATCTAGACTTCTAGAGCATCAAAATAACTTTTGATTGGTTAAAAATATATTTTAACCGATTAAAACTTATATAGACTATAAAAATGAACTTAGGAAGGTTTAGAGTACTTTTTAACCTTATGGACTTGTGTGCTCTTCTTCTTCTCCTTTCCAAGTATGTTATGAAGCTATGTGACATCCACCAAGCTCCTTCTCTAGCACTTTCCTTCAACTCACAAGTGTTCTCTCTATTTCTCTCTTGGAATGCTCTCACTTTTTCTCTCTAGAAATGCTTACAAATGAACTAACCAACACAAACCATTGGTGCAACAATCTATATATAGCACTCTCTTAATCATCATCAACATCCACTAATCAACTAGCATTGGTCAAATTAGAGGTTAATTGTGATTACTATTTGATGGATTGATTGGTTGATTGATATGGTGAATGACTAGGGTGGTTGAACCACTAACATCAAGTGTGTGATTTAAGCAACATGGATCAACAAGCCACCCCCATGTGGGCCTCCATAAATCTCAGCAAAAATAGTCTTTTTATTATCCATTTTTACTTTATTTTTTCTTCATTTAATATACATATATATATATATATATATATATATATATATATATATATATATATACACACATATGATCAATTGTTGACCAATTTTGACTACCATTTGGGCTCCACATTTGACTCTAGGATTTAATATATTGGGCTCATCAATTTAATTAGTTTGGGCTCAATTTATTTATTTCATTGGGCTAACATTAAGCACCCTATGTTACATTTAATTAAAACAAGCATTGGGCTTGATTAATTATAACTTGAATCAATGTTTAAATTAAATTACATGGACTACTAGGTTAATTTGTTTAACTTAGTTTAATACATCAATTGAACTTATAATATAATCCAATTAGACTTACCTTTAATTATTCTACCACATTGGGTTACATAATTAACTCTTCCATAGTTAATTCTCAACACTACCTTCCTTCCTCTAGCAATTAACCAATGTTTGGTTAATGCTCTCTCATGTCTACCAACTAGGGTTATTCAATTAACCCTACACTAGTTAATTCTCTACACTCAATCAATACTTGAAATTTTCCAATATATTGACCAACATTTGACTTTTAAATTTAGACTCAATATTTGGGGTACTAGTTTATTTTGCATTGGGCTCCTTTATTTAATTACTTGGGCTACCCAACATAACTCACATATCATTTATAACTTGGGTTTGGTAATTAATTTAATTGGACTATCACAATACTTGCTAATATTATTTAATTGGTCTTATATTAATTATCTCTTGAACTATTAATTAACATAACACTTGAGCTTAATATTTAATTACCCACCTTCATGCAATATATTCATATCGGGCTAACATCTATAATCCAATTTGGGCTAGTCCACTAGTAGTAATTAAATTACTTGAACTCTATACCACAACTTAATAATCAAGTTAATTACTTAATCAATTAACTTCTTAATATTGTCATTCTAGACAAACTTTCTAGTTTTTATATAACTTTAACTCACAACTAATATAATTAACATAATTAATTATATTTCATGACTTTCATTCTTACTTTATATTTAAACTAATTTATTTATTAATTTCATTGAGTATTAATTTACTCATCTTCTTGTTTGGCTAACAAACACAACTCTAGGAATATATATGTATATATATATATCCTTATAACCGTCTTCACTTCTCAAATGAATTTATTTCCTTAATAAATTCTTTATATGCATCATAAAATATTTCCACATTTAATTTCTAACAAATACATTATGTTAAAAAAAAATGTTCACCCATTTTCTACACATCTTACTTCTCAAGTTCTAGGTTTTAAACCTTAACCTTTAATAAAATCAATTAAGATATTATTTAAAATCTTCAAAATATCTGGGATATTACAACGCAGTTGCGCCAGAACACGCTGCCAGGCAGTGTTGGGTAGTTCGGGTCGGGTCCGGGTCGGTCCGGGTCGGGTCGGGTCGATCCGGGTTGAGTTTTCTTTGAAAAATTAAGTTGAAATAGGAGTAAAATGAATATATTTGGATATTAAACTAACATATATGAAGTCTAATTATAAATGAATGTTAGCTAAATGTTTAAATTAAACACTAAGGTTAACCCAATTTAAAAGTTAACTTTTGGTATTATTTAAATAGTATTAAAATATTACTACATGGTTAATAATATTAACAAGTGATTTAGTATTATTAAATGATTGATAATTTTAGTAAGAGATTAAAATATTATTAAATGAGTAATAATATTAATAAGTCAATAAAATATTATTTAAATAAATAATAATATTAGTAAATGAAATAAAATATTATGATTAATAATATTAGATAATGATTAAAAAATTATTAAATGATTAATAATATTAATAAGATAATAAAATATTATTAAATGATTAATAAGATTAGATAATGAATAAAATATTATTAAATGATTAATAATATTAATAATGTGATAATGTATTATTAAATAGTTAAAGATTAATAAAATATTATTAAGTGATTAATAATATTATAAGACTAATAAAATATTATTAATTGTTAATAATGTTAGGTAAGAATGTGAACTATATTAAGTAATTAATATAGGTTTTATGTGATTGAAATATTATCAAGTAACGATAACATTTCTTAAGTGTTTAATATACCCTTAATTAATTAATTATGTGGCTAGGTGTAACATGTATAGATGTTATCATATGAATGCATAGATGATACTAATTTGAAAATCAACTTGATTTATTGTTAGGTCTATCTAAAGAGAATTTAAATTGAATTGGTTAGCAGTAGACCACGCACAAGGCAAGTTCTCTAACCCTACTCATTTATTATTGAACAAGTTTCTATACTTGTATTTATTGTCAAAGCTTGAAGTGGTTTAATTATTTAAAATTATCCCACATCCTTATTGTTTATAAAATCGCACTTAGTGCATTTGAAGCTTATTAGTTCTTGATTCATGAACTGTATTAAAAATGTCTAAAGCTAATAGTTCAACTACACATTGCGTTTCTAAATTCAATAACTTGAATACTTTTAAAAGCTTATCCAAACCATTGTTGGGTGCGGATTTTGTAATATCCCAGATATTTTCAAGATTTTAAATAATATCTTAATTGATTTTATTAAAGGTTAAAGTTTAAAACCTAGAATTTGAGAAGTAAGATGTGTAGAAAATGGGTGAACATTTTTTTTAACATAAGGTATTTGTTAGAAAATTAAATGTGGAAACATTTTAACGATGCTTGTAGAGAATTTATTAAGAAAATAAATTCAATTGAAAAGTGAAGGTGATTATATTAATATATATACCTAGAGTTGAGTTTGTTAGTCAAACAATATGATGTGTAAAGTAAATTACGTACTCAAATAAACTAATAAATTAATTTGTTTAAAAATGGAGTAAGAAGGAAAGACATAAAATATAATTAATTAAGTTAATTATATTAGTTAAGGTTTAAAGTTATTGTGAAGCTAGAATGATTGTCTAGAATGACAATATTAAGAAATTAAATTAATTAAGTAATTAACTTAATTATTAAGTTGTTGTATAGAGTCCATTAATGGATTTAAGCAAGCCCAATATTTGAATGGTTGAAAGTCTTGTTGGTAATTATAGAGGTCCAAATAACTTTAAAGATCTAGTCTCATAAAGAGTTCAAGTAATTTAATTACTACTAGTGGACTAGCCCAAAAGAATTATAGATGTTAGCCCAATATGAGAATATTGATATGAAGTGGGTAATTAAATAATGAGCCCAAATGTTATGTTGATTATAGTCCAAGAGGTAATTAATATAAGTCAAATTAAATTAATTACCTAGCCCAAGTTATAAAGATGTGTGAGTTGTGTTGGGTAGCCCAAATAATTAAATAAGGGAGCCCAATGCAAAATAAACTAGTAGCCCAAATATTGAGTCCAAATTTAAAAGTCAAATATTGGTCAATATGTTGGGAGAATAAATTCAAGTATTGTTAAGTGTAGAGAATTAACTAATGTAGGGTTAATTGAACAACCCTAGTTGGTAGATAAGAGAGAGCATTAACCAAACATTGAGTAAATGCTAGGTGGGTGAATTTGATGATGAGAATTAACTATGGATGAGTTAGTTGAATAACCCTATGTAGTAAATAAATTAAAGATTTAACTATGCATGAGTTAGTTGTAGGAAGAATATTATAGATACAATTGTGTATGTATATAATTCACCAAGGTATAATTTATATGTAACCATGGGTTGGATGTTGTAGAGAGTTAACCACATGTGGGTTAAGTGTTGGTGATTGTTGCTTATTTTACATTTCACCATTTATGTTGCTTGTAGTCAAGTTGATGGATGACATTTTAAATATCAAAAATACAAGTATTGTGCATGTATAAGTGAATATATATACATATATTGGTGTATATATATATATAGATGTTTATATAATTATATAGGACATAAAAATAAAACCTTAACCAATGCTAGAGTTAAGTGTTAGTAAATATATAAATATATTGTATATATATGTATACTTAATTGTAGAGAATTAACCTTACTTGGGTTATTTGGTGGAAGATGTATGTATGATCAATTGATGAGCTTGGACCATTGTTGATAGTTAGGTCAACATAGGTTACAAGAGTAAGAGTTTTAACCATATATGAGTTAAGTGTTGGAGAATGATTGCTTCAAATTTACTCCACCTAGTTGCTTCACTCAACTTCCATAAATCAATCCAAGCAAAGGTCATTCATTTAATAATTAAACTTGATTTGATCTTTTGCAAGTATTGGTGATATTATAGACTTACAATAATTGTAAGTATCAATTCTGGTAGTCTATAAATAGAAGAGTAGTAAGAGAAAGCTAGAGTTGGCTCATTTGTTAGTAGATCAAATATTATAGAGAGAGAGGTGCTAGAGAAAAGCTAGAGAACTTGTGAGTTAGTGTCCTAATGTTTCACTCAAGAAGAAGGAAGGGAAGGAGTCCTAGCAAGATATACAAGAAAAAGAAGAAGAAGAACATTCAAATCCAAGAGGTTGAAAAGTGTTCTAACTCTTCCTTAATGCATTTTTATAATTTATATAAGTTTTAAATGGTCAAAATATATTTTTAACCAATCAAAAGTTATTTTGATGATCTAGAAGTCTAAATCAATGATATATAGGTAGATTCATGATTTGATAGGTTTAAATCATGTATTTGTATGAGTGGTATGTAAATAAATGGAAGAAAATTCCATATTGTGATTACCGGTAACACCTTAGGTGGTTCGATCTTTAAATTTCATGTCAAACATTTTCAAAAATATGATTGAACCATGAAATATTGTAAAACAAGAAGTTAGGAAGACAACAACACTAAGTTGGTGTCATTTGGATGTGTAGAGTTTATTATATTCAAGTTTGAACCATTAAAACCAAGGATTTGTGATTTTAGTTTTCACTTTGTCCTTGTGAGCGGTTTTTGGTCTAGTTACATTCGTAATTTGGATTTGTGATCTAAAGAGAAGTTGTAGAGGGGGAAATTCTGATGATAATGGACTCAAGAATCACCCAAAAATGTTTTAAAATGAAGAAGTTATGGCTGTCAGAGCGTCGGAGGGTCGAGCAGTCAAAAAAATTTGACTTTCGGACAAAATGGCTGACGCAGCCGCGTCAGGACTGACGCAACTGCGTCAGAACAATCTGCTAAGCAGATTTTTCCAGTTCCGGGTCGGGTCGGGTCGGTCCGGGTCGAGCCGGGTCGAGTTTTTTTATGAAAATTTAAGTTGAAATAAGTGTAAAATGAATGTTTTGGTTATTAAACCAATATATATGAAATCCATTAATGATTAATTGGTAACTAAATGTTTAAAATAAAAACTAAAGTTAACACAATTAAAAAGTTAACTATTGGTATTATTTGAAGATTATTAAAATATTATTAAATGATCAATAATATTAGTATATGATTAAAAAGTTATTGAATGATGAATAACATTTGTAAATGATTAAAATATCATTACATGGTTAATAATATTAATAAGTGATTAAAATATTATTAAATGGTTAATAATATTAATAAGTGATTAAAATATTATTAAATAGTTAATAATATTAATGAGTGATTAAAATATTATTAAATGAATAATAATATTAATAAGTGATTAAAATATTATTAAATGATTAATAATATTAATATGTGATTAAAATATTATTAAATGATTAATAATATTAATAAGAGATTAAAATATTATCAAATGGTGAACAATATTTGTAAATGATTAAAATATTATTAAATGGTTAATAATATTAATAAGTGGTTAAAATATTATTAAATGATTAATAATATTAATAAGTGATTAAAATATTATTAAATGGTTAATAATAGTAATGAGTGATTAAAATATTATTAAATGATTAATAATATTAAGCAGTGAGTAAAATATATTATTAAATGGTCAATAATATTAATAAGTGATTAAAATATTATTAAATAGTTAATAATATTAATAAGGAATTAAAATATTATTAAATAATTAATAATATTAATAAGTTGGTTAAGTTTATCGACATGTCCAATTAAGGTTTGTTAGGCTAGGATTTTTCTCCAGAACTTAAGGGTTCGTTTATCGGACAACTAAAGAGTTAATAATTTAAAGTTAAGGTCTTAAGTTAAGACTAATTAAAAGTCCTGGTAGCTAATGATTATGTTAATTTGTTATATAAATTGTAGGTTGAGCAAATGACGCAAATAGGCATAAATGGTAGAAGCGACCAGACAAGTTTTTCAGAACTTGCTCCTATGTGTTTTAACATGCTATAATGTGATGTTAAATTATTAACATGAAAATATATTGATGGTAAATGTGATATGTGAAAAGTATGATGCATGTCTACATGTAAAATATGTGTAAGTATGAAGCATGAAATGCTAGATGTTATATGTGATGCATGAGCAGTATGATATAAACTGAAATACATGAAAAACATGACGTGAGTATAAATGGCAGTGAATGTATTATATGTGAAGCATGAAATGTGTTATGTGTAACTGTTAAACTTGTTGAGCCGTCGTGCTCACTCTTGCTTAAAACAAATATTTTCAGATAGTGCAAGTTAGTTGAAGTTCTCGATAAAGATCAAGGAACATGAAAGCATATTACTTTCACTAAAGATCTAAATGTCTATTGTAGATATCAGTCCGAATTGGACAGGTAAATGATTGTGTAGTATAATACTTAGTTGGTATATTATATGAGTGTTAAATACTCAATTTGATTGTAATAGAATGTCGTATCATGTATGATATTGAGACATACTAGGAATGTATAAAGATTTCGATTCTGGAATAGAAAGAGATGTTGTAAAATTGTAAATAAATGATTATTTAGCAATTATAATATTGTTGTAATTCATGAACAATAAGGAAAAGGTAGTACCTGTGATGAACCGAGTTCGAGGTTCGGGGGACCCAGATTCGGGGTCGTCACAAGTTGGTATCAGAGCTGATAGGTTAAAACCCTTAGGTAAGAGTACCTTAGGCTATAACCGTAGTAGAAGATAAGTAAAATGATAAATAAATAAACTCCGGAAGTGTTTAAGTAATAAAAGATGAATTTGGAAAATTCATATATAGAAGATTATCCAATGATGGATTGTAGAAGATAAGAGAAATGAAAAGGGTCATGTTGTACCTAATTTGAAGAAATGATAGAAGATATCTTATCATAAGATTTTGAGAAGCATAAATGAAATGCTAATAAGGTCATGAAATGATCTAGAGAAATAAACTCGTAATGAGGCAGATATGCTAAAATATGAATGAAGAGAATTCGTATTCAGATAAGAAAAATTAGAGGTTTGTGGGTTTTTAATTGAGAACTCATATTAGTGGCTGAGTTGTACGATTCCTTGTATGGGTAGGGAATCTGTGCTTGGTTTTAGGACCGCTTAGCTTCCTATATTAATATAGTGGTTGAGTTGAACGAACCCTTGTATGGGCGGGGGCTATGATATGTCAGCGAACCAATTTGGGAGATGCTGCTGCTAAACTTGCACGATCAGTGTGTATCGAAGAAGAAAGATATGCACTGGTGGCACGTGTTTCCTTACAGTGTTGAACAGTTGGGAAACTGATGTATTTGTTCTTGGTTTAACGACCGCTTGACTTCCTATATTGATTAGTGGCCGAGTTGACCAATTTCTTGTATGGGCAGGAGATTGTGTTTGGTTTGACGACCACTTAGCTTTCTATAGTGATAATCGATTGAAACCTGGTGTCGCGCTATTCGTTATATGTGTGTTGAGAAGGTGATTCTTTTCTCATGTGTATAACGGATAAATAGAGGATGTTAAGATAAGTTCGTGTTCTAAGAACTGACACGTATGGTAAGTTCGTGACTCATAATTGTATGGTGGAACCCCTCAGCGAATGGGCGACTTTGGCCTGACTAGGACAAGCTCCTCAAACCATATAATTGTGGTAAGTTTCTGAGCCCAAATACGTGGTAAGTTTGATGAACAGTGAGTATGGGTAGAGTTAAGTAGCAAGATTAAAGCTATACTAGATATAGTTATTAAGCTGGAAAAGAATGTGGAGGAAAAATTTGAGGTGTTTTGAGGTTTTAGGATATTCCAAATCTTCTAGTTATGCTAGACTTTGAAGTTCTTAAAATCGTGCTAAATTTGCATTGTTATGCTTTTGAAAAGACAAATGAATTTTCTTGTTTTATTATTAAGTCACAGTAACACGAGGTGTGGAGAAGTCCATCGTTACTTGTGATGATATGATAAATGATGGAGTCATAAATGCAGAGTAACTTAGTGTTGGATGTATTTTTAAGCCCACTATGGTATGATGTAATATGACAAAGTCATAAAATAATTTTCAGTATTTTGAAACGTTTAAAAAGAGTCTATGCTAATTGTTTCGGCTAGACAAATTGATTTGAAAATATCAAAATGTATTTATAAAATCATCACACGCCATTAAAGCCATGGTGCAGAGATGAAAAAGACGGAATCCTCAACGCACTGTTGCAAAGGTGCGGTATCATGAAGTCCTATAAATGAATTTTAGTTACTTTAACTAATCTGAAATGATTTTTGAGTCGTAATATACGAACAGTTCAATGATGTGAGTCTATGTCATTTATTTTGACTGGACACTTTTTGGTCAGAAATGACTCGAGTTTTATTTTCCAATCCAACTTATGCTGGAGCGGAATTTTGTAGTAAGTCTGAGGTGAACAACCCCATAATGGGGGATATGTCAGAGCCATGAATAAAAAACCCGCGAGGGGGCGCCCAACAGTGGTGGCATGTTGATATGGGTTGGTAAATCCAAAGAGTTCGACCCCGAGAGAAGTCGTTGTGCACAGCGTAAGAGTACGATAGGCAGATCACTTAGCGTACGAAACCATTGTGGAATGTTTTCAGTCTTTGTGATTGATAAACATTCTCGCAGTATGTTCACAGTCTTTATGACTCCTCAGAATAGTATGAAAGTTTTAATGAATATTTTGATTTTCAATTTATTCTTTTGTAAGATATTGATTTTCAATTTATTCTCCTGCAAGATATTCCATTGTTCTGGAATTGTGAAAAGTATGAACTTCCTAGAAAAGGGTGGTCATAGAATGTGATGAGTGAAGATATATATTCAGAGATGAAAATTTGTTAGAAATGAGTATGATAAAATTTCGGGGACGAAATTCTTATAAGAAGGGGTGAATGTAATATCTCAGATATTTTCAAGATTTTAAATAATATCTTAATTGATTTTATTAAAAGTTAAAGTTTAAAACCTAGAATTTGAGAAGTAAGATGTGTAGAAAATGGGTGAACGTCTTTTTTAACATAAGATATTTGTTAGAAAATTAAATGTGGAAATATTTTAACGATGCTTGTAGAGAATTTATTAAGAAAATAAATTCAATTGAAAAGTGAAGGTGATTATATTAATATATATACCTAGAGTTGAGTTTGTTAGTCAAACAAGATGATGTGTAAAGTAAATTAAGTACTCAATTAAACTAATAAATTAATTAGTTTAAAAATGGAGTAAGAAGGAAAGACATAAAATATAATTAATTAAGTTAATTATATTAGTTAAGGTTTAAAGTTATTGTGAAGCTAGAATGATTGTCTAGAATGACAATATTAAGAAATTAAATTAATTAAGTAATTAACTTAATTATTAAGTTGTTGTAAAGAGTCCATTAATGGATTTAAGCAAGCCCAATATTTGAATGGTTGAAAGTCTTGTTGGTAATTATAGAGGTCCAAATAACTTTAAGGATCTAGTCTCATAAAGAGTCCAAGTAATTTAATTACTACTAGTGGACTAGCCCAAAAGAATTATAGATGTTAGCTCAATATGAGAATATTGATATGAAGTGGGTAATTAAATAATGAGCCCAAATTTTATGTTGATTATAGTCCAAGAGGTAATTAATATAAGTCAAATTAAATTAATTACCTAGCCCAAGTTATAAATATGTGTGAGTTGTGTTGGGTAGCCCAAATAATTAAATATGGGAGCCCAATGGAAAATAAACTAGTAGCCCAAATATTGAGTCCAAATTTAAAAGTCAAATATTGGTCAATATGTTGGGAGAATAAATTCAAGTATTGTTAAGTGTAGAGAATTAACTAATGTAGGGTTAATTGAACAACCCTAGTTGGTAGATAAGAGAGAGCATTAACCAAACATTGGGTAAATGCTAGGTGGGTGAATTTGATGATGAGAATTAACTATGGATGAGATAGTTGAATAACCCTATGTAGTAAATAAATTAAAGATTTAACTATGCATGAGTTAGTTGTAGGAAGAATATTATAGATACAATTGTGTATGTATATAATTCACCAAGGTATAATTTATATGTAACCATGGGTTGGATGTTGTAGAGAGTTAACCACATGTGGGTTAAGTGTTGGTGATTGTTGCTTATTTTACACTTCACCATTTATGTTGCTTGTAGTCAAGTTGATGGATGACATTTTAAATATCAAAAATACAAGTATTGTGCATGTATAAGTGAATATATATACATATATTGGTGTATATATATATATATATATATAGATGCTTATATAATTATATAGGACATAAAAATAAAACCTTAACCAATGCTAGAGTTAAGTGTTAGTAAATATATAAATATATTGGATATATATCTCAGGAAAAATATTCATCTAAATTAAATGCAAACAAGTGGTTTGTATTGTTTAGTTCAACGATCTCTCTAATTCTTAAAGCTGCTATTAAATTAAATCTTTAGCAAGTGTCGGAGGTTGTTTAATAGTAAGGGTATTTAGACAAAGTGACTTTACTTATCTAAAATTAAGGAGAGAGGAGAAAAATTATTCCACCTGCAAGTAGTTATTTCTACGGTGAATGTTCAAAATATTAATTGATTTATTTTTGCATCAATGAATAGTTGTAAATTCTTGATGGTGGATGTTAACTTAGACCTAGGTTTTTTCTTCTCATTTATTTCATTAAATTACTTGAATATTTATTTTAGTTAATTTTATTTAAATTATTTCTTTAATTAAACCCCCCTAATTTTGGTTTACGAAAATATAAAATTAAATTAATCATTCTCTATAGGATCGACTCTTACTTGTACTACTACATTAATATTTTTTGAAAGTAAGATTTTTATTTTTGGGTGCTTGCGACAGCGCACCACAAATTCATATGTGCTTCAATTTGGTACCATTGTAAAGATCCAGAAACGAACTTTTTGGATTAAGGTTGTACGTCTCCTAACTATTCCTAAATTGAAAGTTATGGTCATTTGATGTTCGTACCGCAAAGCTACGCCCAACCGCCAGCACATTGATAGTTCAGAGTTTGATCTACTCATTTCTTAACACCTTTTTTGCCCTTCTTCTATAAATAAGTGGATAAGGTTTCCTGGAGAGTAAATCACCCTTTTGAGAGCTTTTTGAGACTGCCAAACTCTTAAAAGTATTTAAAGAGAAAAAAATTAAAAATCCATCTAAACTCCACCAAATTAAAAACCAAAAACCCATAATTATTAGAGATTAAATGCAATTGAAAGGTGTAATTGTAACAATCCCAAATTCGAGTCTTTTGAACCTCGAATCTGGTTTACCACTGTACAACATTTTCCTTGTTGTTCATTACTTACAACAATATTACCAAATAACTATTTATTTAAAAAATTTACAACTCTTTTCTATTTCAAAATTGTAATCTTTACATAAATTTTATTCAACACAGATCATATAAATCATGATCTAATTCATTACAAACTATATGCGTTTATCTATATAGTCTTTATCTAGTCATTGTATTTTAGTAATGCAAGTGTCTAACGCATACAAATGTTTTACCAACAATTGACAGGTTTTCTAACCTACAATGTTACAACATATCATAACCCTTTTAGGGTTACAACAAGATACAATATAATTCTAGTCAGTAAATTTTATTGTCAAAACTTAACTCCAACGACTTCATATCAAAACATTTTTCCTTTCGTTTGCCAATACCGAATTTTTTTTTTGCTTCTCGAACTTCTTCGAATATATGTTTTAAAGTAAGAGTGAGCACGATAGCTCAACAAGTTTAACAGTTACACATAACACGTTACATGCTTCACATATTATACATACTCTGCATTTTATACATACATCATGCTTTTCATGCTTTGCATTTTATGAATGTTTCATACTTCTTATGCATCACATTTAATACACAACTAGCCTCTATCAAATCATGCTTCATATTTTGTACATACTTCACATTTAATCATACTTCATATTTTTCATATACTTCACATACACTTATACTTCATTGATTTCACATAACACAAATAATATCAATATATCTTCATATCAACAATTTAATATCACATTATAGCATATCAATGCACATAGGAGTAAGTTCTGAAAAACTTGCTTGATTCGCTTCTACCGTTTACGCTTGAATACGTTCTTCGTACAACCTACATACGTTTATAAGATCGACATACATATTAGTTATAATAAGACTTACTATATTGGTTTACTATAACTAGTCTTTAACCATTACCCTAACTTCGACTTTTTAACTTTCATGCTAACCGATTTTAAATCTTGTTTACTTTATAACTCATTTGTACCAACTCAAAATTGACTCATCTTTGGACAGTAACCTATGTATAACATGGTATAACTACCCCCATAGTTGGCATAAACCTCAAAATTCTCGAACTCAAAAAGTCCTTTTTAAGGTTCCAAACCCGAGGACCTCGCAGTCTTGTACACTGCTGGACCCTAGCTCGCTTAAGCGGCCATAACTTTTTCGTTTCTTAACATTTTTTAGCGATTTAAGCACTCACGCGTTTTTAACTTCTCCATATACAACTTTTCTTTAGGTCAAACCACCTAGATCTAAACCAAAATGGATGGAAATTGGGACATAAAAATAATATGAAAACTAACTTTATGCTTTCATGCTTTTATGACCAAACCGTAACATCACATACATTGTTTAGATAGTTTATCGTGCCAAATGACTTACTAACTTTGTAATACATAACATAACTTATAAATCTTTCAAATGCTTGAAAACATAAGATCTAAATCTAAGGTTTCCATTAAAACATTAGATCTAAATCTAAGGTTTCCATTACAACATTAACAATATACTAGAACTTTTAAAAGATGATCTTCTTCTTACTTATGGTTGCTAGAACCTTGCTAGCCCCCCTTTATTCTTCTTCTCCTACATTTACCCGAAATGATTTTTCTTAAACTCGCTTCAAAGCTCTCTCTAGCTTCTCTCTACAACTCTCTCTTTCTATACTTGGTTGTTTTGGTTAGTCTGAAAAACTTGAGTTTGTAACGTAGTAATGACCAAGAAATTCGCTGTAATTTTTTTTTGGAATAAAATTATGCAAACTTATTTTGTGTAATTATGTGATGTGTGTATATATATATATATATGGGTTTAAATTAAAAATGTTACACGATGATTGCGAGTAATGCGTTAAGTAATACGAGTCCTAATGAATTGATTTAAATTAATTTATCAAGGAATAAAAGGTAGAACCATGTGATTTAATTTATTTAACCAATTACATGGGTTACGATCTAAATGAAGTTATTTAAATTAATAAACTGAATATGGACCTTTAAAGGCGAAGTTACTGTGACAATTAATTAAACCCTAAGTTTAATTAATCTATTGCACTCAAATTATTATTTGTCAATTTGGGTTATGAATAAGGAATCAATTAAATTAAGTGACCAAGTATGAGTGTACCCTTAAATCAAGCCCATGTGTTTAGTGAGTCAAGCCCAACCCTATTGTGTCACTTGTAAACCAATGTTTTAATTAACTAAACCCAAACCTTGACCCAAATGCTAGGAGAGTTCAGCAACCCAAAATACTTGTTTTATTTGTAGCGTATAGTGCATCAATTGGGACTTTCATTTTAGGACAAGCCAAGAAGGAAATTTCAGCAGAAAAGGGTGCATGTGGTTTCTCATCATGAGGAGTAGTTGAGCCTGACTTTGGTGTGCTGCCCAAAGTGTCATTTTCGGCAGCCAATGAGGGCATTGGGCAAAGATTTTTGGTTGCTCTAGGTTACAGCAATGGAGTGCTATTGAGGGCTGATTATTGAGGCTCTAGGTTATAATTATTCTAGTTGAAGATGAAGGAGTATGCTCCTATATCACCACCCTCTTTACTATGCAATGCTTCAACTGATTTGCTAAGCAAGAAGATAGCTAAAAGAAAATTCTATTGAAGGGAAAAAAGAGAAACTCCACTAGTAAGAAGGAATTTTTTAGCCATCACTAGTTCTAGATAACTAAGAGTAAGTACTTCACCTCATATCTATTGAAAGGTATACCAATTTCTTACTCTCATACCTCTAGATAGGCTTGAAATTTAGTGTTTTAATTCTTGAATGATGGTACTTATGCTGTAGGAGGTTGCCGTGAATTTGGGGGTCATAAAGGACCCAGTGATATAAGATGGACATTTTGGCTAGAGTTTAAATGCTCTATATGGTTATGCATGTGTGATTTGCTATAAACTAATGTATACATGCTAAGTGTTTGGTAAAAGTTCTCAATGAAATGCTCTTCTAAGATTTGTTATTCAAGAGTTGTTTTCAAAATAAATGATTCGTAATATGTTATAAGTGTTATGTTGAATCCATAAAATATATGCATGTGACCTTATGTGAGGGTTATATTGAGGTATGCATGCTAGATGTTTTCATCACAATGTGAAGCACATGCTAAGTGATTAAGTCACCATGTGCATGATATGTGCTTCCTTCATGATTTAAGAAAGATGTGTAAATGAGCATGGTACTAATTTTAAACCTTGTGGAAAAGCTTTTCAAACTAAATAATGGTCACATATGTGTTAAGACCTAAGTACGACAAAATGGTTTTCAAATCTTCATAGTAGTCAAGCATGTGATGACCCCAAATCCGGGTTTATTAACCTCGGGTTTGGTTCTCACTGTACAATACTTAACCACAATGAAATACATAAATTGTATTCAAACTACGCGGAATAATACAAAAGGTTCCTTCTCAAAAGGCTACACTTCCTAAGGTCTATTAACCTTAATCGTAACATTACATATCTTAAGGGAAATACAAAAGATTTACAACAGTAATTACATAACAGTAATTTTAAACTAGCATGAATCTACTAAAGCTAAGCATTCGCTTTCCCCTTGCCTTTGTCCAATTTAGAGCTTTCGGGATTGGCTGAAATATAATCATGATATAGCAAGAATGAGCAACTAAATGGCTCAGCAAGTTTGTAAACAACAATTATACGATATATCATGATGAAGGGAAATAACTTCAAGGTTTTCAACAATAACAATTTTGAAAGATATCAAGAATCAATGTTCAATAAAAGATTGGTTTGACTCTTTACTGCTGAGTGGTCTTTGATGACCGTGAACTGCTACTAAGGTAGAACAGACATACAATGTCTGACACCTAGTTAAAAATAACGGGACACTTGAGGGGATCAGTCCTCTCATGTCCTATGTATATGCATCACATTTAGATTTCTTGCGCGCTTTCGGTTTCCCGACAAATAAAAATCCCCTTTAACTAGGGTTGTTCTTTCTCAGTCTTACTGTAAGAATCCGCACCAGCCAATGGTTTGGATAAGCTTTTATAATATTCAATTAAATGAATTTAAACATACATTTGTCTAGCCGAAACGATTAGCTTAGACATTCTTAAACAGTTGTAAAAACACTAGGTGCGAATACAATAATCAATAACAACGTGAAGTAATTTTTGATAATTAGTTCACTCAAAGGCCTGTCAAATAACTACGAGTGTAGAATACTTGCTCAACAATAATTGAAATGTATATACGGATGAAGAATATCTGCAATAGTAAATACAAGTTAAGGGGTAGAAAACTTGTCTCGTGCGTTGTCTACTGCTAACCAATTCAATTTAATTCTCTTTAGATAGACCTAACAATTAATCAAATTGATCTTTAAATTAGTATCATATACACATTCATATGAGAATATCTATATATTTTACATCTCTAATACCTAACCACATAATTATCTAATTACGGGTATTTAAACACTTAAGAAATATTATCATCACTTGATGATATTTCAATCACACTAAACCTATATTAATTATTTAATATATTTCAAACTCCTATCTAATATTATTAATAATTTAATAATATTTTATTAACCTTCTAATATTATTAATCATTTAATAATATTTTATTACCTTATCTAATATTATTAATCATTTAATAATATTTTATTCATTATCTAATATTATAAATCATTTAATAATATTTTATTAATTATCTAATATTATAAATCATTTAATAATATTTTATTTATTATCTAATATTATTAATTATTTAATAATATTTTATTCATTAACTAATATTATTAGTTATTTAATAATATTTTATTAATTTATTAATATTATTATCCATGTAGTAATATTTAATCATTTACAAATGTTATAAACATTTAATAACCTTTTAATCACATATTAATATTATTTATCACTTAATAATATTTTATTAGAAATAATACCAACGGTTAACTTTTTAATTGTGTTATCTTTAGTCTTTATTTTAAACATTTAGCTACCCATTAGTTATTAATAAACTCCATATACACATTCATTTTACAAGTTTATCTTGGGTTTTAAGTCCCTAACGGTGTTTCGTTTAGACTTTTATTAACCGACAAGTTAAACCGAAGTTCTAACTTGGTAAAACTTTAAAATATCAAAATTTTGACTTTTTAAAACTGGGTCAGCGCTGGCGGCGCTGGCCATAGGCTTATTATAGAGCCGGCGGCGCTCAAAGCAGAAGGTCCGAGTGCTGGCGGCGCTCGTTTTGACTGTCCGGACCTCTTTTACTAAAATTGCCATAACTTATTCATTTCAAAACATTTTAAGGCGATTCTTGAGTCCATTCTCATCAAAATTACCCCCTCTACAACTTATCTTTAGATCACAAATTCAAATTCCAAACGGAAATAGGATAAACACTGCTCACAAGGACAAAGTGATATCTAACTTCACAAATCCTTGGTTTTATAGGTTCAAACTTGAACAAAATAACATCTATACATTCATATGACACCAACTCAGTGTTGTTGTCTTCCTAACATCTTATTTTACAACATTTCATGGTTCGATTGTCTTTTTGAAAATGTTTTACACGAAATTTACGGATCGAACCACCTAGGGTGTAAAAACGACATCTTTTGTGGTAAAAGCTATAACTTCTTTGTTATTTAATATTTTTGAAAGGTTCAAAAAGGGTTTCTCTTTAAAACTCAAAGATCTAGCTTTCTAGCCATAAAAATCCAATTTCTGATTTGTACATTTCAAAATACAACATTAAACATAACATGTATCGTTAGGGTTTTACCGGTAAAACGTGTTATGAATATTTCTACAACTTTTATGCATTTCTCACGTACCAAATCATGTTATAAACACATAGAGCTATGAATATACATATATTACATAGTTAAATACATCTAGACTAGCAAAAAGAGTTTTGATCGGTTAAAAATAGATTTTAACCGATCAAAAGCTATCTAGACTACAAAAATGAAAGAAGAAGACGTTTAGAGCACTTTTAAACCTTTGGGTTTTGATTGCTCTTCTTCTCCTTCTACTGAAGTATGTTGTGTTGCTATTGGACATCCACCAAGGTCTTCCTCTAGCTTTTCCTCACACAAAACCCTAGTGTATCTTCCTTTTCTCTAGAAAATGCTCTCACTTTCTCTCTATTATGCTCTAGCAAATGAACCAACAAGCTTGGCTCAAGTGTGGAGTATCATATATATAGCCACCAACTAACTCCTCATTAGCTTGCTAATTCACCCGTGTTGGTGAAATTAGTGCTTAATTATAATTACTATTGCATTGATTGACTAGTTGATAGACACATGGAATGACTAGGGTTGTTCACCAACTATGACAAGGAGTGATTTAGAAGCAACATTGCAAATCAATCCATCCAAGTGGGTCCCTCAAAAATCTCAGCAAAATGGGGTTGAAATCCCCCATTTTTGATTTAATTTTAATGCTAAAATATACATATATATATATATATATATATATATATATATATATATATATATATATATATATATATATATATATATATACTTATATATATTTATATTGACCAAAGTTTTGACCTCATTTGGACTCCACATTGGACTTGGGAATAAATTCAATTGGGCTCATTCAATTAAATTGTTTGGGCTCAATTTATATAACACATTGGGCTATCATTTAAATAACTATGCTACCTTTAATTAAAATAAACATTGGGCTTGTTAAATTAATTACATGGGCTAGTTATTAAATTAATTACATGGGTTACTAGGTTAATACCTTTGACCTAGTTTAACAACTCATTTGGATTTAAAATATAATCAAATTAGATTTGCTTTAATTAATTATACACATTGCTTTAATTCTTTAAATAAATATACGCATATACAAGTACATTTATTTAATTATCTAAAGTACAATTAATTAGTACAAAAAGTTTAAATTTATTCCTAAATATTTATTAAGTATATTTACAATGACAAATGAAATTCGTGGTCACTACATTCTCCTCCCCTTATAAGAATTCCGTCCCCGGAATTACAAACTTAAACTACTTAAAAAGATTCAGATAGTTAGTCCTCATATTTTCTTCAAGCTCCCACGTAGCTTCCTCAGCATTGTGGTTCCTCCAAAGGATTTTGACAGAATGTATAACTTTATTCCGTAATTTATGCTCTTTCCTATCTAGTATCTGGACAGGAATTTCCTCGTACGATAAGTCTTTCTCGACTTGTATTGGCTCATAGGATATGACATGTTTGTAGTCTGGCTTGTATGGTCATAACACTGATACGTGAAACACATTGTGAATATGTTCTAATTCAGGAGGTAAAGCTACCTTATACGCCACTTCACCCACTCTCTTTAATATCTCGAACGGTCCTTTGAACATCGGACTCAGCTTCCCTTTCTTTCCAAATCTGATCTTCCCTTTCTAGGGAGATACCTTCATGAACACAAAACTCCCAACTTCGAAGTCCCGCTTCTGTCGATGTAAATCGGCGTATTTCTTCTTACGGTCTTGAGCTGCGACTAGCCGAGCTCTTATTACCTTGATAATTTCTACAGTCTGTTGAACCAATTCCGGTCCCAACAGTCGTCGTTCTCCTACCTCATCCCAACATAGAGGTGTTCTGCATTTTCTTCCGTACAATGCTTCGTAAGGCAGCATGCCTATGCTTGCATGATAACTGTTGTTGTATGCAAACTCAACTAGTGGTAGATGGTTTTCCCAACTGCCCTTGAAATCCATCACGCAAGCCCTGAGCATGTCTTCCAATGTCTGTATTGTTCTTTCACTTTGCCTATTTGTCTGCAGATGATATGATGTACTCATTCTTAACTGTGTCCCCAATCTCTCCTGAAGACTTCTCCAAAATTTTGACGTGAAGCGCGGATCTCTGTCTGACACAATTGATACCGGCACCCAATGTCTTGAAACTATCTCCTTGATGTACAGTTTAGCCAATTGATCCAAACTGAACTTAATCCTGATTGGCAAAAAGTGCCCTGACTTTGTTAGTCGATCCACAATTACCCATATTGCGTCATATCCCTTCTGTGTTGCTGGAAGTCGTACCACAAAATCCATTATGATATGCTCCCATTTCCACTCAGGAATTTCTAACGGCTGTAGTAATCCACTTGGTCTCTGATGTTCGGCCTTTACCCTTTGACAAGTTAGGCATCGGCTGACACATTCTGCAACCTCCCTTTTTAAATTTGGCCACCAAAAATGCTGACGCAGATCTTGATTCATCTTCGTACTTCCCGGATGTATCGAGTATCTCGTACTGTGGGCCTCTTGCAAAATCTCCTCTCGTAGTTCAGGCACTAGTGGTACCCAAACACGATTTTCAAACCTTAGCAATCCCATGCTATCCTCCTTGAATTTGACCTCTTTTCCTTTGGTCATTCTTATCCTTATTCGGACACATTCTTCATCTCTGTCTTGAGCCTCTTTCACCCTATCTAACAGAGTTGGGCTGGCTTCCACTTCCATTGATTCATCTGGATTTCTCACCTCCAACTTCATTCGAGTCATCTCTTGAACCAATTGTTCCTGATCTGTCAATATGAACAATTTCTCCCTGCTCTTTCTACTTAGAGCATCTGCTACTATGTTGGCCTTGCCGGGATGGTATAGAATTTCACAATCATAGTCTTTTATCAACTCTAACCATCTCCTTTTCCTCATATTCAACTCCTTTTGTGTGAAGATATACTTCAGACTCTTATGGTGTAAGACCCCGAATTTTATGAAATACAAAATTTAATTTTTCTTCATATATTTTTTTTTTTTGAAACAGTAAGTGGTTAAATTAACAAAATTGAAAGTTAAGGATGTTATGTGCAAATTTTATTTTGTCGGACAATATTCGCTTTGTCGGGGAATATTCGTTTGGTCGGGGAATATTCGTGCCGTACGACGGCGCCGAAATAATAAATTATTGGTGGACCCCACAACGGAATATTTGTCGAATATAGAAAACGACAGAAGTAACCTTTTTAAATAAAAATAGTCAACGGAACTGTTAAAATACCGGTGATAAAAGAATAGTATCATACGGTAGTTTATGGTATTTTCTGTAGCACACGGTACTCTACAGTAACACACGGTATTGCATAGTGTCTCATATTATTGGTCTGATAATTGACACCGTAACTGTTACGCATCATTTCATCGATAATTGTCACTGCATAATATTTTATATTATCAATTCAATAATTGTTGTTACACAGTATTTTGCATTATTGATTTAATAATTGTCATTACACTGTATTTTATATCATTGAGTCAATAATTGTTGTTGCACTGTTTTTAAAATTATTGAACCTAATAATTGTCACAGTAACATATGCACAGTAATTCACATTATTGAATCAATAATTGTCATTACACAGTAACGTATGCTTTATTTTACATTATTGTTATCTCTATTATGATGTTATTTAAACAGTTGTATTTCATTAATTTATTGACTTGATATCTAAGAGCTAACTATACTGTATTTATAACAATTAGTCATAATAATTGAATTGATAAAGTTATTTGTTTATAATATAAAGTTAGGTGATTATTAGGTGATATGAAATGAATGGTGTAGATTAAAGTGTGAATTATTGTTGAATAATTGAATTGATTTGTTTATAATATAAAGTTAGGTGATTATTAGGTGATATGAAATGAATGATGTAGATTAAAGTGTGAATTATTGTTGAATAATTAAATTGATTTGTTTATAATATAAAGTTAGGTGATTATTAGGTGATATGAAATGAATGGTGTAGATTAAAGATAATATAATATTTGAAATGGATGGTGTAGATTAAAAGGTGATCTTTAAATGAATGGTTTAGATTAAATGAATGATAAGATTTTTGGCTATAAATAGAAGCCTTAACTTAAGGATTTTTCATAAACTTCCTTACTTGTTCTTTTTTTCTCTCTCTAAATACTTCTTGTGAAAGTTCTCTCTAAGTGTGCTTAAGTCATCTTGAGTATTTGTGAAGATCTATAAGTATACGTGTACTATTCAAGTTAATCAACCTCATTTAAATCAATATCCAGTCACGTGTTACGGTAAGGGATACCATCTTTTTCATCTTCCATTATTCAAACGTACTATGGTAAGGGATTATCATTATTTGATTCTCGATAATAATATTGTTTCTTCCTTACTCATAAGACGTGCCTTTTATTTCCATGTATTAAATTGTGGGAATAACCTTACGGAGCGGATTGCCGCCTGTTGGTGAATAACCTTTCGTATTCATTCATTATTAATCTCTGAGAATAACCTTACGGAGCGGATTGCCGCCTGTTTGGTGAATAACTCTTTGTACTCAAATTCTATTAAATTGTGGGAATAACCTTACGGAGCGGATTGCCGCCTGTTGGTGAATAACCTTTCGTATTCATTCATTATTAATCTCTGAGAATAACCTTACGGAGCGGATTGCCGCCTGTTTGGTGAATAACTCTTTGTACTCAAATTCTATTAAATTGTGGGAATAACCTTACGGAGCGGATTGCCGCCTGTTGGTGAATAACCCTTTGTATTAATTTCCTTCACCTTTTGTTAATCAAACCTGCTACGGTAAGGGATATTATTTTCTTTCATACTCCTAAATCGAAATTTATTATGGAACTATTGCTTCTATAATTCCTGAAAATATTATATGTTCCATAATAGTTGAACTTCATTATTTCAACTGAACCTTCCTATTTACGTGAACCTTTCTATTGAATTGTAACCGTTATTCTGAACTGTGGATCTTGAATTTCACTCCACATCATGTTGACAATTTGGACATTATTTGAATCTGTACAAAGTAAACTTCCGATACTTATTGTTATCCTATTTCTTCTGTTCATCATTTATATCATTCTAATCATCCAAAAATCAAGCTGTTGTGAATATCTGTGGCCGGGGGCACAGATGTGAAATATTTGTTGAACAGATGATAGGTTAAAGGCGATATAATAGGTTAAAGGCGATACATCTGTTCGGTGTCTTTTATGGCACGTGGTGAATGTTCTCTTTGGCCCGTAGTGCAAAGATGAACTGTTGTTTGGTATGATTATGACCAAAGGCTGAATCTGGTATAATCATGACCGTTGGTGTTATATTGAATGTCTTTGGCCCGTAGTGCAAAGATGAACTGTTGATCTGCATGATTATGATCAGGAACTGTGAATTTGTATTATCTTGACTAATGATATTTCAGATGATAAAAGTTGATGATGTTTTTCCTAAAAAGAGAACCGAGTGGACATTATAGTCTGCATTATTCTTCTAATAGATTATTCATTCCGCTGCTATTATTGATCTGAACGTTGTTTAAGAATTTAACTGCAGTTTTTGATATAAACCTTGTAGTCTATTGTATTCTATCAAGAACTCAACTGTTGAAGACTAATGATAATTTATTCGTCATTATCTTAATCATGTTATTCTTTACTGGGCTATTTGAGCTCACCCTTTCTTTTGTTCCATTGTTTTTCAACAGGAGATGAAAACATAACAGGGTCTAGCCGGGGAATGGAGTGAGGGTCCGAGGAATAGTTATCATAGTCTTCACGTTTTGTAAAATAGTGTGGCAATAATAGTGAAGACTTAGTTGTGTATTATTATACACTGTATTGTAGTACGTTGTGCTTTGTTGTAATAATTTTGTTGTAGTCTTTTGACGACTCAAGTTTGGGCTGTGTGGGCCCAGATTTGGGGGCGTCACAGTTGGCATCAGAGCTTAGGGATATGGTCTTTAATGGCGATCTGGGGTAGAACTAGGAGGGGAGAGACGAATAGAATCAGTCACTAGTGTGTCCTACCTAAAATAGATTTTAGTATCTAATGAGTCAATTTGAATGTAGGAACATGAAGTGATGAGTCAGTTTGTTTGAACTAACAATTATTTTGTGACCACAGTTAAGTATGGCATCTGGAAATCAGAAGGTTAACCACGGAGTACCCGAAGTAAATGTAGAGGCCACAAACAATTCTTCTACAAACTCAGAGTTGAATAATTTGCCTAAAGCAAAAATTATTTGTATCCGATCTAAAGAAGAAGAAGGTGAAAGTTCTACCGTCGTTCTTCCAAATTCGTTCTTTAAAGGATATCCGGAACTTGCGGAAATTGTTGCCTTTAATTTGCTCGACAGTTGGAAACATATCATCACCTGGTTATGCTCGATAACAAAGGATCAGAATATATGGACGTTTCATATAAGTCTTTGGGATTTATGGTGTTCGAGCTATGATTTTCAAGATTATTTAAAAATGATGTATCTATACTTTTGGGCGTTACAATTTAGAGGAATTCAGGTTAAGTTAGTCACTATCGTGGAAACTGTAGTCTATCGAAAATACTATTTTATTGGAAATCATTGGTACGCTACTACTGATGAAGTTGAAGAATCTGAGAAACAGTTCGTTAGAGAACTATTTCGTGGTATCCCCATGGTTGAAATACGTGAAGATCCGGATGAAGTATATGGGACTCGATTTGATGATGACAACCTTGATGATCAAGAAATCGAATGAGGTGATGACCGGTAAGCTATTCATCAATTCTCGAGAAGTCTATGTCATGTTAGATATTGACTCTATCCACTCTTTTATCTCACCTATATGTACTCAACGTTTAAATTTGCCTATTGAAAACTTAAATCTTGTCTTATCAGTTGAAATCTCATTGGGAGAAATACCTATTACATTTACTATCTATAAATCTTGCCTAGTTTAAATCAACAACCTCACATTACCTGTTGACCTTATTTCTTTGGAGATGCATGAATTTGATGTGATTTTAGGAATTGATTGGTTGACTACCCATCATGCTAAAATTGATTGTTTTCATAAGATTATTAGTTTTCATATTCCTAATCAACCTGTCATGCAAATTCAAGCAACTAAACCATTGAAATCTATAACTATTATTTCTAGCCATAAAGTCATTCGTTTATTGAAAAACGGATGTCAAGCCTTTTTAGCCCATGTCATTGATTTGAACAAAAACACGTCAAACTTGAATGATATTCCTATTGTTAATGAGTTCCTGACGTTTTTCCTGAGGAACTTCCTGGTTTACCCCCAAACCGTGAAATTGATTTTTATATTGATCTTGAACCCGGTACCAAGCCCTTTTCCAAAGCTCAATACCAAATGGCTCCCATAGAACGCCAAGAGATGAAAGTTTGATTATTAGATATCGGTATCATTCGAGCGAGGAATGCGAGAAGAGTTTTCAAGAACTCAAGAGGAGACTTGTTTCAGCTCCTGTTCTGACCATTCCATCAGGATCGGGAGAATTTGTCATATATAGCGATGCTTCAGGCAAAGGTCTAGGTTGTGTCCTTATGAAACATGGAAAGGTTATAGCCTATGCCTCTCGACAGCTCAAAGATTATGAGAAAAATTATCCTACTCATGATTTAGAGTTGGCAGCAGTCGTTTTCGCGTTGAAGATCTGGAGACACTACTTGTACGGAGAGAAAGTGGATATCTATACGGATCATAAAAGTCTCAAGTATTTCTTCACCCAGAAGGAACTTAACATGCGACAACGACGTTGGCTTGAGCTGTTGAAGGATTATGATCACACAATCCAGTATCACCCGGGAAAGGCGAACGTTGTAGCTGACGCTTTGAGCAGAAAATCTTATGCGAGTACAAGTGCACTGCTGACAACACAAAAGCGTATTTTGTACGACTTGCAAAAGATGGAGATAGAGCTAAAGACACCAGGGACCCACTCGAAGATTGCTCACGTGCGAGTAGAACCAACTTTAATCGATAAAATTAAAGCTGCTCAAGCTACCGATCCGGAACTGATAAACATGATAAAGAAAGTACAAGAAGGTGTCATTCCCGAAGCAAGAATCGACGAGAAAGGAATACTTCGAGTCAACTCTCGACTCTGTGTTCCTAACGATCCTGAATTAAAGCATAAAATCATGATGGAGGCACACAACACGCCGTTTGCAATCCACCCAGGAGGTACCAAGATGTATCGAGATCTTCGACATACATTTTGGTGGAACAATATGAAAAGAGAGATTGCGGAGTTTATCTCAAGGTGCCTAACTTGTCAACGTGTCAAGGCAGAACATCAAGTTCCTAAAGGTCCATTACAATCACTTGAAGTTCCCGAATGGAAGTGGGAACACATCAATATGGACTTCGTGACGGGTCTTCCAAAAGTTTCTCAAGGCTTAGATGCAATTTGGGTGATCGTAGATAGATTGACCAAATCTGCTCATTTATTGCCTATACAAGAAAACTTTTTACTTGAACGTCTTGCCGGTATGTACATAAATGAGATCGTGAGATTGCATGGCATGCCAGTTTCCATAGTTTCTGATCGAGATCCTAGATTCACTTCACGCTTTTGGACCAGTCTACAAAAAGCTATGGGCACTGAACTACGTTTTAGTTCTGCATATCATCCTCAAACGGACGGACAATCGAAAAGGACGATCCAGACCCTCGAAGATCTTTTGAGACTTTGTGTATTAGACTTCAAAGGAAGTTGGGATAAGTACTTGCCGTTGGTGGAATTTTCTTACAACAACAGTTACCAAGCAAGCATAGGCATGACTCCATTCGAGGCATTGTATGGAAGGAAGTGTCGCTCTCCAATATGTTGGAATGAGGTAGGAGAAGCAAAATTGTTGGGACCCGAGTTGGTACGCTTGACGACCGAAAAGATCCAAATGATCCGACAACGAATACAGACCGCACAAGAACGACAAAAGAGTTATGCTGATCTTCATCGGAGAGACGAAAGTTTCAACGTCGGAGATCATGTATTCTTACGTGTTTCTCCATGGAAAGGGGTTACGAGATTCGGAAAGACAGGAAAGCTTAACCCTCGATTTATTGGCCCATTTGAAATCCTCGATCGAATAGGAACCGTAGCCTACAGACTAGCCTTACCACCAAGTATGTCTCGCATCCATAACGTTTTTCACATATCTATGTTACGTAAATATGTGAAGGACCCAAACCACGTCATTGAGTTAGAACCAGACATTATAGCAGAGGATTTAACATACGAGGAAGTACCTGTTAAGATCCTGGATAAGAAGGAGCAGATCCTACGCTCAAAGGTTATACCTCAAGTTAAGGTTTTATGGAGGAACCAAGATACTGAGGAAATGACCTGAGAGCTAGAATCTGAGATGAAATCTAAGTATCCTTACCTCTTCGATATGTCAGGTACGTCAATTTCGGGGACGAAATTTCATAAGGAGGGGAGGTTGTAAGACCCCGAATTTTATGAAATACAAAATTTAATTTTTCTTCATATATTTTTTTTTTTTTGAAACAGTAAGTGGTTAAATTAACAAAATTGAAAGTTAAGGATGTTATGTGCAAATTTTATTTTGTCGGACAATATTCGCTTTGTCGGGGAATATTCGTTTGGTCGGGGAATATTCGTGCCGTACGACGGCGCCGAAATAATAAATTATTGGTGGACCCCACAACGGAATATTTGTCGAATATAGAAAACGACAGAAGTAACCTTTTTAAATAAAAATAGTCAACGGAACTGTTAAAATACCGGTGATAAAAGAATAGTATCATACGGTAGTTTATGGTATTTTCTGTAGCACACGGTACTCTACAGTAACACACGGTATTGCATAGTGTCTCATATTATTGGTCTGATAATTGACACCGTAACTGTTACGCATCATTTCATCGATAATTGTCACTGCATAATATTTTATATTATCAATTCAATAATTGTTGTTACACAGTATTTTGCATTATTGATTTAATAATTGTCATTACACTGTATTTTATATCATTGAGTCAATAATTGTTGTTGCACTGTTTTTAAAATTATTGAACCTAATAATTGTCACAGTAACATATGCACAGTAATTCACATTATTGAATCAATAATTGTCATTACACAGTAACGTATGCTTTATTTTACATTATTGTTATCTCTATTATGATGTTATTTAAACAGTTGTATTTCATTAATTTATTGACTTGATATCTAAGAGCTAACTATACTGTATTTATAACAATTAGTCATAATAATTGAATTGATAAAGTTATTTGTTTATAATATAAAGTTAGGTGATTATTAGGTGATATGAAATGAATGGTGTAGATTAAAGTGTGAATTATTGTTGAATAATTGAATTGATTTGTTTATAATATAAAGTTAGGTGATTATTAGGTGATATGAAATGAATGATGTAGATTAAAGTGTGAATTATTGTTGAATAATTAAATTGATTTGTTTATAATATAAAGTTAGGTGATTATTAGGTGATATGAAATGAATGGTGTAGATTAAAGATAATATAATATTTGAAATGGATGGTGTAGATTAAAAGGTGATCTTTAAATGAATGGTTTAGATTAAATGAATGATAAGATTTTTGGCTATAAATAGAAGCCTTAACTTAAGGATTTTTCATAAACTTCCTTACTTGTTCTTTCTTTCTCTCTCTAAATACTTCTTGTGAAAGTTCTCTCTAAGTGTGCTTAAGTCATCTTGAGTATTTGTGAAGATCTATAAGTATACGTGTACTATTCAAGTTAATCAACCTCATTTAAATCAATATCCAGTCACGTGTTACGGTAAGGGATACCATCTTTTTCATCTTCCATTATTCAAACGTACTATGGTAAGGGATTATCATTATTTGATTCTCGATAATAATATTGTTTCTTCCTTACTCATAAGACGTGCCTTTTATTTTCATGTATTAAATTGTGGGAATAACCTTACGGAGCGGATTGCCGCCTGTTGGTGAATAACCTTTCGTATTCATTCATTATTAATCTCTGAGAATAACCTTACGGAGCGGATTGCCGCCTGTTTGGTGAATAACTCTTTGTACTCAAATTCTATTAAATTGTGGGAATAACCTTACGGAGCGGATTGCCGCCTGTTGGTGAATAACCTTTCGTATTCATTCATTATTAATCTCTGAGAATAACCTTACGGAGCGGATTGCCGCCTGTTTGGTGAATAACTCTTTGTACTCAAATTCTATTAAATTGTGGGAATAACCTTACGGAGCGGATTGCCGCCTGTTGGTGAATAACCCTTTGTATTAATTTCCTTCACCTTTTGTTAATCAAACCTGCTACGGTAAGGGATATTATTTTCTTTCATACTCCTAAATCGAAATTTATTATGGAACTATTGCTTCTATAATTCCTGAAAATATTATATGTTCCATAATAGTTGAACTTCATTATTTCAACTGAATCTTCCTATTTACGTGAACCTTTCTATTGAATTGTAACCGTTATTCTGAACTGTGGATCTTGAATTTCACTCTACATCATGTTGACAATTTGGACATTATTTGAATCTGTACAAAGTAAACTTCCGATACTTATTGTTATCCTATTTCTTCTGTTCATCATTTATATCATTCTAATCATCCAAAAATCAAGCTGTTGTGAATATCTGTGGCCGGGGGCACAGATGTGAAATATTTGTTGAACAGATGATAGGTTAAAGGCGATATAATAGGTTAAAGGCGATACATCTGTTCGGTGTCTTTTATGGCACGTGGTGAATGTTCTCTTTGGCCCGTAGTGCAAAGATGAACTGTTGTTTGGTATGATTATGACCAAAGGCTGAATCTGGTATAATCATGACCGTTGGTGTTATATTGAATGTCTTTGGCCCGTAGTGCAAAGATGAACTGTTGATCTGCATGATTATGATCAGGAACTGTGAATTTGTATTATCTTGACTAATGATATTTCAGATGATAAAAGTTGATGATGTTTTTCCTAAAAAGAGAACCGAGTGGACATTATAGTCTGCATTATTCTTCTAATAGATTATTCATTCCGCTGCTATTATTGATCTGAACGTTGTTTAAGAATTTAACTGCAGTTTTTGATATAAACCTTGTAGTCTATTGTATTCTACCAAGAACTCAACTGTTGAAGACTAATGATAATTTATTCGTCATTATCTTAGTCATGTTATTCTTTACTGGGCTATTTGAGCTCACCCTTTCTTTTGTTCCATTGTTTTTCAACAGGAGATGAAAACATAACAGGGTCTAGCCGGGGAATGGAGTGAGGGTCCGAGGAATAGTTATCATAGTCTTCACGTTTTGTAAAATAGTGTGGCAATAATAGTGAAGACTTAGTTGTGTATTATTATACACTGTATTGTAGTACGTTGTGCTTTGTTGTAATAATTTTGTTGTAGTCTTTTGACGACTCAAGTTTGGGCTGTGTGGGCCCAGATTTGGGGGCGTCACATATGGTCTGTGAATATCTCATATTTCTCTCCATACAAATAATGTCTCCAAATTTTAAGGGCAAACACTACCGCTGCTAGCTCCAAGTCGTGGGTAGGGTATCCCTTCTCATAATCCTTCAACTGTCTGGACGCATACGCAACGACCTTGCCGTTTTGCATAAGCACACAACCAAGTCCCTTGTGTGATGCATCACTGTAGACCGTAAAACCTCCTGTATCGTCCAGTAAAGTCAATACAGGTGCTTCACTAAGTCTTTTCTTTAGCTCCTGAAAACTCTCCTCGCACTTCTCCGTCCATACATATTTCACTGTCTTCCTTGTTAAATTTGTCAACGGTGTTGCTATCTTTGAAAAATCTTGAATGAATCTCCGATAGTACCCTGCTAACCCCAAGAAACTTCTTACCTCCGTCGGCGTCCTTGGTTGTTCCCAATTCATCACTGCTTCTACCTTCGCTGGATCCACTGAAACTCCCTCCTTGTCAATAACATGACCTAAAAATTGAACTCTCTCCAACCAGAATTCACACTTCGAAAACTTAGCATACAACTGCTCCTTTCGTAAAATCTCCAACACCACTCTTAGGTGTTCAGCATGCTCCTCCTCCGTTTTAGAATACACCAGAATATCGTCAATGAACACGACTACAAATTTATCCAAGTACTGCTTGAATATTCTGTTCATCATGTCCATAAATGCAGCTGGTGCATTCGTTAGTCCAAATGACATCACCAGAAACTCATAATGCCCATATCGAGTTCTGAATGTCGTCTTGGGTACATCATCCTTCCTGACCTTCAACTGATGATAACCAGTCCTCAAGTCAATCCTTGAAAAATACATCGCCCCTTTCAATTGATCGAATAGATCGTTAATTCGTGGCAACGGGTACTTGTTCTTAATTGTTACCTTATTCAGCTCCCTATAATCCATACACAGTTTCATCGATTCATCCTTCTTCTTTACAAACAACACCGGTGCTCCCCATGGAGAAACACTTGGCTGAATGTACTTATTATCCAACAACTCCTACAGTTGAATCATTAACTCCTTCATTTCTACCGGAGCCATCCTATATGGTGCCTTTGATATTGGTGTTGTCCCCGGTACCAAATCAATTATAAATTCTATCTCCCTATCTGGCGGTAAACCTGGCAGTTCATTTGGAAACACGTCCATGAACTCCCTAACTACTGGTATTTGCTCCATCTCGGGATTCACCATCTGTGTGTCCACTACGTGAGCCAAATAGCCTGCACAACCTTTCTTTAACAATTTCTTGGTCTGTATCATCGTCAGACATGCAGATTGTCTAGACGACTTGCTGCCATAAAATATGACTTTAGACTTATTCGGCGTCTTAAGGTGTATGCACTTCTTTTTACAATCAATTATCGCTCCGTGGTTAAACAACCAATCCATTCCAAGTATAACGTCAAACTCCCCCAAACGTATCGGGATTAAACTTACACTCAACTTCTGACCCCTGATTTCAGTACAACAATTTCTATGTATATACTCTACAGGAATCACTTCTTTATTTGCCACTTCTATGTTTATTGTGTTCTCTAGTTTTTCTCTAGGCAATTCTAACCGTCTAGCAAATTCATCAGACACAAATGAACAGGTAGCACCCGAATCAAATAATACATAAGCATTTATATCATTGATCGGAATAATACCTGACACCACGTCTTTTGATTCAACGGCATCCTGTACCGTCATATTGAAAGTCCGTGCCGTTGGTTTGTTTTGTGGCACCGGCCCTCCAATGGTAAGTTTGTTGTTGTTGCTTCCCCTAAAGCCCGAACTTCCCCCGGTATTCTTCTTCTTTGGACAATCTTTAAACTGATGGTCCATGGCCCCGCAGGCGAAACAACCCTTCCTCTTTGGGGTGGGACAATTAGGAGCGATGTGCCCCTCTTGCCCACAGTTGTAGCAGACGTTCCTTCCTTTCATGCACTCCCCGATGTGGTTCTTTTCGCACTGACTGCATTTACTTGCTTTCTTTGATTCACTTCCCTGGGGTGTCCCCGAACTGCTATGGTTGTTGTTCCACTTACGCTTATTAGAGTTGCTACCCCTGCTGCTACCCTCTCGGTTTCCTCCTTCTCCTTTCTTCTTGTTCCGTTCCTAGTTGTGCTTGTTTAAAGCTTCGTTCCCACCTTCAGCTATGATAGCTTTCTCCAGTAATGTGGCAAAGTTGGTGATCTGGAGAACAGCTACTCGACTGTAAACCCACGGTTTCAGCCCCTGCTCAAATCTTCTGGCGTGTCTCGCCTCAGTGTCCACCTGATGTGGAGCAAATCTTGCCAATTCATTGAACCTGGCAGCATATTCGGATACGGACAAGTTACCCTGCTTAAGCTCTAGGAATTTGATTTCCATCCTAGCCTGTGTACTATCTGGAAAGTAGTTCTCCAAGAATACTTCTTTGAATCGCGCCCACACGATCGTTCCCTCCCCTGCTCTATTTTTATTGGCCTTCCACCAGTGGCTGGCCTCCCCTTTCATCATGAAGGTAGCAAATTAGGGCATTTGCTCCTCCGCTACTCATGCGACCTCGGAGACTTTTTCCATCTCCTCTATCCAGGTCTGTGCTTCTATAGGATCCGTGGTTCCTTTGAACTCGGGTGGTCCTATTAGTTTGAAATCCTTAAAGCTTGCTAGTGGAGTGCAATGGTTTGTTGCTCTAGTAGCCTCTGCGTTGCGTCCGTGGAATGCTCCCATTAGCATTTCCATGAACTCTTGGACAGGGTTTGATGGTACCCCTCCTGCATTGACTGACTCTTCGGGTGGTGGTGGGGGTAGTCGTTGATTTCTTCTCTGTGGCGGCATTTTCTGTATAAAGAAAATTTAATATATTAAAGTTGTTTCAATCTTTTTACTTTCATTTTGTAGCTTAAGTAATTTAAACTAAAGCACAAATAATTTTCTCGACACATATAAACATTAACGAAAATGCATTTATATTCATATGCTAAAACACAATGCATAGCACTTTTACATCATAAGCATACTGCTATAAACGCTGCTAACCCCGATAATTAAAACAAAAGACGGGATCTAATATAAACATATCCCACAACTTCATAGAGTTGGGATTTACAACATACTAACCCTCTATCAAGACAAAAGTTGGGTTTCCACTGCATCTATGTACATAAATAAATAAAGGAAATAATACAACTAACGGCGCATCCCTCGACGAACTGCGTCGTCGTACTCCTCATCTCCAATAGCCCTGACCACGCCCCTACTAATGGTGTGCAAGGTCTGGCCCTTCTCAGCAGGATAATAGTGCACCCTACTCTGGAATCTACCAAAGGATGAGCGATAGACGTAACTGAGTCTATCTATCCTCACCCTTTTCTCCCTAACCTCGTCCTCCAGCTCCATCATCTGTCCGTGAGCTGCATCACGCTGGATCTCCATATCTATCCTCGTCTCCTCTGCCTGCTGCATCTGGCCCCTCATGGCCTCCCTCTCTGCTTGTGTCTGCTGAATCTTCAGCTCATCGGCTACCAACTTGGTCTCCATCTCGGTCATCCTCGCCTTCAGCTCTATGTTCTCGCCGGAGAACATATAAGCTGTATCTCTGTACTGCTCCTCCGTCTGCTAGTGGATCTGGTTCTGCTCCTCTAGGTGCTGAACCCTCTCCTCTAACTCATCATTAGTCGTAGTCAGAGTATCGATGATGTCACTGGCGACGGTACCCATGCCATCAACATACTCTGCTGGCTCCTCATCCTCCTCATCCTCAGTATCGTCCTCCTCCTCACTGTACTGCTACATAACTCCTCCCCAGACAGCGTCCTCTCTATCTCCCTCCTCGGGATCTGACTCTGGTTACTCAATCGGTGCAGCCACCCGTGGCTGTACGGTATCCATGTGGATATCAGTATAAATCACCTCATCTACCGCAGTACTCGACTGGCCTATCTCCGTCATCCTATAATCACACAAATAACACATGTTAGTACAGCAATAAAATATATTCATTGATGAAATGAAATGATATTTTATCATGTACATCTCGGCTAGATGGATTTTCTCAATCCATCTCCAAAAATACACAACATGATGAATCTCCCCGATTCATCTCCTAACGCACTCGATAAAAGTTTAGTACTAAGGTTATAACCTAGGTTTCGCAATCCTAGCGTTTCTAACCTACAGCTCTGATACCAACCTGTGACGATCCCAAATTCGGGTTCTTTAACCTCGGGTTTGGTTCTCACTGTACAATACTTAACTACAATGAAATACATAAATTGTATTCAAACTACGCGGAATAATACAAAAGGTTCCTTCTCAAAAGGCTACACTTCCCAAGGTCTATTAACCTTAATCGTAACATTACATATCTTAAGGGAAATACAAAAGATTTACAACAGTAATTACATAACAGTAATTTTAAACTAGCATTCATCTACTAAAGCTAAGCATTCGCTTTCCCCTTACCCCTGTCCAATTTAGAGCTTTCGGGATTGGCTGAAATATAATCATGATATAGCAAGAATGAGCAACTAAATGGCTTAGCAAGTTTGTAAACAACAATTATACGATATATCATGATGAAGGGAAATAACTTCAAGGTTTTCAACAATAACAATTTTGAAAGATATCAAAAATCAATGTTCAATAAAAGATTGGTTTGACTCTTTACTGCTGAAGTATTAAGGTTAAGCGTACACGACAACCAATACAAGTTTCCTTTACTTATGTACACTTTATTATTCCATGCAAATGTTTGATTTCAAGTATCCCTATTCGAACTCATTATTCAAGGTTCAAATATCTGTTATGCCATAATCACACTTACGTGCATTTCAAAAGTCGTTCAATTATTGAACTGACTTTAAGTTTTAAAGTCCTTATGTATAAACTATTATGAAATACGAGTCTAAGCCATTGTTCAGCTAGATCAATAATGTCATGATAAATTGAATTCTATGATTCTTAATGCTAAACCAAACCATATTATACCGGGGCAGTATCTGTTAAAGTTGAAATGAACAACCCTTATAGTAAGGGCTTAAAATTACAAATTTGGATATAATTCCTATATGGCATGGTTGCGTCACTAGATATTTTATATTGTGCACAATGTATCCGTACAATGGGTTGATCCCCCAAAGTACGCATCTTTGGTTATTATCAATTGGTATATAGATTGTTAATAGTCTTAACTATATTGGTCTTATGACCACTGGTTATTGTCATCCTTTATATAAATGTCAATAGTCTTCATGAAGTTCAAGGTCACTTGACCATCAACATGCAAATTCTTCGATATTGAAATATAAAGTAAATGCCTATGCATCTTTTTCAGTTATCATAAAAAAAAGTTATCGTTATTCCTGATTATAATGCCATAAACTATTTTAATTTATATACTTGCTGAGACATTCGTTGCTTACACTTGCTTAAAACTAAAACTTTCAGCTAAGCATGAGTTCTCAGAAGGTTCCAAAAAGGACAAGAGCAAAGGAAAAGCCAATGAGTAGCTGTATTATTGTTCCGCTTAAATATTTAGTTATGTCGCTAAAACTTTTATTATGATGTCACGATTTATAATAAAGATTAATTAACCTGGGATATTATGTTTTGTTAAAATGAACAATGTATTTAACATTATATTTAATGATTGAATGGGTAGATAGTTGTGTGTTGGATGTTGTACCGTGAGCACCGAACCCGGGGTTTAGAGAACCAGGATATGGGGGCGTCACAAACGCCCCCTAGTTTTAAATCAGACTAACTATTAGAAACTCTTTTCTAATATTTTTCTTTAGGATTGAACTAATATCTACTTATCGTGCATAAGCAATATCAGGTTCACTTGACCATTAACGTGCAAATTCTTCGATTTAGAAATATAAAGTACATGCCTATGCATCTTTTTCAGTTGTCATCAGAAACGTTATCATTATTCCTGATTATAATGCCATAAACTATTTTATATACTTGCTGAGTCATTCGTTGCTCACACTTGCTTAAAATTAAAAATTTCAGCTAAGCTCAAGTTCTCGGAAGGTTCCAAGAAGAACAAGGGCAAAGGAAAATCCAAGGAGTAACTGTATTATTGTTCCGTTTAAATTTTTAGTTACGTCGCTAAGACTTTTATTACGATGTCACATTTTTTAATAAAGGTTAGTTAATCTGGGATATTATATTTTGTTAAAATGAAAAATGTATTTAACATTGTATTTAATGATTGAATGGGTAGATAGTTGTGTGTTGGATATTGTACCGTGAGCATTGAGCCCGGGATTTAGAGAACCAAGATTTGGGCGTGTTACAAACGCCCTCTAGTTTTAAATCAGACCAACTATTAGAAATTATTTTCTAATATTTTTCTTTAGGATTGAACTAATATCTACTTAACGTGCATAAGCAATATCAGGTCTAGTGCATATCATCCATATATGATAGATCCTATAATCAAAGTATAAGGTATCTTGTTCATGTAATCTCTCTTTTTGGTGTCTATGAGGATAAATTATTTGAGAAATTTATTCCTTGGCTCATCAACATGAGTCCTCTTAGAGTTTTGCATGCTAAACTCTTTTAGCATCAAATCAATGTACATTCTTGGGTCAAGCCAACCATCCTTTACGATCTATCTTTATAGACATTTATTCCCAATGGAATGTTAGGATGCCTCTCCTAAGTACTTTACGGAGAAGTGTTTAGACAACTACATCTTTACTGATTGTAGCATCGATATTGTAATGAAATGAAATTTGTCAAAGTTATAAATATTATAATTAATTAATGAAATTAAGTTCTTGGAAATGTGATAAGTGTTTTGGGACAAGTCATTTATGTATTATTTGATTAAAGAATAAAATTCAAGCCTAATGAAACAAATTTGAAAAAAAAGGACTTGAAATAGTTAAGAAATAAGTAAGAAGGAATTTAATTGAATTACAATTCTCTAGGATTCTTGGCTAATTACCAAAACACCCTTGGCAAGTTATAAAATGACGATGATATCCTAGGATGGTCTAATTACCATTATGTCCTTATTTGGTAATGAGAAGTGTCATAAGTGACCTTAACCATGTATGGTTTAAGTTAACTAGCCTAGTTAATTGTTGGAATAATACATACAAGTGTTGTATGTATATATTTAGTAAGTATAAGCATGATAGCTTGGCTTATTTTCATTTTTCATCTTCCAAGTTTGCTAAGTAAGAGTTCTTAAGAGAGAAAAGAAGAGTAGAGCTAGGGTTCCATAGAAAGCTCAAGAGATTGCAAGAAAGTGATTAAGAGTAGAGGAAATAGCCATCAAAGTGGAGCATACAACCTTTAGAAGCTTCATACCTAGAAGGAGAAGAGCTACAAGAAGGTTTAAAAGTTTTTTTTTTGTCTCTAAAACCTTCATCTGTGTGTTCCTATGAGCTTAGAATGAAGTTTATATGTAGCCATGCAAGTATTCATGGTTAGAAGTAAGATTTATGTGAATCTATGTGGTGTATGTATGATATATGAGGAAATCATAAGCATTAAAGTTGTAATATAAAGGTGGTGAACTATTCATGCATGTATTCAAGACTAGGAAGCATAATTTGTGGAAGATCATGTGTTATCTGCTGATAGATATGATGAAACCCTAGATGAAGGTGTTGAACATGTTTGATTCATGTGTTAATTCTTGCTTGATAGCATGATAGAATCATTAATAGTTGAAATACATGACTTGTTAAGAAAAAAATAAAATATTAGGCTATATTTTTCATGTAGACCAAATCATAATCTGTAACGTGCATTAGAAGGTGCATTAAGATGTTATGTGAATATACAAAGTTGCTAAATAAGCATGTGTTAATGTATATGAGGTATAGAGTTCAAGGATTCAAACAGTGTTCAAAAGTGAATTTTGTTAAAGTTGACAAAATTTCACTAAAGGGTGATTTTTGGCCATTTTGTGTAATTGGAGGTTAAATAAAGCTAAACAACTATGTTTTATGTATATACAAGTGTTATTGTTGATTTGGAAGTCATTTGGTGCTTATAGCGATTAATGAGAGTTTTAAACATTTAAAAATGTTCACCGACACCTAAAATAAAATTATGGAAAAATAGAATCATTTGAAAACTTTTAAATATTTTGAAGGCCCATGCAAGTCAAATAAATGTTATATGTGCTAAATTATGTGTTGGAATAGAGGAATATGATTTATGGCAAAAAATAACATCAAAATTGGAAAAGAAAAAAAATTCAGCCAAATCTGGCCTCAACCAGATTTTTAGGGCAAATCTACGGCCCCGACCGTGAGCAACATATTTCATTTTTTTTGTATTTTAATCCGAAAGGAAATGTTTTAATATTAAATAATAAAGGTATGTATTATAAGCCATAAAATGATTAATGTGGTATATATTAAGATATGAGTTAATGATGTGTTATGTGTTAAGGGTTATGTAAAGGTAAATGATAACTTGTATAGCAAGGTTTAACTTGCATGTGTATGTAACTAATGCATGAATCAATATTATGGTTATGTAGGACATAATCGGGATACAATATTACAGGTAAACGTAAACGAGGACAAATGCAAGTATTCTTTTCGAACTCTCATTTGTAGTTCCATGAACAATGTTAAATGTCATGCATTCTTATAATCATTTTTAAAGTTCATTCATCATTGAATTATTTTTGAAAAAGGTTGATGCCAATCTTGATCCGGCTAGACACAAGTAATGATTCATTATTGAAATCAAATATTTATTATTATGTCTTCCGATCCATATTGTTATGGTGAGGAATCTATGAAATGCTGTAACAAAACAACCCTGATAAAAAGGGGAAATAAAGGATAAAGGAAAATATATTTTTTATGGCGTGGTTGCGTCGCTATATGTTTATTTTGTGCACAATATAAAAGTACGATAGGCTGATCACCTGGAGTACACATCTAAATTGAAAGACAGTCTTATAACTAAATTGAGCAGTATCAGTCTTTATGATTGGTATTGTTCTTAATGAGTTCTTGGTCTTGTGACCGTACAACAAATATGGTTCATGTTTCAAGATAATCATGCAAAGAATTATGTTATATTATCATGTTCATTCACAAAATTGTTATTAGATCAGCCTTATTGTAAAAGATTCTCTTTCATTATTTCAAAAATATCATGTCAATATTTTGTTATGTACTTGTTGAGATTTTTTATGCCTACCCTTGCTTTAAAATGATATTTTAGCTCAACCCGAACAGGCAGAGGGGTCAGGAACCGATAAAGGAAATGGGAAGGCTAGCAAGCAATGATTGGGTAGCTACAGGACTACTGTACAAGTAATATTTTTGTAATAGGAAGAATTTATATTGTAATTAAAGGTCAGTAAACTTGGGAATAGTTATATATTAATGTAAATTAAGTTTTATTATTCAAGAATGAATGGATGGAATTGAATGGTAGAGTAGTATCATGAGCACCAAATCTGTGGTTCAAGGGACCTAGACTTGGGGGTGTCATAGGTTGGTATCAGAGCTAATAGGTTATAAACCTTAGGTGGGGAAACCTTAAGAGTATGACATTAAAGAATATAGTGAAACTCATTTAAAGTTCTAGGAGGCGAATGGTGAAAATTATTAAAGTTAATTTTTTCATAATATGTGTGATGTTTATGTGTTTTGTATAATAAAGGTAAGGAAAATTGCATTGAACTAAAATAATTGTTCTTGAGATTTTGTAGTATGCCGGAGATTGGAGAATCCAATCGAACAGTAGAGGAAGAATGTCGAGATATTCAGGTGGATGTGATGATTACTGGACCAGCTATGGCAATAGTACCAGCCGAGGACAGTGGACAAGAGGAAGATCCGATGAGCTGGAAGGAGAATGCGTCATCCGAGCAGAGAGAGGCCGACCAAGAATGGGTAACCGACTTGATACAATAGAACAGTGAATTTGTAGACATGATTTTGGAGCTAGAGACTCAGGCAGTAGAACGACAAATAACTGTTAAGCAGAATGAGATGGCAGTGCAAGTATTGGTTAGTCGAAATATGGAACTGGGAGATAAGCTGAGACAGGAAGAATAGAAGGTTCAGGAACTGAGGAATGAAAAGGAAGCCTTGGAGGCTAAATTGAAGGAGGCGATTGCTGAGATAGTCAGGTACGAACATGACGGGGCTAAAGTAGTAAGGAAGATAAATTTAGTAGAAAAAGAAGTAAGGGCTAAGAAAGCCAGGATTGATAGTATGAGAGTAAAAATGGACAGAATGAGCTATGGATTTCGCTCAACTTTGGGAAGGGCATAAGACAGGGTGTATTATTACCTGTAGAATATGATCAGTCGACTAATACATTGAGTAGGTGGAAAATGATAGCAATCATGGATGAAGAATACGATGATGCAGTTTGGCGTGGAATGCTCACATAGGATAGTGTATCAGATGTATATAGTTATATGTATATCTATGTGTGTATGTAATGTAAATCCCTAGTTTTTGTTATAGAAGGGATAAAAAGTGTCATGTAACCTCTTTTGTTCTAAGGAGGGAAGTCCTAGTTTATTGTATAGATTTTGAATTGTAAATCCCGACTTTTGTTGTTTTAAGGGATAAAATGGTTTATAGCAATATGCTAAATGTCATGTAAGGTGCTAGGCACTAGTTAAATTTGCATATGAATATAAATGCAATTATTAAATGTGTTGTGAAATGGCTATATGTTTAAGTTAACATGAGAATGTGACATGTGAATGATAAGATGATAATCATTACAGAATTGTTAAACAAAAATGCCGCCTAGACGCAGACAGAATGTTCAACCTCCACCAAATGAGTCAGTAAATGCTCCAGAGGAGCCAGTTAACCCCATGAAGTAATTTATAGATTTGTTAATGGGAGCTTTCCAAAACAGAAATATAAACCCTGTGGGTGATCAACTGGTAGTTGTTCGTATTGCTACATTCAAAGACTTTAAAGTTGTAGGACCCCCAGAGTTCAAGGGGACGATGAATCCAGTAGAAGCCCAGAACTGGGTGATTGAAATGGAAAAAGTGTTTAACGTAGCTAATATTGCAGAAGAAGAAAATTTTGCTTTTGCTACGTTTATGCTTAAAGGATAAGCAAATTATTGGTGGGGAAATAACAAAGGAAGATTGGGAACGGGAGTTGCATCATGGGAAAGATTCAAAGAATTGTTCTTCGAGGCTTACTTTCCTCTGGTAACTCAAGACATGATGGAAGTACAATTCCTAGAACTGAAGCAAGAAAATATAACCGTGGCCGAGTATGCGACTAAATTTAATGAATTAGCAAGGTTTGCTCCACACCAGGTGGACATAGAACAGAGAAAAGCAAAAAAAATTGAACGCAGACTGAAGCCGTGGATTTACAACAAAGTTTTAATATTTCAGATTGGGACTTTTACGGGAGTAATGGAGAAGGATATTTTAGCTGAAAGAGGCAACGACGCCTTAATAAAGTACAAGCAAGAACAACGTGGCAATAGAAGCGATGAAGCCAACAGAGAGGGGAGTACTGGAGGAAGCTACTCTAATAAACGAAAATGGAATAATAATAGTAACACATCTAGAACCAAGCAGGGAGAACCAAAGAAGAAAATGGAACCATATCCCACTTATGGTAAGGGACACTCGGGAGTGTGTTTGAAGGGAAATAATGTATGTTTCAGGTGCGGTCAAGAAGGGCACATTACACCGAATTATCCAAATACCAAAGGCGAATAAAGGATGTTTCAATTGTGGGGAAATAGGGCATCGGATTAAAGACTGTCCTAAGAAGAAAATTGATGGGGGAAGTAAAAGCAAAAGAAATACCAGTGGGAAGCTTGCTATCGCGGACCTACTCAACCAGGAAGACCGACAACACATACCTTTAACATGATGGTACAGGATGTAGTGGCATCAAAAGATGTGCTGTCAGGTATCATTCCTATCAATAACATAAATTCTTATGTATTATTTGATTCGGGTGTTACCTGCTCCTTTATATCTGATGAATTTGCCAAGAGATTGAATTTACCCCAAAAAAAATTAGAAAATATGTTGAATATAGAAGTAGAAAACAAGGAAGTAATTCAGGTGCAAAATATTCATCGGGATTGCTGTTTGACGATAAGAGGGCATAAGTTAATAGTTGATTTAATTCCTGTTCGATTAGGAGAGTTTGATGTAATACTGGGAATGTATTGGTTGTATAACCATGGGGTGGTGATTAACTGCCAAAAGAAATGTGTGAACTTTCAGACTCCTGCCAAGTCTAAGGTAGTATTTTATGGTAGCAAATCGCCAAGGCAATCTTGTTGTTTGACGATAATGCAGGCCAAAAAGCTGTTAAGAAAAGGGTGTATAGGATATTTAGCACATATGGTGGATACACAGAGAATGGGACCGAAAATGGGTCAGATACCAATAGTAAAGGATTATGCGGATGTATTTCCAAATGAATTTCCAGGACTTCCGTCGGACTGGGAGATTTAATTTGTAATAGATCTTGCACTGGGAACGACACCAGTTTCGAAGGCACCGTACAGAATGACTCTAGTTGAGTTGATTATTCAGTTGTAGGAATTGTTGGATAAGAAGTATATCCAACAAAGTGTATTTCCTTGGGGAGAACCAGTTTTATTTGTAAAGAAGAATGATGGATCGATAAGACTTTGTATCGACTACAGGGAGTTGAACAAAGTGACAATTAAAAACAAGTACCCATTACAAGGATCGGTGATTTGTTTGACCAATTACGGGGAGCCAAGTAGACTTGAGAAGTGGTTATCACCAGTTGAAGGTGAGACCTGAAGATGTACCTAAGACAGCATTTATGACTCGTTATGGTTATTACGAGTTACTGGTGATGTCTTTTGGTTTGACAAATGCACCAGCTGCATTTATGGATTTGATGAATAGAATATTCAAGCAATATTTAGACAAGTTCGTGGTGGTGTTCATCGACGACATTTTAATTTATTCAAAGACTCAGGAAGATCATGCAGAACATTTGAGAATAGTGTTAGAAAAGTTGAGAGAAGCAAAACTATATGCAAAATTCTCGAAATGTAAATTTTGGTTGGAAAGAGTGAAATTTCTAAGGCACGTGATTGATCAGGAAGGGATATCAGTGGATCTAGCGAATGTAGCAGCAGTAATAAATTGGGAACAACCAAAGACACTTATAGAGGTGCAAAATTTTCTTGGTCTAATAGGATATTATAGAAGATTTATTAAAGACTTCTCGAAATTATTAGGACCTCTAACTAATTTGACAAGGAAAGCTGTGAAATTTGTATCGTTGGAAAAATGTGAAGAGAGTTTTCTAGATCTTAAGAAAATATTAAGTGAAGCGCCTGTATATCATTGCCTGATGATACAGGAGGGTTTGCAGTGTACAGTGACGCATCGCATAAGGGACTTGGTTGTGTGTTAATGTAGAACGACAAGGTTATAGCGTATGCGTTAAAGCAGCTTAAAGACTATGAGAGAAGGGTATCCTACCCATGACTTAGAGTTTACAGCAGTAGTTTTTGCCTTGAAGATATGGAAATATTATCTGTATGGAAAGAAGTGTGAAATATATATATATCATAAAAGTCTGAAGTATATTTTTACCTAGAAAGATTTGAATATGAGGCAGAAGAAGTGGTTAGAATTAATTAAGGATTACGATTGTGAAATTCTATGCCATCCAAGAAAAGCTAATGTTGTGGCCGACGCCTTAAGTAGGAAGGGCTGGGAGAGGTTGGAGATGATAACTGCTCAGGAGGAGCTAATCAAAGAAATGGAAATGATGAAAATAGAAGTGACGTATCCGATGGAGTTGAAAGAAAGGTTATATGTGATAGAAGCTCATCTAACATTATTGGATAAGGTGAAGGAAGCTCAGATTCATGATCAAGAATGCGGTCAAATCAAAAAACGCATTACTGATGGAAAAGAGACAAGATTCAAAGTAGATGATAGTGGATTACTTAGATGTGAAGGAAAAGTATAGGTGTCGATGGTATCCGAATTGAAAGAAGAGATTTTATAGGAAACACACAACTCAAGGTATTCGATTCATTCGAGAAGTACGAAGATGTATTAAGATCTTCGTCAACACTTTTGGTAGCCCAACATGAAGAAAGACGTGACAGAATACGTAAGTAAATGTCTAACTTGCCAAAGGGTTAAGGCAGAACATCAGAGACCTAGTGGGCTACTACAACCGTTAGAGATTCTAAAATGGAAGTGGGAGCATGTCATAATGGATTTTATCATGGGACTCCCAACTACACAGAAAGGCTATGATGCAATATGGGTGATAGTGGATCGACAAACGAAGTCAGCACACTTCTTGCCTATCAAGGTCAAATTCAACCTGGATCCACTAGCAAAGCTATATGTGAAAGAGATTGTGTCGAGGCATGGAGTTCTGGTATCGATTGTTTCAGATCGAGATCTGCGATTCACATCAAATTTTTGGAAGAGTTTTCAAGAGCGTATGGGCATGCAGTTGAGGTTGAGTACATCATATCATTCTCAAACAGATGGTCAAAGTGAACGAACAATTCAAACGTTAGAAGATATGTTAAGGGCGTGTGTGATGGATTTCAAGGGTAATTAGAACTACCATTTGCCATTAGTTGAATTCGCATATAACAACACTTATCATGCGAGTATTGGTATGGCCCCTTATGAGGCATTGTATAGAAGAAAGTGCAGAACACCTATTTGTTGGGATGAGGTAGGAGAGCGTAAGTTATTGGAACAAAAAATAGTCAAAGTGATAAGATCAAGGCTTGTAGCAACATAAGACAGACAAAAAAAGTATGCAGACTTGCATTGACAGAAAGGAGAATTTGAAGTAGGGTCCTATTTGTTCTTAAAGGTATCTCCCTGGAAGGGAAAAATCAGATTTGGAAAGAAGGGAAAGCTGAGCCCAATATTTATTGAACCTTTTGAAGTACTGAGAAAGATAGGAGAACATTACCTCCAGAATTAGAACATGTCCACAACGTGTTTCACGTGTCCCTATTAAGGTCGTATAAACCGGACTACAAGCATATGATAGAATATGAACCCATTCAGATCGAGAAAGACTTAACGTATGAAGAAACTCCTGTTCAAATTATTGACAGGAAAAGCAAATTTTAAGAAACAAGATAATACCTTTCGTAAAGGTAGTGTGGAGGAACCACAATACCGAGGAAGCAACGTGGGAGCTAGAGAAAAAAATGAAGAAGGAATATCCAAACCTATTTGTGTAACTTTATAATAGTGATTTCGGGGACAAAATTCTTCTAAGGAGGGAATAATGTAATGACATGAAATTTGTCAAAGTTGTAAATATTATAATTAATTAATGAAATTAAGTTTTTGGAAATGTGACAACTGTTTTGGAACAAGCCATTTATGTATGATTTGATTAAAGTATAAAATTCAAGACTAATGAAACAAATTTGAATAAAAAATGACTTGAATTGGTTAAGAAATTAGTAAGAAGGAATTTAATTAAATTAAAATTATCTAGGATTCTTGGCTAATGACCAAAACACCCTTGGCACGTTATGAATTGACCATGATATCGTTGGATGGTCTAATAACCATTATGTCCTTACTTAGTAATGAGAAGTGTCATAAGTGACCTTAACCATGTATAGTTTAAGTTAACTAGCCTAGTTAATTGTTGGAATAATACATACAAATGTTGTATGTATATATTTAGTAAGTATAAGCATGATAGCTTGGCTTATTTTCATTATTCATCTTCCAAGTTTTGGTAAGTAAGAGTTCTTAAGAGAGAAAAGAAGAGTAGAGCTAGAGTTCCATAGAAAGCTCAATAGATTTCAAGAAAGTGATCAAGAGTGGAGGAAATAGCCATCAAAGTGGAGCATACAACCTTTAGAAGCTTCATAGCTAGAAGGAGAATAGCTACAAGAAGGTTTAAAAGTTTTTTTTTTTTTATCTCTAAAACCTTCATCTATGTGTTCCTGTATGCTTAGAATGAAGTTTATATGTAACCATGCAAGTATTCATGGTTAGAAGTAAGATTTTATGTGAATCTATGTGATGTATGTATGATATATGAAGAAACCCTAAGCATTAAAGTTGTAATATAAAGGTGGTGAACTATTCATGCATGTATTCAAGGCTAGGAAACATGATTAGTGGAATATCATGTTTTATCTGTTGATAGATATGATGAAACCTTAGATGAAGGTGTTGAACATGTTTGATTCATGTGTTAATTCTTGCTTGATAGCATGATAGAATCATTAATAGTTGAAATACATGACTTGTTAAGAAAAAAATAAAATATTAGGCTATATTTTTCATGTAGACCAAATCATAATCTGTAACGTGCATTAGAAGGTGCATTAAGATGTTATGTGAATATACAAAGTTGCTAAATAAGCATGTGTTAATGTATATGAGGTATAGAGTTCAAGGATTCAAACAGTGTTCAAAAGTGAATTTTGTTAAAGTTGACAAAATTTCACTAAAGGGTGATTTTTGGCCATTTTGTGTAATTGGAGGTTAAATAAAGCTAAACAACTATGTTTTATGTATATACAAGTGTTATTGTTGATTTGGAAGTCATTTGATGCTTATAGCGATTAATGAGAGTTTTAAACATTTAAAAATGTTCACCGACACCTAAAATAAAATTATGGAAAAATAGAATCATTTGAAAACTTTTAAATATTTTGAAGGCCCATGCAAGTCAAATACATGTTATATGTGCTAAATTATGTGTTGAAATAGAGGAATATGGTTTATGGCAACAAATAACATCAAAATTGGAAAGAAAAAAAATCAGCCAAATTTAGCCCCGAGCAGATTTTTGCCTACAAACGGTGGCCCCGGCCAGATCTTCTCAGCCAAATCTAGCCCCGACCAGATCTTTTGTGCAAATCTATGGCCCTGGCCGAGAGCAGCAGATTTAAATTTTTTTTATTTTAATCAGAAAGGAAATGTTTTAATATTAAATAATAGAGATATGTGTTATAAGCCATAAAATGATCAATGTGGTATATATTAGGATATGTGTTAATGATGTATTATGTGTTAAGAGTTATGTAAAGGTAAATGATAACTTGTACAACATGGTATAGCATGCATGAGAATGTAACTAATGCATGACCCAATATTATGGTTATATAGGACATAATCGGGATACAATATTGTCGGTTAACGTAAACGAGGACAAAGGCAAGTGTTCTTTTTGAACTTTCATTTGTAGTTCCTTTAACAATGTTAAATGTCATGCATTATTGTAATCATTTTTAAAGTTCATTCATCATTGAACTGCTTTTGAAAAAGGTTGATGCTAATCTTCATCCGGCTAGACAGAAGTAATGTTTCATGATTAAAATTAGATATTTATTGGTATGTCCTCCAATCCATATTGCTATGGTGAGGAATCTTTGAAATGCTGTAACAAAACAACCCTGATAAAAAGGGGAAATAAAGGATAAAGGAAAAATGTAATTTTTATGTCATGATTGCGTCGCTAGATGTTTATTTTGTGCACAATATAAAAGTACGATAGGCTTATCACCTAGAGTACACATCTAAATTGAAACACAGTCTTATGACTGAACTGGGCAGCATCAGTCTTTATGATTGGTATTGTTCTTAACGAGTTCTTGGTCTTGTGACCGTACATCAAACATGTTTCATGTTTCAAGCTAATCATGCAAAGAATTATGTTATATTTTTATGTTCATTCACAGAACTGTTATTGGATCGGCCTTATTGTAAAGGATTCTCTTTCATTATCTCAGAAATATCATGTCATTATTTGGTTATGTACTTTGTAGCAACCTCGAAATCCCATCATTTCTTAATGGCAGTCTCGTGTGTTAAAACATAACCTTATCCTTAAAACCATATCATACAAACATATTACAGTTCATAAATCTGTTTATTAAAGCCTGCATTCATTATCTGTCTCGGAATCTTAACCTTGACATTCTCTATCTTAGAACTTAGATCATAATTACATATATCATGACCTAGTCTATTACCATTCAAAATCAGATAGTTTATGATTTTGCCTTAACTTAACATGTGAGTACCAATCATCATTCGTAAATATCCATACATGTGAGTTTATTACATATAAGACTCAACTTCAATAATATCCTAGTTGTATCTCTTTACAACATTTCTCTGAATCAAATTTACATACATAACTACCTCTATGGATTTATAAAACCTTACATCCCTTTATTAACGACAAGATTTAATATTTAAAACCAAGACGTTACTTAACTTGTACCTGTACAAATTTACATTCATCCATTTACTTATTATATTACACAAATGAATGTAATACACTCTTTCACATCTTTTTTTTTTTTTTTTTCATTTACCATTCTTTACCTTTAGCTTAACCGGAACCTCCAGCTGTGATGACCCCAAATTCGGATTCCATAACCTCGGGTTTAGTTTTCACTGAACAATACTTAATAACAATTAAATGCATAATTTGCATTTAAACTTCGCGAAATGATACAAAATGTTCCTTATAAAAGGTTCCCAAGGTTGATTAACCTTAACATAAACATTACATATCTTAAGGGAATACAAAAGAGTTACAAAAGAAAGTACATATAAGTAATTAATCTAGCATGTATCAAGCTAATCTAAGCTTTGGCTTTTCCCTTGCCTTTGTCTTGTTTAGAACATCCTGGCTTAGCTGAAAGAAGTCATGATATAGCAAGCATGAGCAACTAAATGGCTCAACAAGTTTAAGAATAAATAGTATAAGATATATCATGATGAAAGGGAAATTAACATCAGGGTTTTCAACAGTAGATAACAATCGTGAAAGAAATCAATAATCAATTTTTAAATATAAGAATGGATTGACTCTTTACTACTGAGTGATCTTTAAGGACCATGAACTGTTACTAGGGTAGAACAAACATATATATATTTGACACCTCAAAAAACGTGGTATGCTAGGGGATCAGCCTCTTATACCCTATGTATATGCATAACATTCAGACATCTTGCGCAAATTCGGTTTCCCAACAGATAAAAAGCCCCTTTATTTAGGGTTGTTTATTCTCAGTCTTACTACAAGAATCCCCACCAACCAATAATTTGGATAAACTTTTAAAATATTCAATGTGATGAATTTAACATACATTGTCTAGCTGAAACAATTAGCTTAGACTTTCTTAAACAGTTATGGAATTAATGAACTATACATTTACAAATGCACTATGTGCGAATACAATAACATTAATGATATGGAAGAATTTTAAAGAATTAAACCACTTAAAGTTCTGGCAAGTAAATACAAGTGTAGTGACTTGCTCAACAATAATGGAATAAGTTTAAAGAAATTGCTCTATATAAATTTGAGTAAGGATAAAGAAAACTTGCCTTGTGCGTAGTCTAGTACTAACCAATTCAATTTACTATCATTTGAACAGATCTAACAATTAATCAGTTTGATCTTAAATTAATATCATATACATATTCATATGATAATCTTTATAAATCTTACATCTCTAACACTTAACCACGTAATTACATAATTAAGGGTATATTAACACTTTAAAAATATTATCACTTGATAATATTTCAATCACATAAAATCTATATTAATTCTTTAATATAGTTCAAACTCTTATCTAATATTGTTAACAAGTTAATAATATTTTATTAGACTTATAATATTATTAATTATTTAATAATATTTTATTAACCTTCTAATATTATAAATCATTTAATAATATTTTATTAATCTTATAATATTATTAACCATTTAATAATATTTTATTACCTTATTAATATTATTAATTATTTAATAATATTTTATTCATTATCTAATATTATTAATTATTTAATAATATTTTATTTATATTATAATATTATTAATTATTTAATAATATATTAATTATTATCTAATATTATTAACCATGTAATAATATCAAAATCATCCACAAATGTTATTAATCATTTAACAACATAATAATATTATTTAACACTTAATAATATTTTATTTCAAACAATACCAATAGTTAACTTTTTAATTGTGTTAACTTTAGTCTTTATTTTAAACATTTAGTTACCATTTAATCACTAATAAATTCTACATATATAGGTTTAGTATTCGAACTGAAAGTAGTATGCCCTCAAGCCAATCACATTTGATGTGATAAACATATACTTTGTAATCTTATTCATTTATCAATAAAAGAATCAAGGCATTTCTTTATTCATGATTAATTCCTTGAATTAATCAAATGGATAAACCCATAGTTTTCGAGCAATGCTTTTAGAACCATGATGAGGATCATGCTAATGAGATCTAAATTCAAGATAGCGCAAAACTAAAATTGTTCCTAATCGTTGGATCACTAAAAAGGGGATTAGTAAATCCGGATAGATTGGTACATACTATGCTTACTCTTATGAAGAAGATGATTGATCTCATAATCATTTGTGTAGAGACACTAAAGCAAGTATGTAGGTGCTTATTAGAGAATAAGTTCACTGAACGTGACTTGCTTAAGGAACACCTAATGAAGTTTTACTTGTCTGTCAATAGGAGTTTCTTATGTGATAGTCGTACAAGTGATCCTTGGACTTGAGATCAACATAGTATCTTGTGTGTACTAAGTTATACTTTGACATATTCCTTAAGACATGTTGGTATATCACAGGATATGCTTGGGTATAATAAGGTACACATGGAGATAGATGAATGATCAACAAAGGATCTACCACTTCCAGTAAAGGGATAGAATGTCCTATGCGATTCAATAAGTGACAACTCAGAAATCCCTGGCCAGGGTTGAATGGAATTAGAAAGGAGTTTCTAATTTACATTAACTAGAGTTGTGTATTTGTGAATTGAAATGCATATAATCAAATAAATAAGACTTGACAGAAATTCCGTGTCTTATATTTGATTGGGACATTGTATGGTAGAAGGATTGAATCGTACGGTAACTATTTGCTGAAAGGTTCTTTTACGATTAAATGTTGAAATCTATATTATCTAGAAAGTCGACTAATCGTTAAGGGGGCTTACCCTTATTGTGGAATAATTATTTATTCTGAATTAAAGAGTTAATTCATAATAGATGAATTAGAATTTTTCTAATTTATTTATTATACAACCGGTTTAATATGGAGAACCTAAAGGGTCACACCGCAAAAGAGTAATATTTATTTTAGAATTGGATGATATAATCGTAATAATAAATTAGTATATTTAATTTATACTATGATGATAGAATAAATTAAATAGCTTAATATTTATAATTTAGTATTTTAGAAATACTAATTATAAATTAATAAGAGGAGTCTTATTATTATTATTATTATTATTACTATTATTATTATTACTACTAGTATTATTATTTAGTTCTTAAATGGTTTAGGAATTAATTAATAAGTAGTAATAGTATTATTGTAAATAATTAAGTTCATAAATAGTTTAGAAATTATAATTATAATAATTAATTAAGTTACTAAATGATTTAGTAATTAATTAATAAGAAGTACTCTCATTATTAAATAATTAGATTCCTAAATGGTTTAGGAATTGTAATTAATTAATTTAGTTCCTAATTAAATTGGGAATTAAATTAAAACCCTAATCCTAAATAGTTTAGGAGGGTTGACTAGATCTATAAATAAGAGGAGTCTTATCATAGATCAAGGTTGTCGACGCCGGGATTTTCGTCGCTTCGTTTTTTTTTTATTATTAAAATGTCCCTTTCCAATTTTAGCCTTTGGTTTGAGATGTGACTTTTGAAAAGGGTCGGCTTAATGTCGACGGGGTTTGAAATGTCGATTATATAATGAGCCAATTGACCAGAGTCGCCAGTTGGTATATTTGAAATGGATGTACCAACTCATCCGGATTTAGTTTTCGTAATCGCTGGCTCATATGTGACTCCGATTAATTGGTCCGCAACCCGAGATTCATAGAGTTCGGGGGCTTGCTTAAGCGAGGGGAAGGTGTTAGGCACCCCCCGACTTCCGTAAAACACGGTTACCGCAATCTTGATGTTTTCCTATCCTTTTAAATCCTAAAATGTGTGAGTTGCGTGTGTGTGTGTGTGTGCCTAGGTGAATGCTTGTGGTGAATTTTGTTTGGATTTTTATATGGCAAATGTGCATTAACTGGAAAGCATTTTAACGTCTTTTGACCCAAATGACGAGGCTTCGTTTTAAAATAAAGATTGATTTTAATTTCGAACCGATGAGGGTTTTTTATTTAGATGTCATTTTTAGAAGATAGTTTTTTAAACTTTTGTCAAATAGGTATCGAGACTATACATTGCCCTCTAATAACAAATTAAATAACATGAAGGCAACTTCTAGAACTCTTTCACCCTATGTACAAAGTTTAATTAAAACGTTCATTTATTTTACGAAATCATTTTTTGTGACATTTTTAAAACCAACTAAAGCCTTTTCATCAAATAAAGATCTAAGTTCGCCAAAACTCTTTACTTTTTAAACCTCGTGAATCTAATATCCTAATTTGATCACTTTTACTAAATCTTCATTATTTGCCTTATTTTGAAAATCATTGTTGTGTTGTAAATTAAAACAAGCATCCCAAAACGTGTCGGGGCTATCCACGGGCATGTAAGCCATCCAGACAACCCCAAACACCCACAATCACATATTTTATTATTATTACGGGGCCTTAACCCGAACACGACTTGGTATCGCTTTAAGGCCGGATATTACAAAATACACATTCATGGACCCTATACCATGATTACATATACCAAAATGTTCATCATCGGGATTTGACCACGAGGATCTCCTCCCTAGGCTCACATTCACCCAAATCATGGCACAACCAACCCTAAACCAAATCTAACGAGATTTAACATTTCTATCACATTACATAACCCAAATATCACAACTTAATCACTACAAACTATCCATCGCCCCAACGAACGATAAATCACCGTACGGACGTCATCGGGGCGTTAGGAGGAGTTACTTTCCGATGGAAACCTCTCTAACAACCCCTAATCCACGGATCCTTTATCAACATAATAACATATTACATCACATAACCCAAAACATAAGCTATATTAACAATACAAGCAATAGAATACCAAAAAGACAATCTTTTTCACCTTGCAAAACGCGGATTCGAGCTTCTTATACCACAAAATGGATACACCACAAGATTACTAAGCTAAATAGCACAACAATATGGATCTAATGCTTGGATCTAACAAGCAAAACGACCTCTCTCTCTCTCCCCCGCGAGCTCTCTCTCTCCTCTTTTCTTTTTTTTTTCCTTTCTTTTTCTCTTCTTCTGGTTCTCGGGTTGAAAATGGCGATCTATAGCGCTTCAGCAGGCAGCCGCAGATGCATCTGCGGCCAGCCGCAGATGCATCTGCGGCTGGGCCTGTTGTGGCCGTCGCCTCGGCTGCCGCGTGCCGTTCTCGAGCCTCGTGCCTGTCACCTCTGTCGGTGGCAGCGGTTGCATTCGCGGCCGTCCGGCTTGCTTTTCTCGATTTCCGTGCCACGCGGTCTCAAATTGCCAATTTCTGCGGTATTATTTCGGAAGGCTGTATTTTTGCAATCCGAAAATCCCTGGGAAACGTGCCATATTATTCTGGGAGGCTAGTTCGGAGGGCTGCGACTTGATATGAAATTTGATAATTGTGCTTGGCTTTTCAGGGGGCTCTGCCCCCTTTCCACCCCCGCCAGCTCACCGGCGAGCTGGGCAGCCGCTCGCTCACCGGTGAGCGAGACCCCCGAACATCGTAAGCGGAGTGGCCATTAGTCGTCTTTTGTGGTCAGCTAAGGCTTTTCTGGATCAACTGTTCGCCTTGCCTCAAGTGACCGGATGCTCGTTGTCCGTTGTGGCGGTTTTGACCATAAATCGCTGTGGTGGCTTTGTGCTGGGGTCCACCTTTCTTTCCGCATGTCGGGTCAAATGACGATTTTGCCCCTCCTGCCAGGGTTAGTAGAGAAAGTGCAAAATTTGGGTGTCTACAAAGGTTATACAGTCTTTCATTAGAATAGAGAGAGTACTCCATAATTCTCTAGATCTAAGGAGTTAGAGAGAGAGAATTAGGGTTGGCCACCCATGGTTGGGAGAAACCAAGATCCACTTCTTTAATTCATAGATCTCTTGGTGGATCACCTCTAGAGGCTCAACACTTGGGGAGCTAACATTGATCCGTGGAATCTAATCAGTGAATTTAAATAATAACATGAAGGATTAAAGGGAGATGAACTTGTACCCGTGGAAACTTGATTCTACAAAGGTATAAATTCTTTTATCCTTCCTCAATTAATAATAGTCGCATAAGAAAAATCCGGGTTATGGGTTTGTACAAAAATTTTAAAATCTGATTTTTATTGCTTCCGTTGCGCTTATATAATTTGATTATATGTATGCTATATTTTTGTAAACCAACAGTGGCATCAAGAGTCAAACTTATGCGAATTATTAATTATTTTAATAACTTATGCGAATTATTAATTGTTTTAATTTCATATATGTATGGGTATGTATTTAGAATAATTTATTGGGCATAATTTATTGTTATTTTTTTAATACTGAAATTTGTTAATTACCGGATTTAAAAACAAAAAACAATATTTTCGGTAAAGCACTGTTCTGGTAAAGCGAGCCGCATGTTTCAGTGATATAATATAATAGATATAAAGCCAGTTTCAGATATATATGATATATATATGTGACTACCAAATTTCGGAATTCAAAGTTTAGGTCAAAAGGTAATGCACCACTGTTTTCGACAATTGATGGCAAAAAATTCAATAAAGCCCACGGTTTGGTATAATAAAGGTGTCAAATATATATATATATATATATATATATATGTGTGTGTGTGTGTAAAGCCACCTGATTTGGTATAATAAAGGTGTCCCAATTTTTGAGTCACAATACCACACACACACACACACACACACACACACACATATATAACATTAATGCTACGTACTGTACGGAATCCTGGGATGGTTTTGAATCATGAAACAACGACCAACTTTTAAATATATATATATATATATATATATATATATATAGTCGAAGTTGATTTAAAAATTTTGAGCTACTTTAAAATTATAAAATAAAAGAGTTTATTTTGGGTAATTTTAAAATAATAAAAATAAATTGTTTATGTTGATCATATATGATAATAAATGGGATTGATTATGGACTATTGACCAATATGATTGGATTTAATTTTAATTAAATGCATGAATAAATGGGTTTTTATAAATGGGCTCTGCGTACCTCGTCTTTCTAATTTTTTTTATGCATAATTCTATCTCCCTCCTATGTACTTCCCCTTAACTGTTGATCAAGGTTTATATTTATTGTAAATATTTTGTAATATGATTAATCAAAATTATTTTGAAGAATTGGAGCAAAGAAGCAAGGAGCGCATGAAAACCCTTTTGTAATGGAGCCCGAATTTAAATATAATAGTTACATTTAATTTAATTTATTCTTGCACCCTAGGTTTGACCAATTGATTTATTTGTTGGCTCGAATAAATCAAACTAGAATAAAAGTCCATAATCAATCCAAGTAGAATATAGTATTCTATATGTGCATGCTTAATATATATTTATTATATATTATTCAAACATAATTCGCATGTTAAATTAATATGATGCGTATTTTATAAATATATGTGCATGCACGCTAAACAAAATGAAACAAATAATATTAATAAACCCCTCATGATGTAGAATAAATATTATTTATAAAATGAATTAAATTATTTAATTCATGAATTAAAGGAGTTTAATTCAATTAAATAAAATTAAAATGGTTCTAATTTATTTATTCTACTACTCATAATATTAAGTTGTAACGTTCAAAGATATTTATTAAAAATATCGAACGTCGCCTTCTAGCATGGTAAAACGATAGAGTATCAAATAATCATTATAAGTTTGTTGTGTCACACAAGGCTTATATTAATTTTTTGAGATATTATTTTATCACATTTGATGTTTATAAAAAAAATTGAACATTACTATTTTGTTGTGTCACACAGGGACAGTCTTTTTCTCTTCTAATATAAGAAAATGCTAGGTTGGACTTAATTTGGATAATTTTGATTTGGATGTGTCACACATGATCATAATAATCTAAGAGGCAAAATAAAAGGAGTTACATGTTGATGTAATTGACAAGAGTTGTCTACCTATTTATTTATATATCGTTTGTTGTGTCACACAAGGCTATATACATTTGAAATATGATCCTTATTCTCACTATCTTTAACTAGATTTGTCGAACTATATAAAGAGGATAATATAGTTTGATGAAAATAGTGGGAGACACCATTTTAAATAAAGACCTAATTTATTTTGATAATTAATAAAACGAATGCATGTTAATGTTGTTATTAATTCACTTAAAGAATATTGTTATGTTTAATTCACTAACACTGCATAGCATATTGGATGCTAACAATTAATCAAACCGAATTGTTTGGATTGATTAAACAAATTTGAGAAAAGTTCTCAATGCTGAAAAGCTAGCAAATGTCCTTAATTTGCCTATTTCTACAAACGTTGTAGACTAAGTCTCTGAGGAAGAGATTGCTATTTTATATGGCAAGATGATGCAAAGGTGGCTCAATGTATCATGCTCGCATCCATAAGTATCGAGTTACAGCGTCAACACGAGAAAATGGATGCACATACTATATTGCTGCACATCCAATAGTTGTATGATGAGCAAAGTAGGTCAACTAGATATAAGATATCTGAGGAGTTCTTCCGATCTATAATAACCAATGGCACTACAGTAAAAGACACATGTCTTAAAAATGATCAATTCGATTGATTAATTAGGATAACAAGTTTTGTTAAGGATGGAGAGTTGAGTCAATATTTGATCTTGCAGTCACTCACTGACTCTAATTCATAATATGTTGTGAACTTCAAATATTAATAAGCTAGAAGTCAGTTTAACTGATTTGCTTAAATATGTTGAAGACTGTTGAGAGTCACTTTCCTTCCTAGAAAAACCAAGTCTTACTTGTAGATGAATCTTTTAAGCAGAGGAAGATAGCCAAAGGTATTTCTGAGGAGTCAGAAAGAGTAGAAGGCAAAAGAAAGGCTAAACAAAGGACATAAATAAAAGTGATCCCGAGGGCAAAGAAGTTTGCTTTCATTGCAATAAGCTGGGACACTAGAATAACAACTGCAAGAAAGTTGCAGTAGTTAAGTAGAAGAAGTTTAGTGAAACTTCAACTACAGATATAGATTTGTTCATAATAAAATAGAACTTTCTATAAGTCAAGTTTCTACTTAGGCATTAGATACCGGCTGGTGGTCTCACATTTGCAAGTCGTTGCAGAGACTAAGCAGAAGTAGAAAGTTAATCAAAGGATAAGTAATCCTGTGCTGGGGAATGAAGCAAAGGTTGCTGCATTAGCCATGGGAACTTATAATTTAGCACTGCCTGCGGGAAAGCCTATTAAGTTAGTAAGTTATTACTAGGTTCCAGTTCTTAGAAACATTATTTCAGTTCCATGTGATGACAATGAAGGGTTTTTGACATTATAATAATGAATAATCGTTGTTCTGTTTATAATGATAATGTTTTATTTAGAACTAGTGGATTACTTAATGGATTTTGTATACTTGACTTACATGAAAAATATTTTAATTTGAACAAACTAAAAGCAAAGAGATGATATGAATCATACCTTCATGCAATACTGTTTACTCGGTCATGCTAATGAAACAAGACTAAACAAATTGTATAAAGATAGGCTTTTAGAGCCTTTTGATTATGAATCAAATACAACTTGTGAATCTTGTATCATGGACAATATGACTAAATCTCTATTTAGTGGACATGGAAAGCAAGTTACAGAGTTATTATAGATGGTACACACAGTCTTGTGTGGGACCTATGACGACAAATGCAAGAGGAGGGTATTCATTCATTACTTTCACTGATAATTCTAGATTTCGATATATGTATTTGATGAGATACAAATCCAAATCATTTGAAACGTTCAAAGAATTCAAAAGTAAAGTATAGAAACTAAAGGCCAAAAGTATTAAAGTTCTTCGATTAGATCGAGAAGGAAATACTTAAGTAATAAGTTTCTAGATCATCTCAAACAAAATGGTATTATCACAGAATGGACATGGTGATGATCCATAATGAGTATTACCGATCTTCGAGTAACCTTCTAGGGTTATGCTCTAGAAACGATCGCATATCTACTAAACAAGGTACCTTCAAATTTCGTCCCTAAAACTTCATATGAGTCATGGATAGGGAGGAAACCAAGTTTTAAGCATGTTAAGATTTGGATTGTTCAGCTTATGTCAAAAAGGTTTGACATGATAAGCTAGGGACAAGATCTGATAAGTGTAAACTTGTGGGATATCCTAAAGAAAGTTTAGGGTATCACTTCTATAATTCGACTAACTAAAAAGGTATTTGATGAAACACGCTGCCTTATAAGAAAAAGAAGTTTTTTCTTAAAGGGTTAGTGGGAGTAAAATAGATCTTGAAGAAGTTCAAGAACCACAAAATACAACAGATCAAGTGAAGGAATCTGTACAAGTAGATAAACCTATTGTACCACAACTAAGTCGTAAATCTGGTTTAGTACCGAAGATACCTAAATGGTATGGATTCATCATAGATGATGATGATAAGGTACGCATCATAGTGGATGATGATCTATATATATATGATGAGGTATGAGTATTAGATACTCAAGAGAAATGGTCGATAACCATAAAATTTGAAATGGGTCTTTGGAGAAAGACTAAAGCAGATGGCTAGGTGGAGACCTATAAGACCTGACTAGTGGTAAAAAGATTTCAAACAATGTCAATGAGTTGACTATGATGAAATTTTTCACTAGTGAAAATGCATATATCCATTCAGATTTTGCTTGCAGTTGCAGCTTACTATACAAAAGGATGTATGTATGATACAACCAAAATGATTTGTCTCCATAATGATGGAGTAAATCAAGTATGAAAACTACAACGATCCAATTATAGATTGGAGCAATTTTTTCGAAAATGGAATATTCGTTTTGATGAGTGATAAGTCGATTTTATATCAATTTATTAGGTATTTTTTATACTTAATTATTTGTGAGTTTTTAAGTATTTTTAGTGTTTTAGGTGTTTTATTTATTATTATGTGTTTTTAGGATTTTTAGTATTTTTATATTATTTTTATTTATTTTTATATTTTATTTTGTAGGAAAAATAAAGCTTGGGGGCAAATCTGAAAAATTCACAAAACTCTGATGGCATTTTCGGTAAATAACCACGCTAATGGCAAAGTCGTAATTAAGGAAGAAAAGTCGCGGAGGGACATGGGTGTAATTTCAGCAAAAGACCGGTGGCAGAATCGTAAATTCCGGAAACTTGGCTGCGCGCATTGCGCGCGAGTAAATTATACCGCGTATGGAACGACGTCGTTTGGAAATGCAGTCGAAGAAAAAAAATAACGCCCGCGCAATGCGCGGACGTGTCGCTGACGTCACCTGACGCGGTTACCGCGTTGACCCGGTCAAGGCTGAGGTTAAGTCTTGTTTGTTTGCGCGGAAATTGCTACAAAACAGATTATTTCGGGATTTTGCTATTTTTTTGATTCCAAATTGGATTTTAATTCCAACTAGGGTTAGAATAATAATTATTTTTCTTTTTCTTTTATTTTTATTTGTATTTTAAATCCTATTAGGGTTTGGAAAGATTAATTCCAACTAGGTTTAGGAGGATTTTGGAGCCTATAAATAGAGGGCTTGATACACATTGTAAGACACAACTTTTCTTAGAATAAAATTCTCTCTTCCATTCTTTAGTGTTCTCTATATTTATGAGTAGTTAATTTATTTTTCTTGGTTTAAGTGATTGAAGCCATCAAGATTTATACACTGTGAGATCTAATTTATTTTAATTGTTCAATTTATATTTTGATTATTGAATATTCTTCTATGCTTAATTTTATGATTAATTTGTTTAATTGCTAGGAGTACTACTAGTTTATTATTCATATTAATCTACTGCTATTTGTGAAGCAACTAAGTTTAATAATTATTTTGCAGATCAAAAGATTATTTTATCTTAGGAATAATATTCATCTAAATTAAATGCAAACAAGTGGCTTGTGTTGTTTAGTTCAACGATCTCTCTAATTCTTTATGCTGCTATTAAATTAAATCTTTAGCAAGTGCCGGAGGTTGTTTATTAGTAAGGATATTTAGACCAAGTGGCTCTACTTATCTAAAATTAAGGAGAGAGGAGAAAAATTATTCCACCTGCGAGTAGTTCTTTCTACGGTGAATCTTTAAAATATTAATTGATTTATTTTTGCATCAGTGATCAGTTGTAAATTCTTGATGGTGGATATTAACTTAAACCAAGGCTTTTTCTCATCATTTATTTCATTAAATTACTTGCATAATTATTTTAGTTAATTTGATTTAAATTATTTCTTTGATTCAAAAATCCCCCCAGTTTTTTTATTTGCAAAAACATAAAATTAAATAATCATTCTCTGTGGGATCGACTCTTACTTGCACTACTACATATTTATTTTTCCAAAGTAAGATTTTATTTTTGGGTGCTTGCGACATCACACCAAATTTTGGCGCCGTTGCCGGGGATTGATTTTAATTTAATTTTGTGCTTTTGTAAATATTAATTTAATTTAGTAATTATTCTTAGTTTTTTTATTATTCTAGTTTTCATATTTTATTTGAGTTGTGCAGGTTGACGATGGAAATCATGGCTAGGAATCGAACTTTGAAAGAGCTTTCGGCCCCTGATTTGAATCAACAACCTTTAAGCATAATTTTTCCAAATTTAGATGATAACACCTCCTTTGAATTAAAATCTGGTTTAATCCATCTATTGCCAAATTTTCATGGCCTTGCAGGTGAAGATCCTCACAAACATTTAAAGGAGTTCCATATGGTGTGCACAAGTCTGAAACCTTCTGGAGTGACTGAAGAGCAAATCAATCTAAGAGCTTTTCCATTTTCCTTGAAGGATTTGGCTAAGGATTGGCTCTACTACCTACCCTCCGGAAGTATCACCACATGGGAAGAGATGAAAAGATTATTCTTGGAGAAATATTTTCCAGCTTCAAGGGCAGCCAATATAAGAAAAGACATTTGTGGTGTGAGGCAGAACCATGGAGAATCCCTGTACGAATATTGGGAACGTTTCAAGAAACTATGTGCAAGCTGCCCCCACCATCAAATCAGCGAGCAGCTCCTCATCCAATACTTCTATGAAGGACTCATGTCTACTGATAGGAGCATGATTGATGCTGCCAGTGGAGGAGCTTTGGTGGACAAAACGCCCGAAGCTGCAAGGAACTTAATTGCAAACATGGCTGCTAACTCCCAACAATTTGGCACTAGGCTTGATTTTTCATCCAAGAATGTTAATGAGGTAAATATTTCTTCACTTGAGCAACGAATTGATAGACTAACCTCCGTTGTTCGTCAAATGGCTGTAGGTAATACACAACAAGTGAAAGCTTGTGGGATTTGTGCGGTAGTAGGACATCCGACGGATATGTGCCCCACTCTTCAAGAGGAGTCCTATGAACAAGTGCATGCAGCAGGTGGTTTTCCTGGTCAACCACAAAGGAAATATGATCCTTACGCGAACACGTACAACTCAGGTTGGAGAGATCATCCGAATTTCGGCTATGGAAATCCACAAGTGAATCCGTCTACGACTCAAAACTTCTCAAGCTACCAACAAAACAAGCAGCCATATCCTAACAAACAACAGGGCCAAACATCTGATTCTCATATGTCTTTGGAGGATATAATTACACAACTTAGCACTAACACTTTGCAATTTCAACAGGAAACGAAGGCAAATATACAGAATTTAACTACACAGATGGGACAAATGACAAGTGCCATCAGTAGATTGGAGGCGCAAAATTCTGAAAAAGTACCATCGCCAACAATGGCGAATCCAAAAGCAAATGTTAGTGCAATCACGTTGAGAAGTGGTAAAGAGATCGAAACTCCAACAGAGACAGAGTCTGCGCCAAAAGAGCAAAGCAAAACAGGAATGGACAACAAGGAGGTAGACAACAGTCAAGAGGATGACAATGTTCTAGTTAACAATGGTACTCCTAAGCATAACTTTCCACCTCTCTCTGAGTATAAACCGGTACCCCCTTTCCCTCTTGCTTTAACAGAAAAAAGGACATACGAGAAAAATTCAGATTTATTTGAGACTTTTCATAATTGCGAGGTAAAAATTCCATTGTTAGATGCAATTAAACAAGTACCTCGCTTTGCCAGATTTTTGAAAGAATTGTGTACACACAAGAGAAAGCAAGCACTTAAAAAATATGAAAAGGTACAAGTAGGAAAAAATGTTTCTGCCATAATTCAAAGAAAACTTCCTCCAAAGTGTCAAGATCCAGGAATGTTTACTATCCCTTGTAAGATAGGAAACACGAGATTTGAAAAGGCTATGTTAGATCTAGGAGCATCTATTAATGTCATGCCATATTCTATATATGCTTCTTTGCAACTTGAACCTTTAAATAGAACTGGTACTGTGATTCAGTTGGCTGATGGGTCTAGCACTCAGCCTAAGGGTATAGTAGAGGATGTTCTTGTGCAAGTAGATAATTTGATTTTTCCTGCTGATTTTTATGTGCTTGATATGGAAAACGGTGATCAAAATGCTCCTATTTTGTTAGGAAGACCTTTCTTAAAGACTTCCAAAACTAAGATCGATGTTCATAGTGGTACACTGACAATGGAGTTTGATGGCGAAATTGTTAAGTTTAATATTTTTAATGCCATGAAATGTCATAATCCTGTTTACTCCGTTGATGTGAGTGATTCTTTAGCAGCAAAAGTTTCTAAAACTGATGGAAAGAGTGAATTGAAAACGACATTTAGTCCGAATATTGGGAAAGAGAAAGAGGAGTTAGTCTTGACTGCTGATTTAAAGAAAACTGTGGCGGCTGTGAATGACTCTTCGAACACAGGTAATGATCCATATTTTGACTTACCCGTTTCTAACAAGAAATCTTTACCTTTTGTTTTGCAGGATTACATTCCAGATTTGAAGCCTCTCCCTAATCATCTCGAATATATGTTCATTGAAGAGGGAGTAGAACATTCATATCCACTGCAAGGGAGTTTTAACAAGACTATGATGAATGGAGTAAAGATGGATGAAATGGTCAAAATTCAAGAGGAAGGAGTGACGTAGTGTTTAAGCATGCTGTCAAGCCAATGACGATAAACAAAGGCGCTGCTTGGGAGGCAACCCAAGAAAACAGATTTGCATTTCTTTTCCTTTTTCTTTTTATAATTATTTATGCCTATTTCTTTGCATTTTATTTTACATTGGGGACAATGTAAATTTTAAGTGTGGGGGAAGGGATTTAGGATTTTTGTTATTTTTAGGCCATATTTTGAAAATTTTAGGGAATTAAAATTTTTAAATTTTGTTTTTAAAAAAAAAATAATTTTATTTTAGGAAATTTTAAAAAATTTGAAAATTTGAATTTTGTGGGTAAATTCACTGCAAACCCTCACGAGACAAAACTCGTCCACTTGGGGTAACCTTGGGGTTTAAAGGCTTGTTGCACATGCTAAGTGTAACCGTGTTTCTTACGAAAATGGGATAGTTTCTTTTGTTTTTTTAGATGTGTCGCTTGAGCAATGAGTTAATTGAATTTTAAATTTTAGCCAATGATAAAAATTTTGATTTTTATTTAATAACTCTTGGAAAAATGATAAATTTTTGCTTAGTTTAAATTTTTGACTTTTTATTGATTATTATTTTATTTAAGATCCTTTAAATTTTTATGCACTTATATCCATTTGTTTGAGCTAATTTTAATGAAGAAAAAGTTTAAATGGTTAAATGCTTATGAAAGATATTTTTGAACTCTATATCTTATTTGATCATTAGTTGAAGTGAAATATGAAGCAAAATATAATTTGGAAGAGATGATTTAGGTAATTTTTCTAGGATTATTATTGAAAAGAAAGAAAATGAGATGGAGCGTAAAACGCACTCACTCATAAACACATGAAAAAGCGAGATGGAGCGTAAAACGCACTCGTTGGTGAGATGGAGCATAAAATGCACTCACCGTGAAAAAAAAAATGAAGAAAGAAAGAAAATGGGATGGAGCATAAAATGCACCCATTAAAAGAGAAAAATTGAAAAAAAATTTGAAAAAAAAAAATGATATTAATAATCCTAGTGTATATAATTGATTAAAACCTTTTGATCTTCTGCTTTATATTTGTCTGTATTAGCTAAAAGTGATGTGATAAATAAGTATTTTGAGTTTTATTATATATCTTTTATAAAGTAATTAATAACCTAGACTTATCTGAGTTTTAATTAATTTGATACATTTGGATTCACACACACAAAAGGTCTTGACTAGAGTAAGATTAATAAATATGTTGAAATTTTTGATCTTTGCATATTTTTGAAATTTTCTTTGAGTTATCATTTAAAAAATCTTTGAGGCTAATGTTGAAGTTTATATTGATCTATTGCTCAAGTAAGTTGTTTGTTTTTAATTTTATATTTGTTTTAATTTTATAGTTTTTATTCTTGTTTTGCTTGGGGACAAGCAAAGAGTTAAGTGTGGGGGTATTTGATAAGTCGATTTTATATCAATTTATTAGGTATTTTTTATACTTAATTATTTGTGAGTTTTTAAGTATTTTTAGTGTTTTAGGTGTTTTATTTATTATTATGTGTTTTTAGGATTTTTAGTATTTTTATATTATTTTTATTTATTTTTATATTTTATTTTGTAGGAAAAATAAAGCTTGGGGGCAAATCTGAAAAATTCACAAAACTCTGATGGCATTTTCGGTAAATAACCACGCTAATGGCAAAGTCGTAATTAAGGAAGAAAAGTCGCGGAGGGACATGGGTGTAATTTCAGCAAAAGACCGGTGGCAGAATCGTAAATTCCGGAAACTTGGCTGCGCGCATTGCGCGCGAGTAAATTATACCGCGTATGGAACGACGTCGTTTGGAAATGCAGTCGAAGAAAAAAAATAACGCCCGCGCAATGCGCGGACGTGTCGCTGACGTCACCTGACGCGGTTACCGCGTTGACCCGGTCAAGGCTGAGGTTAAGTCTTGTTTGTTTGCGCGGAAATTGCTACAAAACAGATTATTTCGGGATTTTGCTATTTTTTTGATTCCAAATTGGATTTTAATTCCAACTAGGGTTAGAATAATAATTATTTTTCTTTTTCTTTTATTTTTATTTGTATTTTAAATCCTATTAGGGTTTGGAAAGATTAATTCCAACTAGGTTTAGGAGGATTTTGGAGCCTATAAATAGAGGGCTTGATACACATTGTAAGACACAACTTTTCTTAGAATAAAATTCTCTCTTCCATTCTTTAGTGTTCTCTATATTTATGAGTAGTTAATTTATTTTTCTTGGTTTAAGTGATTGAAGCCATCAAGATTTATACACTGTGAGATCTAATTTATTTTAATTGTTCAATTTATATTTTGATTATTGAATATTCTTCTATGCTTAATTTTATGATTAATTTGTTTAATTGCTAGGAGTACTACTAGTTTATTATTCATATTAATCTACTGCTATTTGTGAAGCAACTAAGTTTAATAATTATTTTGCAGATCAAAAGATTATTTTATCTTAGGAATAATATTCATCTAAATTAAATGCAAACAAGTGGCTTGTGTTGTTTAGTTCAACGATCTCTCTAATTCTTTATGCTGCTATTAAATTAAATCTTTAGCAAGTGCCGGAGGTTGTTTATTAGTAAGGATATTTAGACCAAGTGGCTCTACTTATCTAAAATTAAGGAGAGAGGAGAAAAATTATTCCACCTGCGAGTAGTTCTTTCTACGGTGAATCTTTAAAATATTAATTGATTTATTTTTGCATCAGTGATCAGTTGTAAATTCTTGATGGTGGATATTAACTTAAACCAAGGCTTTTTCTCATCATTTATTTCATTAAATTACTTGCATAATTATTTTAGTTAATTTGATTTAAATTATTTCTTTGATTCAAAAATCCCCCCAGTTTTTTTATTTGCAAAAACATAAAATTAAATAATCATTCTCTGTGGGATCGACTCTTACTTGCACTACTACATATTTATTTTTCCAAAGTAAGATTTTATTTTTGGGTGCTTGCGACATCACACCAATGAGACAATCAAAAAGAGTTTAATTTTATCAAATACGAGGATGATCCAAGTATGTACAAAGGTTAGTGGGAGCACTGTGACATTCCTATTATTATATGTTGATATACTACTGATAAGAAATGACATACTGATGCTACAATCAGTAAAGATGTGGTTGTCCAAAAACTTCTCCATTAAGGACTTGGGAGAAGCATCCTAACATTCTATTTAGGATAAAGGTCTATAGAGATAGATCATAAAGGATGCTCGGCTTGACCCAAGGGACGTACATTGATTCGTTGAAATGTACTAGACTTGATATTTCTTATGTATAATAAGCAGATATTAGTTCAATTATGGATAAGAACATTAGAAAAGAGTTTCTAATGATGGGTCTGATATAAAACTAGAGAGCTTAACAGACTCAAGTTTGTTCAGAATAACCAAGATAACAGCATATCCGTTTAAGGTAATATGATTATTTTGAACGGTGTTGCAGTGAGTTGGAAAAGTTTCAAACAGCAAGGAGTTACTGATTTAGTGACAAATACATAGTAAATAACTATAAGTGAAGCTGCAAAAGTGATTGTTTGGTTCAACAAGTTCATTACAGAACTTATAATGGTTCCTAACATTAAAAGATTTTAATTCACCAAGGAACCTAGGTCTCATCTGAAATCCAAACATGTGTTGCGGCACTTTCATATGATTAGATGAATCATTGAAAAGGAGACGATACCATAAAGATGGTAGACTCTCAGAACAACATTACAGATCCACTAACTAAAGCATTTACTAAGCAAATTTGTACGCCGCTTAGAGAAGAATGGTATGGGGATATCAAAGGGCGATTGGCTTTAGTGCAAGTGGGAGATTGAAAGTAGTATGCCCTCAAGCCAATCACATTTGATAAGAATATACTTTGTAATCTTGTTCATTTATTAATAAAAGAATCAAGGCATTTTTTTATTCATGATTAATTACTTGAGTTAATCAAATGGATAAACCCATAGTTTTCGAGCAATCCTTTTAGAACCATGAGGAGGAACATGCTAATGAGATCTAAATTCAAGATAGCGCAAAACTAAAATTATTCCTAATCGTTGGATCACTAAAAAGGGGATTAGTAAATCCGGATAGATTGGTACATACTATGCTTGCTCTTATGAAGAAGATGATTGATCTCATAATCATTTGTGTAGAGACACTAAAGCAAATATGTAGGTGCTTATTAGAGAATAAGTTCACTGAACGTGACTCACTCAAGGAACACCTAATGAAGTTTTACTTGTCTGTCAATAGGAGTTTCTTATGTGATAGTCGTACAAGTGATCCTTGGACTTGAGATCGACATTGTATCTTGTGTGTACTAAGTTTTACTTTGACATATTCCTTAAGACCTGTTGGTATATCAAAGGCTATGCTTGGGTATAATAAGGTACACATGGAGATAGATGAATGATCAATAAAGGATCTACCACTTCCAGTAAAGGGAGAGAATGTCTTATGCGATTCAATAAGTGATAACTCAGAAATCCCTTGGCAGGGTTGAATGGAATTAGAAAGGAGTTTCTAATTTACATTAACTAGAGTTGTGTATTTGTGAATTGAAATGCATATAATCAAATAAATAAGACTTGACAGAAATTCCGTGTCTTATATTTGATTGGGACATTGTATGGTAGAAGGATTGAATTGTATGGTAACTATTTGATGAAAGGTTCTTTTACGATTAAATGTTGAAATCTATATTATCTAGAAAGTCGACTAATCGCTAAGGGGACTTACCCTTATTGTGGAATAATTATTTATTCTGAATTAAAGAGTTAATTCATAATAAATGAATTAGAATTTTTCTAATTTATTTATTATACAACCGATTTAATATGGAGAACCTAAAGGGTCACACCGCAAAAGAGTAATATTTATTTTAGAATTGGATGGCATAATCATAATAATAAATTAAGTATATTTAATTTATACTATGATGATAGAATAAATTAAATAGCTTAATATTTGTAATTTAGTATTTCAGAAATACTAATTATAAATTAATAAGAGGAGTCTTATTATTATTATTATTATTATTATTATTATTATTATTATTATTATTAATATTATTATTATTATTACTATTACTATTATTATTATTACTACTAGTATTATTATTTAGTTCCTAAATGGTTTAGGAATTAATTAATAAGTAGTAATAGTATTATTGTAAATGGTTTAGGAATTATAATTAAAATAATTAATTAAGTTACTAAATGGTTTAGTAATTAATTAATAAGAAGTACTCTCATTATTAAATAATTAGATTCCTAAATGGTTTAGAAATTGTAATTAATTAATTTAGTTCCTAATTAAATTGGGAATTAAATTAAAACCCTAATCTTAAATAGTTTAGGAGGGTTGACTAGATCTATAAATAAGAGGAGTCTTATCATAGATCAAGGTTACACAATCTTTCATTAGAATAGAGAGAGTACTCCATAATTCTCTAGATCTAAGGAGTTAGAGAGAGAGAGAGAATTAGGGCTAGCCACCCATGGTTTGGAGAAACCAAGATCCACTTCTTTAATTCATAGATCTATTGGTGGATCACCTCTAGAGGCTCAACACTTGGGGAGCTAACATTGATCCGTGGAATCTAATCGGTGAATTTGAAGAATAACATGAAAGATTAAAGGGAGATGAACTTGTACCCGTGGAAGTTTGATTCTACAAAGGTATAAATTCTTTTATCCTTCCTCAATTAATAATAGTCGCATAAGAAAGATCCGGGTTATTGGTTTGTACAAAAATTTTAAAATCTAATTTGTAATGCTTCCGTTGCGCTTATATAATTTGATTATATGTATGCCATATTTTTGTAAACCAACACGAACACCTTCATTTTGCACTTATTTCAATTTAAATTTCCATAAAAACTCGACCCGACCTGACCCGGACGGCAAAGACAGGTTCTAGGCAGTGTGTTTCACCGCTGTGTCGGTGGTACAAAAATCCGAAACCCTAATTTGGGGACTGCCCGACCCTCCTTCACTAAAACTACCATAATTTCTTCATTTTAAAATATTTTGGGGTAATTCTTGAGTCCATTCTCATTAAAATTTCTCCCCTCTACAACTTTTCTTTAGACCACAAATCCAAATTCCAAACGAAAGTAACCATAAAATTGCTTGCAAGGGCAGATTTTAGGCAGTGTGTTTCACCGCTGCGGTAGTGGTACAAAAATCTGAAACCCTAATTTGGGGACTGCCCGACCCTCCTTCACTAAAACTACCATAACTTCTTCATTTTAAAATATTTTGGGTCTCATTAAAATCCCCCCCCCCCCCCCTCTACAACTTCTGTTTAGACCACAAATCCAAATTCCAAACAAAAGTAACCATAAAATTGCTTGCAAGGGCAGATTTAAAAACTCTAAGGTTTCAAAACGACCTATTTTGCGGTAAAAACTATAACTTCTTTATTTTTCCATATTTTTGAAAGGTTCAAGTTAAGTTTTCTTTAAAGCTCATATATGCAACTTTTTATCCATAGAAATCCATTTTTCAACTTGTACATTTCAAACTATAGCATTAAATAACACATGCTCAACTAGGGTTTTACCGGTAAAGTTAAATATGGACATTTCTTCTATTTTTATGCATACCACACATACCAAAATATGATTTAAATATATTAAACCATGAATATACATATATAACATAGTTTAAGACTTCTAGACCATCAAAACAACTTTTGACCAATTAAAAATATATTTTAACCGTTTAAAACACATATAGACTACAAAAATGAAATAAGGAGAAGATATAATACTTTTAAACCTTATGAACTTGTGTCCTCTTCTTCTTCTTCCCCTTCCAAAGAAAAGTTATGAAGCTATTTGACATTCACCAAACTTCTCCTCTAGCTATTTTCTTAAGGAACTCTTACTTAGTAGTGTATCCTCTCTTGGAAGGTCTCACTTTTCTCTCTAGAAAATACTAACAAATGACCAAGCAAACACAACTAAGGTGTAGAGCACTCTATATATAGAGTCTTCTTAATTACCATCAACTTTCCTTAATCAACCAACATAGTCAAATTAGGAGTTAATTAGGATTACTATTTGATGGATGGATAACTTGAATGACTAGGTGAATGACATGAGTTGGTGAGAAACTATGATTTAGTGTACAAAAGAAGCAACCAAGCAAACAAGTCACCCCCAAGTGGGGCCCCTCAATGTGCCAGCCTTTTGGCCTTTTCTAGACCAAATTTTGTTTTATTTTTATAGTTTAATTATATATATACACACACACACACACACACACACACACACACACACACATATGTATAAATGTTGACCAACAATTTGACTTCTTATTGGGCTCCACTAACATAGGAATTAAATAAGTTGGGCTCATTCATTTTATTTATTTGGGCTCAATTTATTTATTACATTGGGTTAATATTAAATAACATGTGTTACATTTTATTAAATCAAACATTGGGCTAGTTTAATTAATTACATGGACTAAGATTTAATTCATTACATGGACTATTAGGTAAATCAATTTGACCTAGTTTAATACCTCATTTGGATTTAAAATATAATCCAATTAGACTTGTTTTAATTAATTATAACACCTTGCTTCATTACTTTAAATAAATATATACATACACAAATATATTCATTCAATTATTAAATGCACAATTAATTAGTACAAAATTTTTAATTCATTGCTAATTGTTTATTAATTATAATTACAATGACATTTAGAATTCGTGGTCATTACACCGGCCTTCTCATACGTTGTCTGAAAATGTTAGTTCATTGCAAGAGTGAGCACAAAGGCTCAACAAGTCTAACAGATAACACCTTTCATCCTTATAGCTTATATACATGCGTCATGCAATCTTTACTTTACCATGCTGTGCATTTTCGAGATATAAATGTGATAAGTAGGCTTTATACCTACTATTTCGATGCCAACTTGCTTTAACTTTCGCTTGTTCTCATTATTTTTTATTACTATTCATGCTTTTATGTTTCTTTTGAAGGTTTCATGCTCCATAGCTCATTATTGGCCTTTTTCGTCTATTTGTGGACAAACTGGCGTGTTTTGGACTAGAACCTGTGCGGGGGGAAAGAATTGCAATTTTCAGGTCAAAATGGTTCAATGCGAGAGCGATATATGCGAAGATCGGGTGTAGCAGAAAACGGTGCACATATTCCATTACTAGTGCACGGCGCAGCTGCGCCCCAATCCTTCCTAAAAACTGCGCAGCTGCGCAGTTCCTCTGCTTGCTGTCTGACTGGTGCAAGGCACAGCTGCGCCCCATTCCTTCATAAAAACTGTGCAGCTGCGCAGTTCCTCTGCTTGCTGTCTGCCTGCCGTCAGGCGCAGCTGCGCCCTATCTCAGTATAAAAATGGTGCAGTTGTGCCGGTCCTTCGCACCAAAATCCTGCCATGACTTTTTTTAAACGGGCCAATCAAAAGCTACTTGCTACAGTGATCGAAAATGAAGCGTCTGAGGCCCTATATATCAGTAGTATCAGTCTAAGGCTTGAGGGGGAGAGAATAGCTAGGTCATAAGGAAGAGGAGATAGCTCATTGTTCATTTTCATTCTTTGTTTTCTTTGTTCTCTCTTGTTCCTTGTGATTTATCTAGAGTAGTTAAGCTTAGGGCTGGACTTTGGAAGTTTGAAGCATTGTGTCAACATTGGAACTCTGGATTCGAAGAAGAGAAACCGAGCTTTGCATTTCTTAACCTTTGTTTTCTCTTTCTTTTCATTTGTAGCTTCAATGTATGAACATTTGTGGATGATGATTGTTATTTCTATTATGAACTAACTTCTCTTATGGGATTATAATGAAACCTAGGGTTTAGTTCAATTTGTTATGCTTCCTTGTTATGGCTAAATGATTATGTATGGATTATCTAATGTGGTTTATTTTAATTGTTTAATTGCTTGATAACCAATTACCATGTTAACTCACACGGAACCGAGATGGGGAGTGTGAGTTTAGAACCGACCATGTTAGCTTGTGTTCATGATTTCACATGACGTTGGATTGCATGATTAGTGCTAAGGATAGACATATACCAAAGCACCACACGTAGTCTTTTGAAAACTTGTGCTTAAACCCGTTTTTCTCTGGGTCACATAGAAATATAGTGATTTAATTAACTTGGGTGTTCTTTCCTATCTGTTGCCCTTTGGGTCGGATCTGGGTTGGATATGGGTATGATGCAACGAGAGTTGGTCATGCTTTAGTTTCGTGTTTTCGGCTAACAATCCGAGATAATCAGTTAGGTTTAACAGGAAATATCACAGTTGAATGACACCTTAGGTGAAGTTATAATCCCATGCCTCCTTTGTCTGCTTAAATCGTTTGTTACTTAGTTGTCTTTAATTTTCACAACTTAGATTTAATTCACAATTCCTTGATTTGTTTAACCACTGTTTAAAGAAGTCGAAATAGTTATAAAACTGCTGCTTAATAGTGTAATAACGATTCATAGTCCTCGTGGGAACGATACTTTACTTATTCTATATTACTTGTTGACCACGTGCACTTACTTGTAAGTGTTGATTTGTCATGCGTACGGTTTGGCACCCAACAAAATGTCACATATCGCATTTAACAGTTAAAACATATAGTTGCATGGAGTGCATATTTTCAAAACATTTAGTGTCATATAGTCGGTCATATAGTTCACATAGAACAAGTAATACATTTCAACAAGTCTGAAAAACTTGTCTGTTACGCATTACGCACTTAACATTTACGTTCCTCGATCGCCTTTCCGATATTCATCGCGTTAGTTTGTTTATCGGAGCTATAACTGTCAACATTGAACCTATATATCATTATAAGATTATAATACATCTCATACATTCTTTTTTCAAACTTAACTCATAAATACTAGACTACTCGTCTCTAATCATTTCACATTTGAAGTATTATACCTTACATAGGTTAATAATATATCCTAACTCGTTCCCGACATTTTACACAAGCATTATCATGCTTTTACTTGGCTTTTGGGTATGTTAGATTATACCATTTCTTGTTTTATTATATTTTAACACCCTTTACATTGACTGTTTTTTTTATATCAATTATAGGGTTTATATAACTTATTTCTATCATCCCACATCAAAATATAGCTTTCTAGAAACTTAAAAAAAATTAGTTGTGAACAGTAACTTTGCCCCGATGCCTTCATACTTTGCTAGTTGCGAAATCTTCTCGACCATGAATAGTACACTTGGCCCCAGCGAGAAGGCGAGATGTTCAGAATCAGGATTTTTTTATTTTTGCCACACATTTACTTATTTTTAACTCATTCATCTTATATCCAATTAAGCTTAAATTTGGACCATAGTTAAATCTTACTATCTAGTATTTTATAAAAATACCACTTGGCTCATTTGACTTCTTAAAATTATCGAAGCAATAGCCCGTAGGAGGGTGTTCAAATACGTTTTCATACTTAAAAAAATTTCAACCTTAAAACTCATTTTCACCAACTTTGTGATTTTTGGCCATTTGCTTATAAACTTCATTCCAACACTTGACATAACTTACATACATCATATAAGACATGTCTAGAAATTTCAAACAATTTAACTTTGCATGAGGCAAGATTTGTCTGTAAAAATTCGTTTTAGGTCGAAACGATCGATTTCGATTGTTCGAAACAAATTTTCATTCTAACTTTTATCCGTTGACTACCAAATCAATGTAGACACATGTAATAACATAAAACCAAGTTATTTGACTTTATTTCACCATTAATTTCTCAAAATTGGTAAAAATCACATTTTTGTTAGATTTTCACCAACTTTACTTAAAATTTCATTTTTCAATTCTTAGACTCCACTTTCCATACACTCATAATTAGTTCATTTATCAACGTTGTGGCCTTATACCACACATATAAGACTTCTTCCAAATGTCTATACTTTCAAAATATGTTTATAAGAACATATTATCAATTAATGTGCACTGAGACATTTCAATCCCGTGTTGATGAGAAGGGAAACTAATATATTTATTTGTACTTGGTTTAATACAACCAATCAGTTTACTATATTACTGTATATTTGCAAAACTTATATTATGGTTAGAGAATAATGAAAAAGATAGAGGATTAAGGGTATTCCAAAAATCTTCTAGCTATACTAGATCTTCATGGTTATATTCGCACTTGGGTGCCTTTGAAAAGAATTGTTCACTAGTTGAACTAAAAATTTTTATTAGCTATATCTATGTTAATTTTTCAAGTTAGATAGAGTTGAATTTAATGAATTTTATTATGAACACATAGTAAAATGGCGTGGTTATGATCGAAGGTAATCAACACACTGTTACCGAATATGGGTGTGATAAAATCATAAAATTGATTTTCAAAATGGAAATTTTTAGCTATGCTATTCATATGTCCATGCTAATTGTTTTGGCTAGACGAATTTAATGTGAAGAATACAAAAAATTGATTTATTCATTAATACATCATTTAACCTGGTGTGGTATCTTAGATGATGGAATCATTAACGCAATCATGATGCGCCTATGATAAAGTCATACAATTGATTTTCAAAAGTTTGAATGGTGTAAATACGAGTCAATGCCAATTGTTTCGGCTAGACACCTTTGGTTATGATAAAGAAATGGACGTATGAATCTGGTAGATGCAACATACCACGTCTTGAAATCGATAATATAGTACGACGGCTGATCACCTGAAGTACTGGAATGGGTGTTCTCAATCTGAATTGATTGTTACACAAAGCATAGTGTTCTCAATCTTATTTGATTGCTACACAAGAATAGTGTTTCTCAGTCTTGGTGGCGGATAAATAATTGTGGGTTATATAGCATCCATAGTCTTTGAAAAAGGTCAAGGTCTTGATTGACCGCTGTATAAGTTAGAAGAATCCTAAATAAAGGAAGAATATGACTAAAAATCTAGTTTGGTGAAGGGTTTAAAACCTAGAGTTATGAAAGGAAATGTATAAAGATAAGTCAATATTGTTGACTTAATCTAAGTTTTAGGAATTTAATATAAGAAAAATGAATTAAAAAAGTTCATAAGAGTAAGTTGAAAATAATTTCGAGGACGAAATTCTTTTAAAGGTGAGAGAATGTAATATCCTAAACATTTATAGACCTTATAAATATAATATTAAATGACTAAAATTAATTTTGAGGATGAAATTCTTGTAAGTTGGGTTGAATGTAATATCCCAAACATTTCAAATATGATCTGACAAGATCTAATTAAGGTTGTCAATTCAAAACCAAAGAACAATTGCTCGAGCATACCTTGAGCTACATTAAAGAATATGTACGACTCAAAAATGCGATTATATACAACTAAGAGGTTAAAAAATTTTAACCTAATTTGTGTTATGTGAACAATAAAACTTGTCTGTTACGCACATTTTCAAAACATTTAGTGTCACATAGTCGGTCATATAGTTCACATAGAATAAGTAATACATTTCAACAAGTCTGAAAAACTTTTCTGTTACGCATTACACAATTAACCTTTACGTTCCTCGAACGCCTTTTCTATCCTTCATCGCGTTGGTTTGTTTATCCGAGCTATAACTGTTAACATTAAACCTATATATCATTATATGATTATAATACGTCTCATACATTCTTTTTTCAAACTTAACTCATAAATACTAGACTACTCGTCTCTAATCATTTCATATTTGATGTATTATACCTTATATAGGTTAATAATACATCCTAACTCGTTCTTTTGGGTATGTTAGATTATACCATTTTTTGTTTCATTAGACTTTAACACCCTTTACATTCACCATTTTTTTTTTTTTTATCAATTATAGGGTTTATATAACGTATTTCTATCATCCCACATTAAAATATAGCTTTTTGAAAACTTAAAAAATTTGTTGTGAACAGTAACTTTGCCCCTGTGTCTTCAGACTTTGCTGGCCGCGAAATCTTTTCGGCCATGAACAGTACACTTGACCCCGATGAGATGTTTAGTACAAAACATCTCGTTCAGGCGAGATGTTCAGAATCAGAATTTTTTGATTTTTGCCCTACTTTTGCCTATTTTTAACTCCTTCATCTTATATCCAATTATGAGGACCCGAATTTTCAGATTTTACTTAATAAAATTAAATAAGAATTTAATTAACAAGATTATCAAAGTTGTTTAAATTATTTATGATGTAAGTGATTTAAAGTAGGTGAAGGGATTTAATTGATAAATTAAATCTGTACAGAAATAGTGATAAATGGTGTTGAATTGAAATAATTGAAGAGTAAATAAAATATTTAAAAATAATTTATTAAGAATAAGAGAAATTACATATAATGGTACAATAAAATTGTACAATTAAATTATTATGGAGGTAGGGAAATTATTATTTAAATAGCGTTATGTGGTAATGTGAGATATGAGAATTAGATATGTATATATATACGTTTGTATATATATATATATATATGTGTGTGTGTGTGTGTGTGTGTGTGTGGGCATGCTTAATTGTGGTAATTATAAATTTCATTAATTATGGGAATTAAGGGGTTAATAATTAGATTAGTCCAAAGTTAAATAAAAAGTGAATGAAGAATGTAGTAAAATTAAAAATATTGATTATATAATTAATCAATAATTATGGTGAAGGTTTAGAAATTGTTTAAGGGGAGGAGGTAATTTTATAAATTATATACTAATAAAGTATATAATTTATATAAGGAAATTAAAGTAAAATATTAATGGAAGAATAATTATATAAATTATATAAGAATGATTATATATAAGAGGATAAAATTAATGGGGGAGGAGTAAATAAAGGTATAATTATTGGTTGTATAATTAATCAATAATTATGGAGGAAGTTTAGAAATTAATTAAGAATAAAAGTAATTATATAAATTATATAATTATAAATTATATAATTCATATAAGGAAAGTTAATGTAAATAGTAAGGAAATGGAAAAATAAATGAGAAAAATGAATGTTTTAATTTATTAAAAAAAAATTGTTTATGTATAATGAAATTTTTATGATTTTTATGGAAGATAATATTTCAGAAACGTAAACACGTTGATGTAACATGTTGTACAAGAAATGAAGTGAAAAAGGCATGAAAATAATTTTTATATGTTGTATGAATTATTTTATTAATTTTAGAGTTATAAATTACCTTATATAATTACATGCATGTACAAAATTTGTCAAGTAAAGTACCGGAAAGAGGTCTAAATATTATTTATAAACCATGTTATGATTTTTAGTGAATTAAAACAAATATTTTATATACATTATATAAAATATTTATTACACGAAATAACTACGTAATGTATAAAAATACTCATGTATTCTTGATTTTTGGAACATTTGAGAAGGGAAAAAGTCGGTTGCATGGGATAAGTCGGTGGAAAAATTTTAGTCCTCCAAAATAGTTAATTTATTTTAGTTATAAAAAGCAAGTAAAAAGAAATGGATATAGACACACATAATAAAACATATTCCCTCCATTTCCTTCTCCCACCACCATCACCGCCACCGCCACCATAGCTACCACCACCACCAAGAGGAAAAAGTTAGTGCCAACAAGTGAGGAACAAGTATCAAAGGAAGGATTCCAACTTTTAGACGGTATAAAAAAATTACTTTGTTTAAATTATTTTGGTATTTTTGGTGGTAAAATAATTTTGTGAAAAATTAGTAAATAATTGGAATAATTATTCTATATAATTTTAGGATGCATATACGAGAATTATATCATGTTTAGATGTGTTATGTTGTGGAAATTATGTAGCAACAATGGTGTTTTTGTTGCTTGGCTGATACTGTTTTTGGGAAGAAGAAGAAACTATTTTGCAGGGCTGTTCACGCATTGTGCAACAGCTATTTTTTTCCGCACGCCAGGTCAAAACTGTGAGGATCCGAATTTCCAGAATTTCTTTAATAATATTAAATGAGAATTTAATTGATAAAATTATCAAGATTGTTTAAATTAATTATTATTTTATGTGATTTAAGGTATGTGATGAGATTTAATTAGTAAATTAAATCTTTACAGAGATCATGATGAATTGTGTTAATTTAAAATAATTGAAAAGTAAATAAATTGTTTTAAAACAATTTATGAAGAAGGTACAATAAATTGTACAAAAAAATTGTTATGAAAATGTCGAAATTATGATTTAATTGAGGTTATGTGATAATGTGAGATATATATATATATATATATATATATATATATATATATATATACACACATATATAAATGTTTAATTGATAATTATAAATTTCATTAATTATGAAAATTAAGGGATTAATAATTAAATTAATCCGGAAAATTTATGAAAAGTTAATGAGGAAGTTAGTAAAATTAGAAATATTGATCAATAATTATGGTGGAGGTTTGGAAATTAACAAAGGAGTAAAGTAATTATATAAATTATATAATAATAAACTATATAATTTATATAAGGAAATTAAAGTGAAATATGAGGAAAATAATAATTATATAAATTATATAGAAAAAATTATATAATTTATATAAGAAGATTAAATTGAATAAGGTTGGAAGAAATTTTTATTAATTGTATTGGTATAAAATGGAAATTATGTAATGAGAAAGTAATTATAGACGAATTGTGTTAATTTAAAATAATTGGAAAGTAAATAAATTGTTTTAAAATAATTTATGAAGAATAAGAGAAATTTCTTGTAAAGGTACAATAAATTGTACAAAAAAATTGTTATGGAAATGTAGAAATTATGATTTAATTGAGGTTATGTAATAATGTGAGATATATAAATTAGATATGTATATATATACATTTGTATATGTATATAAATGTGCATTTTTAATTGATAATTATAAATTTCATTAATTATGGAAATTAAGGGATTAATAATTAAATTAATCCAGAAATTTATGAAAAATTAATGAGGAAGTTAGTAAAATTAGAAATATTGATCAATAATTATGGTGGAGGTTTGGAAATTAATAAAGGAGAAAAGTAATTATATAAATTATATAATAATAAACTATTATAATTTATATAAGAAAATTAAAGTGAAATATGAGGAAAATAATAATTATATAAATTATATAGGAAAAATTATATAATTTATATAAGAAGAATAAATTAAATAAGGTTGGAAGAAATTTTTATTAATTGTATTGGTATAAAATGGAAATTATGTAATGAGAAAGTAATTATATAAATTATATAATAAATTATGTAATTTATATAAGAAAAATTAGTGTAAATTGTAAATAATTTTTCACTTCATTACTTGGACAACATGTTACATTAACATGTTCACGTTTCTGAAATATTATCCTTCATAAAAATCATAGTAATTTAATTATGCATAAACATAAAAAAAATTTAACACATGCATGTACAAAATTTGTCAAGTAAAGTACCCAAAAGAGGTATTAATATTATTTATAAATCAAATGATGATTTTTAGTGAATTCAAATAAATATTATATATATATTATATAAAATATTTATTACACGATATAATTACGTAATGTAATAAATTAAAATTTGTATGCTTGATTTTGGAATTTTCGAGAAGAGATGAGTCGGTGGACGTGTGTGGCATAAAAGAAAATTTAAGTCTTGCATGTAAGCTTTATAAAAGGAGAGGAAATGAATTAAAAAGAAAACAAACAAAATTCTCCATTTTTTTTCTCTCCCTTAGTTCTGTAACGACCCTGAAATTCGACCCACTTTATTACCTTCATTTTTATATTTATGAAACATTATTTTCCTTACGTCCAAATTTCGGTCCGTTAATATATCTTTCATCACCTTACTTGATCCATTAATTGGTTTTAAAATTATCAATTACCAAAATCTTCATATAAATTTTTCTTTTTCTCAACTTAATCATTGTATTAAAACATTTGGATATTTAAAATCCTTACATTTCGATCCTAGTCCCATGGATCGTAACCTTAACCTTTTCTTCTCTACAAATATCATACTGTTCAGCAATTAAAATTTGATAATGATTATATCTTCACATTTGTTCGTTCAATCGTAATTCACAATTAGACCATTTAACAAATCTTTATCGTAACAATCATCTTAAACAATCATAGTTCGCCCTGTAACTCTATTCGTCCTATCCGGACAAATTTGTAAATAGATACAATACATTCACATAAATTTTACCAATTCACTCACATTGAATCATGACATCAAAATTATAACAGTTATGTATCCAACCTTCTAGATAATTCATCTTTAGCACAATCTGATATTTCTGAAACTCATTTATTTACCTGCAAAAGTTTATTTTAAGCAAGTAATGAGCACAACGGCTCAGCAAGTTCAACAGTTCATGCTTCACGTAGCACATACCTTAACATGCTTGGTGTGTGTCATATATCATGTGCTTGTGCTTCAACTATAGCAATATATCTCATATATATTCATATCGTTGCACAAAATATACATTGTGGTCATATTAATCACGTATCATGTAACACATAATTTGTATGCAGTTAAAACAAGAATTACATATCATAACATTTCAACATTTAACATAAAAGGGACTGAAAAACTTGTCTGGCGTCCAGTTATTTAAATTGTTAGCTCAAACCCTTAACTCGATCAACCTATGATCATAAAATAATCAAATAATAATTATTTATCCTCTTATGATATTAATTTAATTAATTAATATCACCTCTAGGCCAATTATTAATTTATATGGCCAATTTATTAACCTCGTCTCATAAAATACTAATTTAACTTAATATCCAATACCTTCGTCACGGACAACCCGACTCATCAGATAAATTTGAGCATAATCAGTTGTCCGGATTTTTATTTATTCATTTTCTAACCTTTAAACTCATTAGATTAATATTTAAAATATTTAAATATTAATCCCCAATATTTAATATTTTTACAAAAATATTAAATTTAATGCCCAAACATCATTTCTATACTTTTAGTATTTTTTCTATAATTTTCTATGATTTTTAAACATTTATTTCAATTAAAATTAATTTCTGGGGGCAATATAGTAATTTCCGCGCCCTTAAGGACACTCTGGTCATTATCCGGAAAGGCCAGGGGCATTTCTGTAATTTCCGAGCCCTTAGGGACATAACCAGAATTTTGCGAAAAGTCTGAGGGTATTTCTGTAATTTCGGCGCGTATTACCGGAAAAGGGCAGGGGTATAATAGTAATTTCCCCACGTGCGTCTTCCGCGCAATGCGCGACCTCCGCCTTCGCCTTCACCAAACGACGTCGTTTGGTGCCTGTTTCCGGAATTTTCTACCGCGCATGGCGCGTTCCCCCCTTCAGTCCCAGAAACGACGTCGTTTCTGGTTCCTGTTCTCTGATACAGCGCGCGCAATGCGCGAAATTCCCAGAAATTCTTTTCTTTTTTTTCTTCCGCGACAGTAACCAACATGCACAATAATTATCCATTTTTGTTCCTTATTTTTACAACATAAATACTCCAAAAATTATATAATTCACACATATACATCCCATAATTATTTAGAATAATTATTATAATTATTTATTAATTTTCTACACAATTTATTTTCACACCAAAATATTAAAATAAATTACAAAAAGAATGATTATACATTCTTTGAAGCTTGATGATCACCCTATAGGCACCAAAATTCTCTTCTTCTCCCTCTTGGTGGTAATCATGGTGGTTGCTTGGTGGCGGATGGCGGTGTTCGGGTGGAAAGAGAGAAAATGGAGAAAGTTTGCATGTATTTTCTATTTCTTCCTCTCTCTTTTTCTTTGGCTTCTTTGTTCCTTTTATAAATAAGGCTACTTAACCACTTTGGATAGAATTAATAAATCCACCGCCTCATCTCCCACGCCAACCACCTTATCATTTCCGGATTGTTCCAAATTAGCATGTAAATTTTTAATTTAAATACATTACGTAATTATTTTATGTAATAAATATTTTATATAATATATATAAAATATTTATTTTAATTCACCAAAAATCATAATAGAATTTATAAGTAATATTAATACCTCTTTTGGGTACTTTACTTGACAAATTTTGTACACGCATAACGTCATGCATGTAACTATTTGAGGTAATTTATACCTCCAAAAATCATAAAATAATTCATAGGACATATAAATATTATTTTTCATAATTTTTCACTCCGTTACTTGGACAACATGTTACATTAACATGTTCACATTTCTGAAATATTATCTTTCATAAAAGTCATAATAATTCCATTATACATAAATATAATTTTTAATAACTTAAAACATTTCTTTTTCTTATTTATTATTCAATTTCTTTAATATTCATATTAATTTTTATATAAAAATTATATAATTTAATATTATATAATTTATATAATTACATTCTCCTTTTTTTAAATAATTTCTTAATTTCGTCCAACTTTATTCCATTTAATCGCCTTATATAAATTACATAATTATTCTTATATAATTTATATAATTATTATTTTCTTCATACCTTATTTTAATTTCCTTATATAAATTATATAATTTACTATTATATAATTTATATAATTACCTTTCCTTCTTAATTAATTTCTAAACCTCCTCCAAAATTCTTGATAAATTCTAAAATCAATACATACAATTTTACCAACTCCCTCATCCATTTTTTATTTAAATTTGGATTAATTTAATTATTAATCCCTTTATTTCCATAATTAATGAAATTTAAGATTATCAATTAAACATTTACATATATAACATACAAATGTATATATATAAATATATACATATTAAATTCATGCATTTACATTATCACATAACCTTATTTAAAACATAATTTCTGTACTTCCACAATAATTAAATTGTACCATTTATTGTACAATTACCTGAAATTTCTTTTATTCTTCATAAATTGTATTTACACAATTTATTTACTTTTCAATTATTTTAAATTCACATAATTCATCACCATCTTTGTACAAATTTAATTTACTAATTAAATCCCTTCAAACACTTTAAATAATAATTAACTTAAACGACCTTGATATTTTTATCAATTAATTCTTATTTGATATTATTAAAGGAATCCTGAAATTCGGATCCTCACAAGTTCCACCCGACACCACCACTTAACCACCATAACCACCACCAAGACCACTAAGAAAGAGAAATTTTTGTGCCATTAAGGAAGGAGTTCAAGCTTCAAGAAAGGATTTTTAGAAGGTATAAATTAATTTATTTGATTTAATTATGTATTTATGAGGATAAATTAATTTTGTGAAAAAATAGAAAATAAATATAATAATGGTTCTAAATAATTTATGGAAGTGTAATTATGAGTTTTATGATTTTTGGTATAAGTATATTGTGAATTTTGGGTACAAAAATGGTGGATTTTGGAAAGTTGGCGCACTGTTGCTGCGAAAAGAGGAAGAAGAAGAAAAAGGGTTGTCGCGCAAAGCAGCCATTTTTTTTCCAGACGCGGCTTAAAACGGCGTCGTTTTGGGGGCAGAAAGGGGGACCGCGCATGGCGCGGCGGAAGTTTCCAGAGATACAGGCCAAACGACGTCATTTGGCTGGCATGAGGGGAGGCCGCGCGCAGTACCCGGCCGACGACACCGCCGAAAATTACGGTAGTGCCCCTGGCCTTTTAAGGAAATACCGAGCGTGTCCCTTGGCCACGAAAATTACGACCGTGCCCCTGAGCTTTTCTAGATATTTTGGTTATGTCCCTAACGTTGTTGAAATTATGAAAATGTCCCTGGGCTTTCCGGGAAATACCGAATGTGTCCCTAAGGGCTCAAAAATTACCAAAATGCCCCCAAAAAGTGATTTATAAAGAAATAAATGTTTGAAAATTGTTTAAAAATTATAAAAAAATATTAAACACATAGAAATTATGTTTGGGCATTAAATTTAATATTTTTATGAAAATATTAAATATAGGAGATTAATATTTAAATAATTTAAATATTAATCTATTAAGTTTAAAAGTTAGAAAATGAATAAATGAAAATCCGGACAACCGAATATGCTAAAATTCATCCAATGAGCCGGATTGTCCTTATTAAAGATGTTTGATATTAAGTTAAATTAATATACTGAAGGATGATGTTAATATAATTAATCATATAAAGTGATAATTGGCCCGGTACCCTAAAATAAATTGTCGGGTAGGGTTAATTACATTATAGATGATATTAATTAAATAAATTAATATCATGAGAGGATAAATAATTATTATTTGATTATTTTATGATCATAGGTTGTACGAGGAGCATTATAGAAAGGGTAATTATTATTTAATTCCGCAATCCAGGCAAGTTCTTCAGTACCTTAATGTTAAATGTTGTTTGTTATGATATGTTAATACTTGTTTAAATGCGTATAAATTATGTGTTATGTGATCTGTGGATAATATGACAACTATGTGTACTTTGTGCAATGATGTGAGAAATATTGCTATAGTAGAAGCACAAGCACATGATGTATGACACACACCGAGCATGTTAAGGTGTGTGCTACGTGAAGCATAAACTGTTGAACTTGTTGAGCTATTGTGCTCATTACTTCCTTAAAATAAACTTTTGCAGGTAAAGAAATAAATTTCAAGAATATCAGGATATATGAGGGTTATGCTATGACACCAATTAATGGTATAACCTAATTATTTAATGTTTTGGTAAAATAAAATATTGCGAATGCAATTGACAAAGTTTACAATAATATTGTGTATGCTATGGATATCATAAATACTGATTGGGTGAATAGAGTTTATTTGTGTATTATTGATAATCATGTATTCTGATTATTACAGAATATATCCAGATTGGTCAAGTAAAGTTAAATGATATATGGTATAATGATTCAAGATTGTTGTAGTGACAAAGAGGAAGATATATTTCATTATGGATTATGAAACCACGAATAATTATATGGATATAAATAATATTAAATTTTAAATGTTGAGTTTTATGATATTTGTAACAGACATGAAAGAATAAGTAAAAGTTGTGATCCAGGGACGAGGATCGAGATACAAAGTTTTAAATAATCAAATATTTAATACAATGATTGAGAAAAAGAAAAATTTATACCGAAAAATTAGTAATTGATGGTTTTAAAATCAATTAATGGATGAAATAAGTTGATTAAAGATTTATTAACGGACCAAAATTTGGACGTTATGAAGATAAGGTATAATAAATATAAAATTTAAGAGAATAAAGTTGGTCAAATTTCGGGGTCGTTACAAAAACGGTGTCGTTTTAAAGGGCGGAAGGTAAGCTGCGCCATGCGCGGCTGAGTGTTGATGACGTCAGGCCAAACGACGTTGTTTGGATGGCGTAGGGGGGAGGCCGCGCAATGCGCGACAGTCAGCCACGCGGTGAAATTATCAGCGTGCCCTTGGCCTTTTAAGTTAATGACCGGCGTATCTTTTGGCCTCGGAAAATTATGGTGTTGTCCCTAAGCTTTTTGGAAAATTCCGGTTTTGTCCTTATTGTTGCGAAAATTATAAAAATGCCCTCAGAAAATGATTTTTAATTAAATAAATATTTAAAAATTGTTTAAAAATTATAGAAAATTACTAAAAATATAGAAATGATATTTGGGCATTAAATTTAAAATTTTTGTAAAAATATTAAATATTGAGGATTAATATTTAAATATTTTAAATATTAATCTAATAAGTTTAAAAAATTAAAAAATGATTAAATAAAAATTTGGACAACCAAATATGCTAAATTTTATTCAATGAGCCAGGTTGTCCGTATTGAATGTGTTTGATATTAAGTTAAATTAATATAATTAACCATATAAATTGATAATTGGTCAGGTACCCTAAAATAAACCGTTGAGAAGGGTTAATTACATTATAAATGATATTAATTTAGTAAATTAATATCATGAGAGGATAAATAATTATTAATTGATTATTTTATGATCATAGGTTGTACGAGAAGCATTATAGAATGGGTATTTATTAAGTCCAAAATCCAGGCAAGTTCTTTAGTACTTTTATGTTAAATGTTAGTATGTTATGATATGTAATTTTTGTTTCAATTGCATATAAATTATGTGTTATGTGATTTGTGGATAATATGACCACGATGTGTACTTTGTGCTATAATATGAATGTATGTGAGATATAATGCTTAAGTAGAAGCAAAACACGTGATGTATGACACACAGAGAGCATGTTATGCTATGTGCTACGTGAAACATGAAAGATGTAAACTGTTGAACTTGTTGAGCCGTTGTGCTCATTACTTGCATAATATACATTTTTGCTGGTAAAGATATAAATTTCAAGAATATCGGATTATGTTAGAGATGGGTCAACATAGAAGGTTGTAAATTAAATTGTTATATTCAATGTGGTAAATTGCAAAGTTTATATTGATGTTTCATATGTACATATATGTTGGATCCGGATAGGACAAATAGAGTTAAATTGTGAACCGTGACTGTTCAAGAGGATTGTTCCGATAAAGAATATTATATGTCTAATCATGAATTATATCAAATTTTGAATGTTGAGCTTTATGATACTTGTATAGAAGAAAAAGTGAAGGTTACGATCCAGGGACTAGGATCAAGATATTAGGATTTTAAATATCCAAATATTTTAATACAATGATTGATTGAGAAAAAGAAAAAATTAATATAGAAAAATTTGGTAATTGATGACTGTATAGTCAATTAATGGATTAAATAAGGTGATTAAAGATTTATTAACGGACCGAAATTTGAACGTTAAGGGAATAATGTATAATAAATATGGAATTTAAGGTAATAAGGTTTGTCGAATTTCGGGGTCGTTACACCAATTAAGCTCAAATTTGGACCATAGCTAGGTCTTACTACCTAATATTTAAAAAAAAAATACTACTTGGCTCATTTGAATTCTTAAAATTATTGAAGCAATAACCCGTAGGATGGTGTTCAAACACGTTTTCACACTTAGAAAATTTTCAACGTTAAAACTTATTTTCACCAACTTTGTGATTTTTGGCCATTTGCTTCTAAACTTCATTCCAACACTTGACATACCTTACATACATCATATAAGACATATCTAGGCATTTTAAACAATTTAACTTTGCACGAGGCGAGATTTGTCCATAAAAATCCGTTTTAGGTCGAAACGATCAATTTCGATCGTTCGAAACAAATTTTCATTCTAACTTTCATCCGTTAACTACCAAATCAGCGTAGACATGTGTAAGAACATAAAACCAAGTCATTTGACTTCATTTCACCATTAATTTCTCAAAATTGTCAAAAATCACCTTTTTGTTGGATTTTCACCAACTTTACTTAAAATTTCATTTTCCAATTCTTTGACTCCACTTTCCATACACTCATAATTAGTTCATTTATCAATTTTGTGGCCTTATACCACACATACAAGTCTTGTTCCAAATTTCTTTATTTTTAAAATATGTTTATAAGAACATATTATCACAATGGATAATTTTAGCCCTCAAATTCACATTTTCTTTAGATTAGAGTGTATAACATGCTATATAATTGCAAATACTCCTCATATGCTTATGTTCAACCTCATAGATTAAAATTTTACCATAAACTTCTAACTTTAGACACATATTCTTCCACAACTCTTACTTTTAACCATACATAGATGCTTAATCACACATAAATCTAAGTTTTAAGTTTGGAAAACCTTTAAACCTTCTTGGATGATCAATTTTCTTACATTAGTAGCTTCACCATGATGAGGCCGTCATCTTTTCTTTTTGCTCCATGATCATCCAAGCTTCCAAACTCCAAAAATTCAAGTTTCTTACTCCTTCTTCCATGGCTTCTTCTCTCTTTCTCTCTCTTAGGTTTTATTTTCAGCAAAAGAGAATGAAGAAGGAGAACCACATGCTTTGCTTTTGCTGAGAGTTAACCCAAATTGGGTTAATTCCACTTAATCATAGTTAATTCAATCCAAGGGCATTTTGGTCATTTCACATAATTATTTAAGGGTATTTTTGTCATTTCATCTCTTAGGACACAATGGTCATTACTCAATTTTTTTAGTGTCTTTTTATTGCCTTCTATATTTTCTGACTTCTCAGAAACACCTTTGACATTCTTCCTCCGCTTAGAAGATTTATTTACTAGTAAGACTTGATATTTCATGAAAGAAAAGTGACTCTCAACATTCTTCAACATATTTAAGAAAATCAGTTAAACTAATGTCTAACTTATTAATGTTGAAGTTCACAACAATTTGTGAAAGAGAGTCAGTGAGTGACTGCAAGATTGAATCTTGACTAAAGTATTCATCCATGACAAAATCCAGTTATCGTAATTAATCAATCAGATTGATAATCTTTAGGACTTATGTCTGTACTATAGTGCCATTAGTCATTATAGATCGGAAGAGCTTCTTAGATATCTTATATCTAGTTGATCTACTTTGCTCACTATACAACTGCTGAATGTGCATCAATATAGAAGGTATATCCATTTTCTCGTGCTGACGCCGTAACTCGATACTTATGGATGCGAATGTGATGCATTGAGCTATAGTTGCATAGTCTTGTCACTTATTAAAATATCAATCTCTTCCTCAAATGCTTAGTCTGCAACGTTTGTAGGGATAGACAAATTAAGAACATTTGCTAGCTTTCAGCATTGAGAACTATTCTCAAATTTGTTTAATCAATCTGAACAATTCGGTTCGATTAATTGTTAGCATCCAATATGCTATACAGTGTTAGTGATTAAACATAGCAATATTCTTTAAGTGAATTAATAACAGCATTAACATGCATTCAATTTATTAATCACCAATTTAATTAGGTCTTTATTTAAAATGGTGTCTCCCACTATTTTTATCAAACTATATTACCTTCCTTATATAGTTTGGCAAATCTAGTTAATGATTTGCTAGTGAGAATAAGGATTTTATTTCAAATGTCTATAGCTTTGTATGATACAATAAACTACATATAAATAAATAGGCAGACACGTAATGTTCAATTAAATTAACATGTAACTCATTTTATTTTGCCTCTTGAATTATTATGATCATATGTGACAAATTCAAATCAAAATTATCCAAGCTAAGTTTGACCTAACATTTCTATATAAGTGAAGAGAAAAATAATGTCCTTGTGTGACACAACAAAACAGTAATGTTCAATTCCTTTATAAGCATTTACTATGTAATAAAATAACATATCAAATAATTAATATAAGCATTGTGTAACACAACAAACTTATAATGATTATTTGATACTCTATCGTTTTACCATGCTAGAAGGAGACATTCAATACTTTATTAATATCTTTGAACGTTACAACTAAATATAATTAACCTTGAGGGGTTTGTTATTAATTGTCTCATTTTGTTTAGCGCATATGCACACACGTATATATAAAATACACGTCATATTATTTAATATGCGAAACATGTTTGATAATATATAATATATACATAATAGCATGCACATATAGAATACTGTATTCTACTTAGATTGATTATGGACTTTTATTCTAGTTTGGTTTATTCGAGCAACCATATCAACCAATTGGTCAAACCTAGGATGTAAGAATAAATACATAAATGTAACCATTACATTTAACTCGGGTTCCAATACAAACGGGTCTTCATACGCTCCTTGCTCCTTGGCTCTAATTCTTCAAATAATTCTAATTAATCATATTACAAACTATTTTCATAAAATAGAAATCTTAATCAGTAGTCAAGGGGAGATACATACGAGGAAGATAGAATTTACATCAGAAAAATTAGAAAAGACGAGTTACGCAGGGCTCATTTATAAAAATTCATTCTTTCAAGCATCCATCTAAAATAAATTCAATCATACATGGTTCAATAGTCCATAATCAATCCCTTATATATCATAAATATGATCATATGTTTCAATACATAATTTATATCATACATATCATCATATGTATCATGCATCTAATGAATTAAAACCATTCCATATATATGTGAGTATCATTTAATGGGTAATTTAAAGTTGCATGAAATTCAATTTCATGTTTAAAACAACTCTTTGTTTTAATTATAAAATAATCTAAAATAACTCTTTATTTTTATTTTAAAATCATTAAAAATAAACTCTTTATTTTTAATTATTTAAGATTAATATATATATATATATATATTATATACCGAAGTTATTAAGAATCCTAAAGCATGTCGGCAACTTCGAAATCAATCCGCTCACAGTATATTACCAAAATCGCTGCGGGTTTCGGCATAAAAAAAAACTTTTTTTTAATAAAACAAATTTTATACAACAAAATTTGCCTAATAAATTGTTCTAAACTTATACCTATACATATACATAATCAAAAAAATTAATAATTGGCATAAGTTTGACTCTTGATGCCACTGTTGGTTTGAAAATATATGACATACATATAATCAAATTATATAAGTGCAATGAAAGTAAGCAAAAATTGAATTTTAAAATTTTACAAATCAATAATCCAGGATCATTCTTATGCGACTATTATTAATTGAGGAAGGATAAAAGATTTATACTTTTGTAGAACTATGCTTCTATAGGTACGAGTTCACCTCCTTTTAATCTTTTGCGTTTCTCTTCGAATTCACCGATTAGATTCCACGAATTAATGTTAGCTCCCCAAGTGTAAAGGCTTTAGAGGTGAACCACCAAGAGATCTATAAATTAAAGAAGTGAATTTTTTAGTGTTTTTAAATCATGGATGGCTAGCCCTAATTCTCTCTCTCTAACTCCTGAGATGTAAAGAATTATTAAGTGAGTCATTAACCTAATCTATAATAAGACTTATCTTATTTATAGGTATGATCAACCCTCCTAAACTATTTAGGATTAGAGTTTTAATTTAATTTTTTAAACTAATTAGGAACTAAATTAATTATTATATTAATTATAATTCTTAAACCATTTAGGAACTTAATTATTTATAATAATTCTACTACTTATTAATTAATTCCTAATCCATTTAGGAACTAAATAATAATAATAGTAATAATAATAATAAGACTCCTCTTATTAATTTATAATTAGTATTTTTAAAATCCTAAATTATAAATATTAAGCTATTTAATTTATTCTATCACCGTAGTATAAATTAAATATACATTATTATTATTATTACGATTGTGCCATTAACTTCTAAAATAAATATTACTCTTTTGCGGTATGACCCTTTAGGTTCTCCATATTAAACCGATTTTGGAATAAATTAATTAGAAAAATTCTAATCTTATTTATATAATGAATTAAATTATTTAATTCATTTAATAAATAATATTTATTCCACAATAAAGGTAAGCTCCCCTTAGCCATCAACGACTTTCTAGTTAATATAGATTTCAACATATGATCTTTAAAATAACATTTCAGTGAATAATTATCGTACAATTCAATCCTTCTACCATACAATACCCTAATCAAATATATGACATTGAATTACTGTCAAGTCTTATTTTATTTGATCATATGCATTTTAATTCACAAATGCACAACTCTAATGTAAATTAGAAACTGCCTTCTAATTTTCATTCCATACTGGCCAATGATTTCTGAGTTGTCATTTAACGAATTACATAGGACATTCCCTTCCTTTACTAGAAGTGGTAAATCATTTGTTGACCATTCACTTACATCCATCTGCAACTTATTATAGCCAATCATACCCTTTGATATACCCTAAAGGTTTTAAGGAATATGTCAAAATATAACTTATCATACACAAGATACTATGATGATCTCAAGTCTAAGGATCACTTATACTACTATCACAAAAAGGAACTCCTATTGACGGACAAGTAAAATTCTATTAGGTATTTCTTGAGCGAGGCACATTTAGTGAACTTATTCTCTAATATGCACCTATATACTTGTTTTAGTGTATCTACACAAATAATTATGAGATCTGTAATGACATGGAATTTTTTAATATTATAAATATTATAATTAATTAATGAAATTAAAATTTTGAAGTGTGACAAGTGTTTTAGGACAAGAAAGTTATGGATTATTTGATTATAGAATAAAATTCAAGCCTAATGAAACAAATTTGGATAAAAAAAAGGACTTGAATTGGTTAAGAAATAAGCAACTATGATTTAATTGAATTAATTTTTTTAGGATTTTTGGCTATTAACCAAAGTGTCCTTGTCAACTTAAAGAATGACCTTGGTGTCCTTTTGATGAGAGATATCTTAAATGCCATTATGTATTGAAGTGAATTGACATGAATGACCCTAACCATGCATGAGTTAAGCCAACCAAGGTGTAGTTAGTTGCTAGGAAAATATATACAAATTATGTATGTATATATTTTCAAGTATAAGCTACTCACACACTTATATTATATTCATTTTCATCTCCTAAGTTGATAGCTAAGAGAGTTCATAACAGAAAAGAGAAGAGGAGCTAGGGTTTGCAAGAAAGCTTGAAGGATTCAAGAGAAAGTGTTCAAGACAAGTGAAAACTATCATCAAGGTGGATCATCCAACTCTTAGAAGCTTTATAGCTAAGAGAAGAAGAGCACAAAGAAGGTATAAGGGTGTTCTTGCTTTAAAACTTGTTATCTAAGTGTTTAAATGCAACATTTAGTGTAGCCATGCATGTATCTATGGATAGAAGTAAGATTTATATGAGTCTATGTGATATATGTGTGATTTATGAAAAAACCCTAAGTGCTAAGGTTGTATTACAAAGGTGGTGAGTTATGCATACAGGTATTCATGGCTAGAAAACATGATTTAAGGATGATCATGTGTTATATGTTGATAGATGTGATGAAAACCTAAATTAAAAGGTTGATTATGTAAGAAGCATGTAAAATTTCTTGCTAAATAGAATCATAAGTTCTTTAAAGCTTGAAAAGCAAGACTTGTGAAAGAAAAATAGAATATTAGGCTATATTTTGCATGTAAACTAAATCATAATCCGTAACATGCTTTAGAAGGTGCATGTAAAATTTATATGGACATACAAAGTTGCTATATAAGCATATGTTAATGTATATGTGCATAAAGTTCAAGAATTTGAATAGGGTTTAAGGATAAAGTTTTATAAGTTGGTAAAAATTCCATAAAGGGTAATTTTTGGTCATTTTGTGTAATTGAAGGTAAAATAAAGTTAAATAGCTAAGTTTTATGTAAGTACATGTGTTAGTGTCGATTTGGAAGTTATTTAGTGTCTATAACGATAAATGTGAATTTTAAACGTTTAAAAAGGTTCGCCGACGCCTAAAACGAAATTTATGGAAAAATGAAATCATTTGAAATCTTTTAAATGTTTTGAAGGCCTATGCAAGTAATATACATGTTATATGTGCTAAATCATGTGTTGGAATCAAGTTTAGTAAAAAGGGGCCAAAAATAGCATGAAAATTGGAAAGATTTTTTTTAACAAATCGGCAGGACCTCGCCGGGGCGAAGTGTTTTGAACTAAACACTGCGCCAGGGCGCAGTGCTTCGCTGAGACAAGATCAGTCGCCGCCGGGGCGTAGTCCAGCAGAGAAGATCTCTTGGCCAGCGAGATGTTCAGTGTAAAACATCTCGCCAGGGCGAGATGTTCTAATTTTTTTTAAAAAAATAATAATTATTTTTATCCAAAATGAAATGTTTTAATATTAAATGATAGAGACATGTTGTGACATCCCAGATTTTAACAAGATTTCTAAATAAGAATCTTGAATATATAAGTAAAGTTTAAAAGATTAAAACCTGGTTTAGAAGGATATAATGTATTAATCAGTGATTAAATATAAGTTATTATTTAATTAACGTGCTAGAATGACATATGTTGTAGATTGAATATGTGTATATGTATATTATCTGATAATGAAAGAAGAGTTAAAGTTAAAGAATAATAGAAATGAGTAAAGAATGTGTAAATTAAGCTTTAGTTATAAATATTAATAACTAGCTTAATGAATAGGCCTGGAAATGTTAGGTTGTAAGGATGGTATGGTGAGGTTAGTTGGAATGTGCAAGAAAAAGGAACTGTTTAACCTAATGGATTGGTAATTCCGTATTAATTGATTTATGTGAACTGTGTATCTATACGATGTGTAACTACAAAAAGGTAAAACTCCTGAATGTGAGTGGAAGGAATGTAGTATGCAAGTTTAATTCGAATTGGCAGATGTGTACTAAGTAAACGTACAAAAGGACGCAAATGTCGTGTAATGACTCTATGAACGTAAAATAATAATGGATTTTGGTAATCCGATTGTGGTTCGCTTTTCAAGGAAGTGTGCTATGGAAAAAGTCAGTGTTTGGACTATTGGAGATGTCGATAATGGAAATTTATGAATGTGGAACCGAGAAGGTTCGTAGAAAATGAGAAAATGTAATTCTAGTTAAAGGAAGTTATTTGGTCGATTTACGATTAAATGACTAATTAAGCCATAGAATGAGATTACGTAAGCGTAGCATAGTGGGAAACGAATGACCTAATCGGTCACTTGAAAGAAAAACCAATTTAAATGAGCATGAATTTTTCCTTAAAAGGAAAATTGGCAAGAAAATAAAAAATCTAGCAAATTGGGCAATTGGCTAAAATGCCCCTCGACAAATTAGTTAATGATCATTGTGTCCTAAAGGGTAAAATGACCAAAATACCCTTAACAAATTAGGTAATGACCTATGTGTCCCAAGTGATGAAATGTCAAAAGTGCCCTTCATTAATAATGTGAAATGACCAAAATGCCCTTGGATGAGTTAACCGTGGTTATGTCACTTTAACTAGCCTAATTAAAGTTCATATAATTAAACCAAAGCAAGCAAGTCTTCTTCATTTTCCACCAATTGCTGAAAATTGGAGCCCTAAGAGAGAGAACATAGAAGCCATGGAAAAACAAGGAAAAAGCTTGATGATTTGCAAGCTAGGGTGGTTTAATGATCTTGGAGTAAAAGGAAAAAAGAACCTCTCTTCATGAGGAAGCTTTCTATGTAAAGAAGTTGGGCATACAAAAATGTATGATTATGTTTGAGCCATAAAATTTGGTATTTATGTATTTAAATTCAAGAATAGATAAAACAATGCATGGATTTTGGTATATATACGTTGGTTATATAAGTTGTGTGTCAAAAGTGTGTTTCATGTGAAACCCTAAGTGTTGAAGTTATAGAGCAAAGGTGACATACTATTTATGTATATTTTCAAAGCTAGAAATCATGATTTATGGAGAATCATGTGTTATATGTTGTTGGTTTTGATGAAAACCTAGATGGAAAAGTTGAACATGAAGAAATTATGTGTATTATCATGCTAGATAGCATCAAAGATTTATTAAAGGTTTAAGAGCATGACATGTGAGGAAAAGCTACAATATTCGGCTATGATTTGCAAGTAAACCAAATTGTAATCTGTAAAGTGCATTAAAAGGTGAATATAGAAGTTAGATGATTGCAAAAAGATGTTAAACGTGTATGTGGTAACCTATGTGGTGTATGGAGTTTAATGACTTAAGATGAGTTAAGTTTGAAAGTTGTTATAGTGGGCAAAAATGCCACCAATATGTGAATTTTGGCTTTTTTGGGAAGTTGAAGGTCAAATGAGGTAAAAAAGCTAAGTTTTATGACAATACATGTGTTAGAGTTGTTTGAAAGTCATTTGGCATCTATGGCGATAAATGAGAAGTTTAAACATTTTAAAACGTTCACCGACGCCTAAATTGAACCTTTTGGAAAAATAAGTTCATTTGAAAAATTTTAAACGTTTTGAAGGCCCATGCAAGTCAAATACGTGTTATATGTGTTAAAGGATGTGTTAGAATCAAGTTTTGCAAAAAGAGACCAAGAATTATATGAATTTTAGAAATGAAAAGTTGGTGAAAGTTATTAAAAATCCAACCTAAATGTGAAATGTGGTTAAATGACTTAGTTTTATGTAAATACACGTGTTTAGGTTGATTTGAAAATCAACGGATAGAAATTTGAATGAAAATTCGTTTCGAACGATCGAAATCGATCGTTTCGGCCCTAAATGGATTTTTACGGACAAAACTCGTCTCATGCAAACTTTAATTGTTTTGAAGGTTTAGACATGTCATATATGAGTTATATTAACTTTTTTAAGTGTTGGAATGAAGTTTTAAAGCAAATGGCCAAAAATCACAAAGTTGGTAAATTTTGGTTTTAAGGTTGAAAACGAGTTGAACGGCCTTTTTCGAGCTAGTATTGCAATGATTTTGAGAAGGAAAATGAGGCAAGTAAATTTTTTATAAAATACTAGGAAGTAAGACCCAGTTCTGTTTCAAATTTGAGCTTAATTAGATGTAAAATGAAGGAGTTAAAAATCACCAAAGTAGCTACAAAAATCAGAAGTTCAGAAACAGTAGGATTGCGCTGGGGCACAGTGTTTTGTACTAAACACTGCACCGGGGCGCAGTGTACTATTCATGGCTGAGGAGATTTCGCGGCCAGCGAAGTCTGACAGCGCTGGGGTGAGATTACTATGCATTTGAAAAAAATTTAAGCTTCCAAAAAGCTATGTTTTGATGTCAAATGATAAAGACAAGTGATGTAAACTCTAAGTAGATAAAGAATGACCAATGTAAAATGTGTCAAGATATAATGAGATGATAAATGACATGATATAACATGCCTAAAGGTAAGCCAAAACCTGAAAAAGGCTATAAAAAAGGTCGAGAACAAGCCAGGATGTATTATTAACCTAACTAAGGTGTAATACATCAAAAGTGAATTGAATAGAGATAAATGGTTAAGCAATTAGGGATAAAGTTTGATAAGTTATAGTAAGTCTTATGATCCTATATTGATATATATAGGTTGTGTTGACAAATAGCGCTCGATGTAGCAAGCCAACAAGACGGATATGAAAGGAAGACTGAGGAAGTAAAGGTTAAGTAAATAAATATAGACCAGACAAGTTTTTCAGACTTAATGGTAATTATTGTTCTATGCGAACTATATGATAGTAAAAGATGTGGAATGTGCCCTATGTGCAACTATGTGATTTAACTGCTAGATGAAATATGTGACATTTAAGCATAGCATGGTAAAGTAAGGAATGCATGATGCATAAATATAAATTGTAAGCATAAAATGTGTTATCTGATTGACTTGTTGAGCCTTTGTGCTCACTCTTGCTATGAACTAACCTTTTCAGGTAAAGTACGAGAAGGCCGGAGGTTCTGGTGAAGCTAAAGGTAAAGAGTGCTAAATGCATAAATAAGCGTGAAAAAAAATTTGTTATATGTATTTGTGTAATGTGCAAGCAAGCCAGATAAATATAAACCTACAATAGTATATATAATTAACGTCCAGGTTTTAACTATGAGCTTAGTCGTTAACAAGGGGAGTATGATTTGTAAATTCATAATGATAGAGGTGAATGTAATTTATTTTGAGAAATGTTGTAAAATGATAAGATCAAGGTATTATTGGTAGTCGAGTTTTATATGTAATAAACTCGTATGTATGGTACAGATATATGAAACAGGTACAAGTAAACAGGAAAAAGTATAAGGTAAACAAGATTATGTATGTATAGTTTAATGATGAAAATTTATTCACCGGTTATGTTATGTAAATCATAATATATATGATTATGATAATTGTAATAGACTAGGTCACAATTTATTAATGTCTGACTTAAGTCCTAAAGTATAGAAAGTGAACGTTACAATCTTGAGACACGTTATGATTGTAAGATAAATAATCAAATTTATGGACCGCATTTTGGTCAAATAATAATTTTAAAGGTTAGAGGTTATGTATTAACGCACGAAATCGCCGTCATGATGCTTTATGAATATATAATATAGTTTTAAGATTAATGATTGCGTTGTACATAAGTGATTGGATAGAGCTAAGGAAGGTTGGAAATTCGGGTGTGTTATAGTTGGTATCAGAGCATATAGGTTATAGACCTTAGGTAAGAATACCTTAGGCTATAACTTTTGTGAAAAAGAAGGAAATAGTAAAGTAAGGGACTCTAGAGGAGTTGAGTAAGAAATAAATGAATTTTGAGAATTTCGAATTAAGAAGTGATAAAAGGCTATGAGATCATAAATGATCAAAGCTAAAAAGGGACTCTTAATGAGTTGTGAATTGTAAGATATAAATAGGGACTCTTGATGAGTTGTGAAATGTAGGATATAAATTAATGAAATTCATATCAAGTTAAGGAAAAGTTGAGGAAATGTTAGGGTATGTGGGATTTTTCATTGATGACTCATGATAGTGGCTGAGTTGTACACTTCCTTGTATGGTCGGGGATTTATGCTTGGTTTCATGACCACTTAGCTTCCTATTATGATAATCAGTGGAGATCCAGCATCACGATATCTGTTATTTATATTGAGAAGGTGATTATTTTCTTCTCCATGTACTTGATACATAAGAAGTGAGAACGATTAAGGTTAGTTGTGTGTTCTAAAAACCCAAGTGTATAGTAAGTTCGTGACTCATAATCGTGTAGTGGAGCCCCTCAGTGAATGGGCGATTTTGACCTGACTAGGACAAGTTCCTCAGACCATATGACTGTGGTAAGTTCCTGAGCCCAAATGCGTGACAAGTTTGATGAACATGGGGGGATTAGAAAAGAGAGCCACAAGTTGAGAGAAATAGTTCTAAGAGATTGACTAAGGTTAAGGAAATAGAAAGAGATAGAATTTGTGACGCCCCCAAATTCGGGTTCCAATACCTCGACATTTGTGCTCACCAAAATAAACATCCAAACACCTTCAGACAACATATATAACTAACGCGGAATAAATAAACATAAGTTGTCTATTACAAAAGGTTCACTATGGTCCCAAGGTCTATAACCTTAATTACAAACATCATGAATACATAATAATCATAAATGGGTCCACGATTACAAAACAGAACAGTAGCATATAATATTTAACATGCATCTATTCTTTAAGCTTTCCCTTGCCCTTGTCCTTTTTGGAACTCTCGGGTTTAACTGCAAATAATTCATGATACAACAAGAGTGAGCAACTACTTTGCTCAGCAAGTATAATATGAGTCCACAAGATATATCATGAATGAATAAAACATAAATCGAAATGAATTAACGATATTGAAACTGGTTTACATAATTCAATAATCAAATGAAAGAATGAAGATTGATTATTTACTAAACAACATAATCAAGACTCAGAATAAAAGATTAGAGAATTGATTATTGACTACTGAGTGGTCAAATAGACCGTGAACTCCCAGGTATCAATCATTAGACTGACCCTTTTATAAATTTAATCCGCCAGTATTGTACTCAAGGGGATCAGCCTCTTGTACACCATGTATATGCATAACATTTAACTCTGACTTGTATCGGAATATCCGACACTTAATATTTCCCCCATTAAGGGTTGCTCTCTCAGTCAAGAATCTGCACCAATGACTAGTTTGGATAACTTTTAAAATAAATTTCATTGTCGTCTAGCCGAAACAATTGGCATAGACTTCTCTTTGAATAGTTCTCGAAAAGAAAACTTTAATTAGTCTATGACTCAATAAAAGAATCACAGTTCAACTGCACTATGTGCGAATTTCAATAAACACAATGATGTGGAATAATTTATACTAAATATACCACTTAACAATGTCTGCGAAATTTGCTCAATGTAAATATTGAGTAAGGATAGAGAACTTGCCTGGCTCGCGGCGTATAGCTAATACCGTGTAATTAAACCTCCTTTGAAAGACCTAACATTGATAACGTTGGCCTATCAATTAGTATGACATATAGGGATTTATGTTACGTCTTAATTAAGTTACCACTTAGCACATTGACTCCCTAACACATACCTCCAAGATAATAATATCATATTTGGATAATAACCTAATTACAAGTTAGTATTATTAATCACATGATAATACCTTAATTCAATTCCCAATATTATTAATTATTTAATAATATTTTAAGGGTTTACTAATATTATTAATCATTTAATAATATTTTAAGTATTCACGTACCCTTTAATTATTATTTAATATGTAATTAAATAATAATTAATTAACTAATTAACTTTACTTATTATTTATTATATTAAATAATAAATAATTAGATTATTAACTTCAATCTCCTTTAATTATTATTTAATATTAATTAAATAATAATTGATTAATTATTTAACCTTACTTATTATTTAATATTAATTAAATAATAATTAATTAGTTTAATAACTTTAATATCCTTTAATTATTATTTAATATTAGTTAAATAATAATTAATTAATTAATTAACCTTACTTATTATTTAATATTAATTAAATAATAAATAATTAATTTATTAACTTTAATTATCCTTTCATCACTATTTAATATTAATTAAATAATAATTAATTAATTATTTAACCTTACTTATTATTTAATATTAATTAAATAATAAATAATTAGTTTATTAACCTTAATTATCCTTTAATTATTATTTAATATTAATTAAATAATAATTAATTATTTAACCTTACTTATTATTTAATATTAATTAAATAATAAATAATTAGTTTATTAACCTTAATTATCCTTTAATTATTATTTAATATTAATTAAATAATAATTAATTTTTTATTTTTTATTTTAACCTTACTTATTATTTGATATTAATTAAATAATAAATAATTAGTTTTCTAACTTTTAATATTCTTTAATTATTATTTAATATTAATTTAAATAATAATTAATTATTTATTTAACTTTACTTATTATTTAAGTGCAATTAAATAATAAATAACTAACTCATTCATCTTAACATCCTTTAATTATTATTTAATATTCATTAAATCATAATTAATTAATTACATAACTTCATATATTATTTAATATTTATTAAATAATATTTAATTAGATTATTAGCCTATTTATACACTAATAAATAGCTAATATATAGTGAATCACTCCAATAATTTCAAATTTTATTTTATAACACTTAAATAGCATGCCAATAGGTCAAATATTATTTTTCTGAAATTAAAAATAATTTTCCCATACTTATTAGCAATTTAGTAAGCTTTAATCCACCATTAATTCTAATAAATACCAAATTACAAAAAAATGTCGGATTTTAAATTTTGATAATTTTCTTCATAAAATAACAAGCATTTTCTGTTTAGGAACCGAAGCAAGAACCGGCCTAAAAAGGACTGAACCGGCCCCCCTAAGATTTCAAGAAAAACCGGAAATTGGCGAACCGGTCGGTTTTTTTCCAAAAATAGGCAGATTGCTTTTATGCTTTTCCTGACTTGGGGTCTCCGGCTAGAACGTGAATAAAATGAAATCTACAAGTCCGATCGAGGCCTATTTGGTATCGATGGATTCGTAACTTCCCAAACTACATTTTTCTGTCATCAAACATCAAATTTGGATTTGTTTTGGTCACGGAAATTGGCTCCAAACCGGACTGTTGTGCACAGCCCTAAAACAGTGGGTGTGTTTTGGTAAAAAAATCATAACTTGCTCATTTTAAATCGGATCGAAGTGATTCCACTTGGAGAATCTTCGTATCTTACGCATCTAACACCAGAAATTTACGGATCATGAATCCGACTTACGGATCATGCCCAGAAATTTCGGGAGGTGGCTGCCATGATTTTGGTTACTTGGTTTTCGTCGGTAAAAACTTATTTGATGATTTTGATGAAATCTTTCCACATAAATACACCCAAAAATTCATATTAAACCCATGTAACCCTAGATATATCAATATAGCATGTTTCTACCTTTTTAGATTTTGAAAATTAGTTTTCTACCAAAGAAATCACATAATGGATAACAAGGAGCATGAAACTAGGGTTTTATGTGATTTTATACCTCTCGCTCCTATTAGCTCGCTTCCGTTGCTTTCCGAAGTAGTCGATGAAGTTGTTGGACATCCAAGAACTTCCTCCTAGCAGCCGAGTACCCTCACACACTCTCTTGGTATTTTTCTTTTGTTCTACTCTCAAGAACACTTTAAGAACTTCTTGCTTCTCTCTAACTTTCTTGCTTTTCTCTCTAGGATTTCTCTAGTAAATGAACCAACTCTTGCAAGAGTTGGTCAAGCCTTCTATTTATAGAGGTTTGCTAAGCTTAGTTAGGCCCTCTTAATTAATCCATACTTGGTTAATTTAGTCCCTAATTAGTCAACAAACATGCTCCACCTTTTGGGGGAATTGATGGGGTGTTGGGAAGAGTTTTTGTGGGAGTAATTTGGGGAGCTTGGAGACATGAGCCCCCTCCCCTTGTTGCTGCCGAGAGCCCCCCTATTTCCCCTAGGTTTTTGATTTTCTTTTAGCATTTTATTTGGCTATTATACATACATATATATATAAATCAACTTGTAAGTATCTTGACCATTTGACTTTGGTTTGGGCCATCATTTGGGTTCTAGGAATTAATTTCATTGGGCTACCAATTAATTCCACTTGGGCTCCCCATTTAATCTACTTGGGCTCCCATAATTAATTCTAGGGTTTATTAAATTAAATTCCAATGAGTTAGGCATTAATTGTTACCCTTAATTCACATAATATAATTGGTAACCAAAATTAATCCTAGCATGCTCACGGCTACGCTTAGGGTTATAATCATCAAAGGTCCTACTTGTATTAATTAAATCATCCAATTAGGCTTTTATTTAATTTATTTCGTCTACCGTACGCCGGTTTAATTATCAAACCTAACGATTAGATTATCGGTTTAGGGTTTCGTTCGTATCATTATCGTTATTATTATTTCTAGGTTAGTAACTTGGTTTAACAATTCCACCGAGTGAGCTTCCCTTTAATTCCAACCTCATACACATTGATATGATTATTCATGATGCACAATAAATTAAACGTTAATTTCATTTCATTACTTAATTATGACGCAAATTTTTATCGAACTATTTCATAATATTTTGGGTCATTACATCCTCCCCCCCTTATAAAAATTCCGTCCCCGGAATTACAAGCATAAGGTTACTCAAAAAGATTAGGATAATTCCTCCTCATCTTTTCTTCCAGCTCCCATGTAGCTTCTTCGACGTTGTGATTCCTCCATAACACTTTAACAGAGTGTATGACTTTATTCCTTAGCGTCTGCTCCTTCCTATCTAGAATTTGTATAGGAATTTCTTCGTACGTTAAATCCTTTTCTACCTGAATTGGTTCGTAGGATATCACATGCTTGTAGTCCGGTTTATATGGCCGCAAAACTGAAACATGAAACACGTTGTGAATGTGCTCCAGTTCAGGAGGTAGAGCCACCTCGTACGCCACTTCACCTACTCGTTTTAGCACTTCAAAAGGTCCTACGAATCTCGGACTCAGTTTCCCGTTCTTACCAAACCGTATCTTCCCCTTCCACGGTGATACTTTCAAAAACACAAAGCTGCCAACTTCAAAGTCCCGTTTCTGACGATGCAAATCGGCATACTTCTTCTGACGATCCTGAGCTGCAACTAACCTAACTCTTATTATGTTGATGACGTCCACGGTTTGCTGTACCAATTCTGGTCCCAGCAGCCTGCGCTCACCAACCTCATCCCAACACAGTGGTGTTCGACATTTTCTCCCGTATAATGCTTCGTATGGTGGCATGCCAATACTAGCATGATAACTGTTATTGTATGCGAACTCCACCAAAGGTAACTGGTCATCCCAACTGCCTTTAAAATCCATGACACATGCTCTCAGCATATCTTCCAGTGTCTGAATCGTCCTTTCACTCTGCCCATCAGTTTGAGGATGATACGCGGTACTTAACCTTAACTGCGTCCCCATCCTTTCCTGTAGACTTCTCCAGAAATTTGACGTAAAGCGCGGATCCCTATCGGATACGATAGATACCGGCACTCCATGTCGTGATACAATTTCTTTAACATATAGCTTTGCCAACTGCTCCAAATTATACCTGATTCTGATCGGTAGAAAATGTGCAGATTTTGTCAAACGATCCACAATCACCCAGATTGCATCGTATCCCTTCTGAGTTGCTGGAAGTCCTACCACAAAGTCCATCGTTATATGGTCCCATTTCCATTCCGGAATCTCCAACGGTTGTAGCAGTCCACCCGGTTTCTGATGTTCTGCTTTAACCCTATGGCAAGTTAAACACCGGCTGACACATTCAGCCACTTCCCTCTTCATATTAGGCCACCACAAATGCCGACGTAGATCTTGATACATTTTCGTACTGCCCGGATGTATCGAATATCTAGTACTGTGGGCCTCTTGTAGAATTTCTTCTCTCAATTTGGGAACCATCGGTACCCAGACTCTTCCTTCAATTCGGATCATCCCCGCGCTATCCACTGAGTACTTTAATTTCTCTCCTTTAGATAGCCGCTTCTTGATGCCAATGCATTCATCATCTACTTCCTGAGCTTCCTTTATTTTGTCCAACAAGGTCGGACTTGCCTCTATGGCAAACAGTTTCTTGCCTGCCTCTTTGGGATATGTGATTTCTAATTCCAATCTTTCCATATCCTTTATTAACTCCTCCTGAGTTGTCAATCTCATCAATTTCTCCCTGCCCTTTCTACTCAGAGCATCTGCTACAACATTAGCTTTACCCGGATGGTATAGAATTTCACAATCGTAGTCCTTGATCAATTCTAGCCATCTTCTCTGTCTCATGTTTAGCTCCTTTTGAGTGAAGATATACTTCAGACTTTTGTGGTCTGTGTATATCTCGCACTTTTCCCCATACAGATAGTGCCTCCAGATCTTCAATGCAAACACTACTGCTGCTAACTCCAGGTCATGAGTCGGATACCCCTTCTCATAGTCCTTCAACTGTCGTGACGCATATGCAATGACTCTGCCGTGTTGCATCAGGACGCAGCCAAGCCCCTTGTGCGACGCATCACTGTAAACCACAAATCCCCCAGTATCATCTGGCAATGACAACACTGGTGCTTTACTAAGCCTCTTTTTTAATTCCCTAAAACTTTCCTCACATTTATCCGTCCATACGAATTTAACCGTCTTCCTTGTCAAATTCGTCAATGGCATTGCTAACTTTGAGAAATCTTGAATGAATCTCCTGTAGTAACCTGCCAATCCCAAGAAACTTCTGACTTCGGTTGGCGTCTTTGGTTGCTCCCAGTTTATAACCGCTTCCACCTTCGCTGGATCTACTGAAACACCTTCTTTGTCGATCACGTGCCCCAAAAACTGCACCCTTTGTAGCCAAAATTCACACTTGGAAAATTTTGCATACAACTCCTCCTTCCTCAGTGTCTCCAGTACTATCCTCAGATGTTTGGCGTGCTCTTCCTCTGTCTTTGAATACACCAAGATGTCATCTATGAATACCACGACAAACCTGTCCAAGTACTGCTTGAATATTCTGTTCATCATGTCCATAAATGCAGCTGGTGCATTTGTTAACCCGAAAGACATTACCAGAAACTCAAAGTGACCGTATCGAGTTCTGAATGCTGTCTTGGGTATATCTCCCGGTCTCACCTTCAACTGGTGGTAACCCGTTCTCAAGTCAATCTTCGAAAAGTACTTTGCTCCCTTCAGTTGATCAAACAGATCGTCGATCCTGGGCAACGGGTACTTGTTCTTAATCGTAACTTTGTTCAACTCTCTATAGTCGACACAAAGCCTTAATGATCCATCCTTTTTCTTAACAAATAGCACTGGAGCCCCCCAAGGAGATACACTCGGCTGAATGTACTTCTTTTCCAACAACTCTTGCAGTTGTATCACCAATTCCTTCAGCTCTACCGGAGCCATTCTGTATGGTGCTTTAGAGATCGGTGCTGTCCCCGGTGCCAAATCAATTACGAACTCCACTTCCCTATCCGGTGGTAAACCCGGCAATTCATCTGGGAATACGTCAGCGAATTCCCTTACCACAGGTATCTGTCCCATTTCTCCCTGTACTCTCCGAGTATCTAACACATGGGCCAGATAACCTATGCAACCTTTTCTGAGCAACCTCTTTGCTTGCATTATCGTCAGACAACCAGATTGTCTTGGCGATTTACTTCCATAAAATACCACCTTCGACTTGTTTGGAGTCTTCAGGCGTATGCACTTCTTCTGGCAGTCAATCACAGCTCCGTGACTTGACAACCAATCCATACCAAGTATAATATCAAACTCTCCCAACTTTATTGGGATCAAGTTCACTAACATCTTAAAATCTCTTATCTCAACACAACAGTTCTTATAAATATGCTCTACGGGAATTACTTCCTTGTTTGCTACTTCTATATTCATGGGGTGTTCTAATTTCTCGCGAGATGTATTTATCCTTTTAGCAAAATCTTCTGATATGAATGAACAGGTTGCGCCTGAATCAAATAACACATATGCATTTATATTATTGATCGGAAGAATACCTGCCACCACTTCTTTTGACTCCATAGCATCCTGCACGGTCATGTTGAAAGTTCGTGCCACTGGCCTGCTCTGCTGTGTTGGCCCCCTGATAGATAATTTGCGATTATTCCCCTGACTTGCACTGCCTGAGTCGTTTTTCCTCTTGGGGCAATCCTTTTTCTGGTGGTCGGAAGCTCCGCACGTAAAGCAGTCCCCTCTCTTCGGTTTCTGGCATTGTGGAGCAAAGTGTCCCGGCTGTCCACAATTAAAGCAAACCCCCTTTCCTTTCATGCACTCCCCAGAGTGATTCTTACCGCACTTATCACATTTATTTGATTTCTTCATCTCCCCACCAGATTTACTTCCTCCTGACACTTGACTGTCGTTCCACTTTCTTTTGTTCGAGTTGTTTCCCTCGTTACTGCCTGATCGGTGTCCCTCATGACCCTTCTTGTTCTTCTGATCGTGTTGACTCTTTGCCAAAGCGTCATTCCCTCCTTCGGCGATGATTGCCTTTTCAAGTAAAGTTGCAAATGTGTTGATCTGTAGCATCGCAACTTTTCCATACACCCATGACTTCAACCCTTGTTCAAATCTACGGGCCTTTCTTGCTTCAGTATCCACTTGGTGTGGAGCAAACCTTGCCAATTCATTGAATTTGGCGGCATATTCTGCCACCGACATATTTCCTTGTTTCAAATCTAAAAATCTCATTTCCATCCTTGTCTTTATACTTTCCGGGAAATAATTTTCGAAAAATAGTTCCTTGAATCTTGTCCATGCTATTATTCCTTCCCCCGCTCTATTTCTGTTGGCCTTCCACCAGAAGTTTGCCTCACCCTTCATCATGAAGGTAGCAAACGACGTTTTCTGTTCTTCGGCCACTCTTGCGACCTCGAATACCTTTTCCAACTCCTCCACCCATGTCTGGGCTTCAATTGGATCAGTAGTCCCGCGGAACTCTGGCGGTCCTACTAATTTGAAATCTTTAAAGTTGGCTAGGTGACCTGCTGGCTGTTCCACCACTGTAGCTGGTCTGCCTTGCATCGCTTCTGCTAATATGTTAGCAAAAGCCCTCATTGGGTCTACTTGACCCTCAACATTATTTACCGATTCTTCTACCCTCGGGTTTCGTGGTTGTCTTCTGGGCGGCATTGTCTGTTTAAAAACAAAACCTTAGTTTATTATTTCGAAATTTACATTTTATGCAATCCTTTGTAATTATTTAAGAGTTGACACAAAATTAAGCTCAATCTGATCAGTTAATAATCATAATGCTGCATTTATATTCATATACCAATTGGTAGTGTCAGACACATACATTACAGGCATACTTCTATAAATGCTTACTATCCCTATAGTCCACAAAAGACGGGATGTCAAAATCCATCCCCAAGAACATCAGTAATGGGATTTACAAGGAATACACTCCCCTAAAACACAAAAGTGGGGATGTATTTAAACTTAACACTTCTCATATCACGAGGCTTAAAACATAGCATAACCCTATGGACAAAAGTGGGTTTAAACTATCTCCCTAGATAGGTCATTCTATCACTGGTCAGATCGACGGATGGCCTCCAGGTGCTCCCTCCTAGCAATCGTGTCCACCACCCTTCTGCTTATCACCCGTCTATCCAAGTAATCCTCCCGAGGATACCTCTAAATTCTGCTCCTCATTCTGCCAAAGGCTGTGTCCAAGGCGAAGCTCGCTGTGTCAATCCTGGCAGCACTGCTCCTAACCTCGGCCTCTAGCTGTCCTACCCGTCTGGCCGACCTTATCAATGCCTCGGACATGCGAACTCTTTCTGCAATCTCTCGATTAAACTCGGCCTTCATGACTTCATGCCTCACCTGTAATTCTGCCAAACTCAATTTGGCCTGATCCTTCTCCTCCCTCAATTTTGCATTGCGGTCTACCATCTTATGTAGTAGGGGTCCGTTCAGCTGTGCGGAGTGCTCATACCCCTGCAGCTGTGCTTTTAGTTCCCTCACCTCATCCCCTAACTGGTAGGCTACATCCTTATAGCCATCTTCCAATTCCTGGTGAGTCTGGTTCTCTTCCTCTATCTGACGAACTCTATCTTCGAGCTCATCGTTCCTAGCAGTCAGCTCCTCTATGATGTCATTGGCGGTAGTGCCCATGCCATCAGCATATTCTGCGGGTTCATCTTCCTCCTCAGCGTCGGTCTCCTCGACCTCATCCTCTTCATCTTCACTGTAGAACCTCGTTACTCCTCCTATAACAGGTTCTGCATTCCCCCGCTCATAATCTTCTTCCGGATCCTCCTCCAGATCAGTCACTAGTGGCTGGATAGGTACCACTGGAACTATCGGCTCGGTGAAGACAATATGTTTGTCTACACAGTCATTCTCCACCGCTCTGCTAGACTCTCCCCTCTCAGTCATCCTATAACCACAGACAGAAAACAAGCAAATAGTATAACGTCAATATCACAATAAAATATATTCATTGATGAAATGAAATAATATTTCATTATGTACAACAATCGGCTCGATGAATTTCCACAATCCACCTCCAATATACAAAACTCCATGAATCTCCCCGATCCATTTTTTTTTTCTTCTAACGCACTCGATTTGAGTTTAATACTAAGGTTATAACCTAGGTTTCGCAAATCCTAACGTTTATAACCTACAGCTCTGATACCAACCTGTGACGCCCCCAAATTCGGGTTCCAATACCTCGACATTTGTGCTCACCAAAATAAACATCCAAACACCTTCAGACAACATATATAACTAACGCGGAATAAATAAACATAAGTTGTCTATTACAAAAGGTTCACTATGGTCCCAAGGTCTATAACCTTAATTACAAACATCATGAATACATAATAATCATAAATGGGTCCACGATTACAAAACAGAACAGTAGCATATAATATTTAACATGCATCTATTCTTTAAGCTTTCCCTTGCCCTTGTCCTTTTTGGAACTCTCGGGTTTAACTGCAAATAATTCATGATACAACAAGAGTGAGCAACTACTTTGCTCAGCAAGTATAATATGAGTCCACAAGATATATCATGAATGAATAAAACATAAATCGAAATGAATTAACGATATTGAAACTGGTTTACATAATTCAATAATCAAATGAAAGAATGAAGATTGATTATTTACTAAACAACATAATCAAGACTCAGAATAAAAGATTAGAGAATTGATTATTGACTACTGAGTGGTCAAATAGACCGTGAACTCCCAGGTATCAATCATTAGACTGACCCTTTTATAAATTTAATCCGCCAGTATTGTACTCAAGGGGATCAGCCTCTTGTACACCATGTATATGCATAACATTTAACTCTGACTTGTATCGGAATATCCGACACTTAATATTTCCCCCATTAAGGGTTGCTCTCTCAGTCAAGAATCTGCACCAATGACTAGTTTGGATAACTTTTAAAATAAATTTCATTGTCGTCTAGCCGAAACAATTGGCATAGACTTCTCTTTGAATAGTTCTCGAAAAGAAAACTTTAATTAGTCTATGACTCAATAAAAGAATCACAGTTCAACTGCACTATGTGCGAATTTCAATAAACACAATGATGTGGAATAATTTATACTAAATATACCACTTAACAATGTCTGCGAAATTTGCTCAATGTAAATATTGAGTAAGGATAGAGAACTTGCCTGGCTCGCGGCGTATAGCTAATACCGTGTAATTAAACCTCCTTTGAAAGACCTAACATTGATAACGTTGGCCTATCAATTAGTATGACATATAGGGATTTATGTTACGTCTTAATTAAGTTACCACTTAGCACATTGACTCCCTAACACATACCTCCAAGATAATAATATCATATTTGGATAATAACCTAATTACAAGTTAGTATTATTAATCACATGATAATACCTTAATTCAATTCCCAATATTATTAATTATTTAATAATATTTTAAGGGTTTACTAATATTATTAATCATTTAATAATATTTTAAGTATTCACGTACCCTTTAATTATTATTTAATATGTAATTAAATAATAATTAATTAACTAATTAACTTTACTTATTATTTATTATATTAAATAATAAATAATTAGATTATTAACTTCAATCTCCTTTAATTATTATTTAATATTAATTAAATAATAATTGATTAATTATTTAACCTTACTTATTATTTAATATTAATTAAATAATAATTAATTAGTTTAATAACTTTAATATCCTTTAATTATTATTTAATATTAGTTAAATAATAATTAATTAATTAATTAACCTTACTTATTATTTAATATTAATTAAATAATAAATAATTAATTTATTAACTTTAATTATCCTTTCATCACTATTTAATATTAATTAAATAATAATTAATTAATTATTTAACCTTACTTATTATTTAATATTAATTAAATAATAAATAATTAGTTTATTAACCTTAATTATCCTTTAATTATTATTTAATATTAATTAAATAATAATTAATTATTTAACCTTACTTATTATTTAATATTAATTAAATAATAAATAATTAGTTTATTAACCTTAATTATCCTTTAATTATTATTTAATATTAATTAAATAATAATTAATTTTTTATTTTTTTATTTTAACCTTACTTATTATTTGATATTAATTAAATAATAAATAATTAGTTTTCTAACTTTTAATATTCTTTAATTATTATTTAATATTAATTTAAATAATAATTAATTATTTATTTAACTTTACTTATTATTTAAGTGCAATTAAATAATAAATAACTAACTCATTCATCTTAACATCCTTTAATTATTATTTAATATTCATTAAATCATAATTAATTAATTACATAACTTCATATATTATTTAATATTTATTAAATAATATTTAATTAGATTATTAGCCTATTTATACACTAATAAATAGCTAATATATAGTGAATCACTCCAATAATTTCAAATTTTATTTTATAACACTTAAATAGCATGCCAATAGGTCAAATATTATTTTTCTGAAATTAAAAATAATTTTCCCATACTTATTAGCAATTTAGTAAGCTTTAATCCACCATTAATTCTAATAAATACCAAATTACAAAAAAATGTCGGATTTTAAATTTTGATAATTTTCTTCATAAAATAACAAGCATTTTCTGTTTAGGAACCGAAGCAAGAACCGGCCTAAAAAGGACTGAACCGGCCCCCCTAAGATTTCAAGAAAAACCGGAAATTGGCGAACCGGTCGGTTTTTTTCCAAAAATAGGCAGATTGCTTTTATGCTTTTCCTGACTTGGGGTCTCCGGCTAGAACGTGAATAAAATGAAATCTACAAGTCCGATCGAGGCCTATTTGGTATCGATGGATTCGTAACTTCCCGAACTACATTTTTCTGTCATCAAACATCAAATTTGGATTTGTTTTGGTCACGGAAATTGGCTCCAAACCGGACTGTTGTGCACAGCCCTAAAACAGTGGGTGTGTTTTGGTAAAAAAATCATAACTTGCTCATTTTAAATTGGATCGAAGTGATTCCACTTGGAGAATCTTCGTATCTTACGCATCTAACACCAGAAATTTACGGATCATGAATCCGACTTACGGATCATGCCCAGAAATTTCGGGAGGTGGCTGCCATGATTTTGGTTACTTGGTTTTCGTCGGTAAAAACTTATTTGATGATTTTGATGAAATATTTCCACATAAATACACCCAAAAATTCATATTAAACCCATGTAACCCTAGATATATCAATATAGCATGTTTCTACCTTTTTAGATTTTGAAAATTAGTTTTCTACCAAAGAAATCACATAATGGATAACAAGGAGCATGAAACTAGGGTTTTATGTGATTTTATACCTCTCGCTCCTATTAGCTCGCTTCCGTTGCTTTCCGAAGTAGTCGATGAAGTTGTTGGACATCCAAGAACTTCCTCCTAGCAGCCGAGTACCCTCACACACTCTCTTGGTATTTTTCTTTTGTTCTACTCTCAAGAACACTTTAAGAACTTCTTGCTTCTCTCTAACTTTCTTGCTTTTCTCTCTAGGATTTCTCTAGTAAATGAACCAACTCTTGCAAGAGTTGGTCAAGCCTTCTATTTATAGAGGTTTGCTAAGCTTAGTTAGGCCCTCTTAATTAATCCATACTTGGTTAATTTAGTCCCTAATTAGTCAACAAACATGCTCCACCTTTTGGGGGAATTGATGGGGTGTTGGGAAGAGTTTTTGTGGGTGTAATTTGGGGAGCTTGGAGACATGAGCCCCCTCCCCTTGTTGCTGCCGAGAGCCCCCCTATTTCCCCTAGGTTTTTGATTTTCTTTTAGCATTTTATTTGGCTATTATACATACATATATATATAAATCAACTTGTAAGTATCTTGACCATTTGACTTTGGTTTGGGCCATCATTTGGGTTCTAGGAATTAATTTCATTGGGCTACCAATTAATTCCACTTGGGCTCCCCATTTAATCTACTTGGGCTCCCATAATTAATTCTAGGGTTTATTAAATTAAATTCCAATGAGTTAGGCATTAATTGTTACCCTTAATTCACATAATATAATTGGTAACCAAAATTAATCCTAGCATGCTCACGGCTACGCTTAGGGTTATAATCATCAAAGGTCCTACTTGTATTAATTAAATCATCCAATTAGGCTTTTATTTAATTTATTTCGTCTACCGTACGCCGGTTTAATTATCAAACCTAACGATTAGATTATCGGTTTAGGGTTTCGTTCGTATCATTATCGTTATTATTATTTCTAGGTTAGTAACTTGGTTTAACAATTCCACCGAGTGAGCTTCCCTTTAATTCCAACCTCATACACATTGATATGATTATTCATGATGCACAATAAATTAAACGTTAATTTCATTTCATTACTTAATTATGACGCAAATTTTTATCGAACTATTTCATAATATTTTGGGTCATTACAGAATTATTATGTAATGAGTAAAGGAAGCAAAGGATAGACGATTAGGATTGGGTAAGCAATCCACTCTTCTAGCTATGCTAGACTATCGATGTTTTAAAATGCGTTTATTCTCGCACTTTAGTGCATCGAAATGTTTTGTTCAAATATCAAAATGAATTTTTAAAATTTTGTGATTCATGGTCTATGCCAATTGATTCGGCAAGAGTTATTTGAAAACTTCAAAAATGTATTTATGAAATTATTGTCATACTGTTGTGAAAGTAGTATACCCTCAAGCCAATCACATTTGATGTGATAAGCATATACTTTGTAATCTTATTCATTTATTAATAAAAGTATCAAGGCATTTCTTTATTCATGATTAATTACTTGAATTAATCAAATGGATAAACCCATAGTTTTCGAGCAATGCTTTTAGAACCATGATGAGGACCATGCTAATGAGATCTAAATTCAAGATAGCTCAAAACTAAAATTGTTCCTAATCGTTGGATCACTAAAAAGGGGATTAGTAGATCCGGATATATTTGTACATACTATGCTTGCTCTTATGAAGAGGATGATTGATCTCATAATCATTTGTGTAGAGACACTAAAGCAAGTATGTAGGTGCTTATTAGAGAATAAGTTCACTGAACGTGACTCGCTCAAGGAACACCTAATGGAGTTTTACTCGTCTGTCAATAGGAGTTCCTTATGTGATAGTCGTACAAGTGATCCTTAGACTTGAGATCATCTTAGTATCTTGTGTGTAGTAAGTTATACTTTGACATATTCCTTAAGACCTATTGGTATATCAAATGATGTGCTTGGGTATAATAAAGGTACACATGGAGATAGATGAATGGTCAACAAAGGATCTACCACTTCCAGTAAAGGGAGAGAATGTCCTATGCGATTCAATAAGTGACAACTCAGAAATCCCTGGCCAGGGTTGAATGGAATTAGAAAGGAGTTTCTAATTTACATTAACTAGAGTTGTGTATTTGTGAATTGAAATGCATATAATCAAATAAATAAGACTTGACAGAAATTCCGTGTCTTATATTTGATTGGGACATTGTGTGGTAGAAGGATTGAATTGTACGGTAACTATTTGCTGAAAGGTTCTTTTACGATTAAATGTTGAAATCTATATTATCTGGAAAGTCGACTAATTGCTAAGGGGGCTTACCCTTATTGTGGAATAATTATTTATTCTGAATTAAAGAGTTAATTCGTAATAAATGAATTAGAATTGTTCTAATTTATTTATTATACAACCGGTTTAATATGGAGAACCTAAAGGGTCACACCGCAAAAGAGTAATATTTATTTTAGAAGTGGATGGCATAATCGTAATAATAAATTAAGTATATTTAATTTATACTATGGTGATAGAATAAATTAAATAGCTTAATATTTATAATTTAGTATTTTAGAAATACTAATTATAAATTAATAAGAGGAGTCTTATTATTATTATTATTACTATTATTATTATTACTACTAGTATTATTATTTAGTTCCTAAATGGTTTAGGAATTAATTAATAAGTAGTAATATTATTATTAAATAATTAAATTCCTAAATAGTTTTGGAATTATAATTATAATAATAATTAATTAAGTTACTAAATGGTTTAGTAATTAATTAATAAGAAGTACTCTCATTATTAAATAATTAAGTTCCTAAATGGTTTAGGAATTGTAATTAATTAATTTAGTTTCTAATTAAATTGGGAATTAAATTAAAACCCTAATCCTAAATAGTTTAGGAGGGTTGACTAGATCTATAAATAAGAGGAGTCTTATCATAGATCAAGGTTACACACTCTTTCATTAAAGAGAGAGAGAGAGTACTCCATAATTCTCTAGATCTAAGAGTTAGAGAGAGAGAGAGAGAGAATTAGGGTTAGCCACCCATGGTTTGGAGAAACCAAGATCCACTTCTTTAATTCATATATCTCTTGGTGGATCACCTCTAGAGGCTCAACACTTGGGGAGCTAACATTGATCCGTGGAATCTAATCGGTGAATTTGAAGAAAAACATGAAGGATTAAAGGGAGATGAACATGTACCCGTGGAAGCTTGGTTCTACAAAGGTATAAATTCTTTTATCCTTCCTCAATTAATAATAGTCGCATAAGAAAGATCCGGGTTATTGGTTTGTACAAAAATTTTTAAAATCTGATTTTTTTTGCTTCCGTTGCGCTTATATAATTTGATTATATGTATGCCATAATTTTTGCAAACCAACAGTGGCATCAGAGCCAAACTTATGCGAATTATTAATTGTTTTAATTTCATATATGTATGGGCATGTGTTTAGAACAATTTATTGGGCAAAATTTGTTGTATAAAATTATTTATTTTATTTTTTGAAAAATAACCAATCCGTAATTTATTTTAATTGCGGCAGGTACTGTTCGCGAATTGAGTAGTTCACGGATTTGATATATATGTATATATATAAGTGATTCACCGCCTGAATGCTTCGGTTTACATAATATGTATTATATATATATATTAGTTAACAATCACACATGATTCAAGTATTCAGGGAATGATAGGTTAACTAATAATAATAATATATATATATATGTACAACCAAAACCGAAAGCTGCTTGTATATATATTAGTATGTTATTATGCTAAAGCCGCCAGCATGCTTTCGGATTTTATGTGTGTATATATATATATAGATTATATATATTAGATTGCAAAAAGTAAAAAGCTGCACGGTTTTGGAATATACATGATATGGCTTGTCCCGAAATTGGTGTCCAATTATATTAGCACTGTTTCGGACATTATTGCTAAAGGTTCCGATCATTATATATATATATTATTTCTATATATGATATATTTATAATATATATATTAATTAGCCAAACAGTTTGGTAATTTTGTGCAAATTTTAAAATTTCAAAATAAAAGAGTTTATTTTGGGTAATTTTAAAATAATAAAAATAAATAGTTTAATTTTTAAATAATTTTATAATTAAAATAAATGGTTTATTTTAAACATGAAATTGGATTTCATGCAACCTTAATTGCCCATTGAATGATACCAATACATATATGGAATGATTTATTTAATTCATGAGATGAATATTATTTATTAATATATATGTTGATATATATGATAATAAATGGGATTGATTATGGACTATTGACCAATGTGATTGGATTTAATTTTAAATTAAATGCATGAATGAATGGATTTTAATAAATGGGGTCTGCGTACCTCGTCTTTCTAATTTTTCTTATGTATAATTCTATCTCCCTCCTATGTACTTCCCCTTGACTGTTGATCAAGGTTTCTATTTATTGTAAATAATTTGTAATAGGATTAGTTAGAATTATTTTGAAGAATTGGAGCAAAGAAGCAAGGAGCGCATGAAGACCCGTTTGTAATGGAGCCCGAATTTAAATGTAATAGTTACATTTAATTTAATTTATTCTTGCACCCTAGGTTTGACCAATTGGTTTATTTGGTGGCTCGAATAAACTAAACTAGAATAAAAGTCCATAATCAATCCAAGTAGAATATAGTATTTTATATGTGCATGCTTAATATATATTTATTATATATTATCCAAACATGCTTCGCATGTTAATTAATATGACGCGTATTTTATATATATATGTGCATGCGCGCTAAACAAGATGAGACAATTAATATTAATAAACCCCTCATGATGTAGAATAAATATTATTTATAAAATGAATTAAAATGTTTAATTCATGAATTAAAGGAGTTTAATTCAATTAAATGAAATTAGAATTGTTCTAATTTATTTATTCTACTACTCATAATATTAAGTTGTAACGTTCAAAGATATTTATTAAAAATATCGAACGTCTCCTTCTAGCATGATAAAACGATAGAGTATCAAATAGTCAATATACGTTTGTTGTGCACACACAAGGCTTATATCGATTATTTGAAATGTTGTTTTATCACATTTGATGCTTATAAAGGAATTGAACATTACTGTTTTGTTGTGCACACACAAGGGCAGTATTTTTCTCTTCACTTATATGGAAGTCCTAGGTTTGACTTAACTTAGATAATTTTGATTTGGATGTGCACACACATGATCATAATAATCTAAGAGGCAAAATACAAAGGAGTTACATGTTGATGTAATTGACAAGGAGTTGTCTACCTATTGAATAAACTATAGTTTGTTGTGCACACACAAGGCTGTACTTATGTCGATAGGATCCTTATTCTCACTAGCAAATCTTTAACTAGATTTGCCGAACTATATAAGGAGGGTAATATAGTTTGATGAAAATAGTGGGAGACACCATTTTAAATAAAGACCTAATTTATTTTGGTAATTAATAAAACGAATGCATGTTAATGTTGTTATTAATTCATTTAAAGAATATTGCTATGTTTAATTCACTAACACTGCATAGCATAATGTATGCTAACAATTAATCGAACCGAATTGTTCGGATTGATTAAACAAATTTGAGAAAAGTTCTCAATGCTGAAAAGCTAGCAAATGTCCTTAATTTGTCTATTCCTACAAACGTTGTAGACTAAGCCTCTGAGGAAGAGATTGCTATTTTAAATGGCAAGATGATGCAAAGGTGGCTCAATGCATCATACTCGCATCCATAAGTATCGAGTTACAGCGTCAACACGAGAAAATGGATGCACCTACTATATTGTTGCACATTCAATAGTTGTATGGTGAGCAAAATAGGTCAACTAGATATAAGATATCTAAGGAGCTCTTCCAATCTATAATAACCAATGGCACTACAGTAAAAGACACATGTCCTAAAGATGATCAATTGGATTGATCAATTAGGACAACCAGTTTTGTCAAGGATGGAGAGTTGACTCAAGATTCGATCTTGCAGTCACTCACTGACTCTAATTCACAATATGTTGTGAACTTCAAACATTAATAAGCTAGAAGTCAGTTTAACTGATTTGCTTAAATATGTTGAAGACTGTTAAGAGTCACTTTTCTTCCTAGAAAAACCAAGTCTTACTTGTAGATGAATCTTCTAAGCGGAGGAAGATGACCAAATGTATTTCTGAGGAGTCAGAAAGAGTAGAAGGCAAAAGAAAGGCTAAACAAATGACATAAATAAAAGTGATCCCGATGGCAAAGGAGTTTGCTTTCATTGCGATAAGCTGGGACACTGGAAGAACAACTACAAGAGAGTTGTAGTAGTTAAGTAGAAGAAGTTTAGTGAAACTTCAGCTACAGATATAGATTTGTTCATAATGAAATAGAACTTTCTATAAGTCAAGTTCTACTTAGTTATTAGATACCGACTGGTGGTCTCACATATGCAAGTCGTTGCAGAGACTAAGCAGAAGTAGAAAGCTAAACAAATGATAAGTAATCATGTGCTGGGAATGAAGCAAATGTTGTTGCATTAGCTATGAGAACTTATAGTTTAGCACTGCCTACGGGCAAGACTATTAAGTTAGTAAGTTGTTACTATGTTCCAGTTCTTAGAAACATTATTTCAGTTCCATGTGATGACAAGGAATATTTTTTTGACATTATAATAATGAACAATCGTTGTTCTGTTTATAATGATAATGTTTTATTTAGAACTGGTTGATTACTTAATAGATTTTGTATACTTGACTTATATGAAAAATATTCCAATTTGAACAAACTAAAATCAAAGAGATGATATGAATCATACCTTCATGCAATACTGTTAACTCGGTCATACTAATGAAACAAGACAAAACAAGTTGTATAAAGATAGGCTTTTAGAGCTTTTGATTATGAATCAAATACAACTTGTGAATCTTGTATAATGGATAATATGACTAAATCTCCATTTAGTGGACATGGAGAGCGAGTTACGGAGTTGTTAGAGATGGTACACACAGTGGTGTGTGGGACCTATGACAACAAATGCAAGAGGAGGGTATTCATTCATTACTTTCACTGATGATTCTAGATTTTGATGTATGTATTTAATGAAATACAAATCCAAATCGTTTGAAACGTTCAAAGAATTCAAAAGTGAAGTATAGAAACTAAATGCCAAAAGTATTAAAATTCTTCGATTAGATCGAGAAGGGAATACTTAAAGCAGTAAGTTTCTAGATCATCTCAAGCGAAATGGTGTTCTCACAATGGACATGGTGATGATCCATAATGAGTATTACCGATCTTCCAGTATCCTTCTAGGGTTATGCTCTAGAAACGATCGCATATCTACTAAATAAGATACCTTCAAATTCCGTCTCTAAGACTTCATATGAGTCATGGATAGGGAGGAAACCAAGTCTTAATCATGTTAAGATTTGAATTGTTCAGCTTATGTCAAAAGGTTTGACAAAGATAAGCTAGGGACATGATCTAATAAGTGTAAACTTGTGGGATATCCTAAAGAAAGTTTAGGGTATCACTTCTATAATCCGACTAACTAAAAGGTGTTTGTTTGAAACACGCTGCCTTATAGGAAAATGAGTTTTTCCTTAAAGGGTTAGTGGGAGTAAAATAGATCTTGAAGAAGTTCAAGAACCACAAAACACTACAGATAAAATGAAGGAATCTGTACAAGTAGATAAACCTATTGTACCACAACCAAGTCGTAAATCTGGTTTAGTACCAAAGATACCTGAATGGTATGGATTCATCATAGATGATGATGATAAGGTACGCATCATAGTGGATGATGATCCAGATATATACGATGAGGTATGAGTGTTAGATACTCAAGAGAAATGGCTGATAACCATAAAATCCGAAATGGGTCTTTGGAGAAAGACTAAAGCAGATGGCTAGGTGGAGACCTATAAGACCTAAATAGTGGTAAAAAGATTTCAAACAAGGTCAATGAGTTGACTAAGATGAAATTTTTCACTAGTGAAAATGCATATATCCATTCGGATTTTACTTGCAGTTACAACTTACTATACAAAAGGATGTATGTATGATACAACCAAGAGGATTTATCTCCATATAGATGGAGCGAATCAAGTATGTAAGTTACAACGATCCAATTATGGATTGGTGCAAGTTTCTCGAAGATGGAACATCCGTTTTGATGAGACAATCAAAAGAGTTTAATTTTATCAAATATAAGGATGAACCAAGTATGTACAAAGGTTAGTGGGAGCACTGTGACATTCCTAGTATTATATGTTGATATAATATCAATAAGGAATGACATACCGATGCTACAATCAGTAAAGATGTAGTTGTCTAAAACTTCTCCATTAAGGACTTGGGAGAAGCGTCCAAACATTCTATTTAGGATAAAGGTCTATAGAGATAGATCATAAAGGATGCTCGGCTTAACCCAAGGGACGTACATTGATTCATTGAAATGTACTAGACTTGATATTGCTTATGTATAATAAGCAGATATCAGTTCAATTTTGGAGAAGAATATTATAAAAGAGTTTCTAATGATGGGTCCGATATAAAAACTAGAGGGTTTAACAAACTCAAGTTTCTTCAGACTAACCAAGATAACAACATATCCGTTTCAGGTAATATGATTACCGGGAAATGTGCTGCAGTGAGTTGGAAAACTTCTAAACAGTAAATAGTTGCTGATTTAGTGACAAAGACATAGTAAATAACTATAAGTGAAGCTGTAAAAGTGATTGTTTGGTTAAACAAGTTCTTTACAGAACTTATAATGGTTCCTAACATTAAAGGAGTTTAATTCGCCAAGGAACCTAGGTCTCATCTGAAATCCAAACATGTGTCGCGGCACTTTTATATCATTAGATGAATCATTGAAAAGGAGACGACACCATAAAGATGGTAGACTCTTAGAACAATATTACAGATCCATTAACTAAATCATTTACTAAGCAATTTGTACGCCACTTAGAGAAGAATGGTATGAGGATACCAAAGGGCGATTGGCTTTAGTGCAAGTGGGAGATTGAAAGTAGTTTGCCCTCAAGCCAATCACATTTGATGTGATAAGCATATACTTTGTAATCTTGTTCATTTATTAATAAAAGTATCAAGGCATTTCTTTATTCATGATTAATTACTTGAATTAATCAAATGGATAAACCCATAGTTTTCGAGCAATGCTTTTAGAACCATGATGAGGATCATGCTAATGAGATCTAAATTCAAGATAGCTCAAAACTAAAATTGCTCCTAATCGTTGGATCACTAAAAAGGGGATTAGTAGATCCGGATAGATTGGTACATACTATGCTTGCTCTTATGAAGAGGATGATTGATCTCATAATCATTTGTGTAGAGACACTAAAGCAAGTATGTAGGTGCTTATTAGAGAATAAGTTCACTGAACGTGACTCGCTCAAGGAACACCTAATGGAGTTTTACTCGTCTGTTAATAGCAGTTCCTTATGTGATAGTCGTACAAGTGATCCTTAGACTTGAGATCATCTTAGTATCTTGTGTGTACTAAGTTATACTTTGACATATTCCTTAAGACCTATTGGTATATCAAAGGATGTGCTTGGGTATAATAAAGGTACACATGGGAGATAGATGAATGGTCAACAAAGGATCTACCACTTCCAGTAAAGGGAGAGAATGTCCTATACGATTCAATAAGTGACAACTCAGAAATCCCTGGCCAGGGTTGAATGGAATTTGAAAGGAGTTTCTAATTTACATTAACTAGAGTTGTGTATTTGTGAATTGAAATGCATATAATCAAATAAATAAGACTTGACAGAAATTCCGTGTCTTATATTTAATTGGGACATTGTGTGGTAGAAGGATTGAATTGTACGGTAACTATTTGCTGAAAGGTTCTTTTACGATTAAATGTTGAAATCTATATTATCTGGAAAGTCGACTAATCGCTAAGGGGGCTTACCCTTATTGTGGAATAATTATTTATTCTGAATTAAAGAGTTAATTCGTAATAAATGAATTAGAATTGTTCTAATTTATTTATTATACAACCGGTTTAATATGGAGAACCTAAAGGGTCACACCGCAAAAGAGTAATATTTATTTTAGAAGTGGATGGCATAATCGTAATAATAAATTAGGTATATTTAATTTATACTATGGTGATAGAATAAATTAAATAGCTTAATATTTATAATTTAGTATTTTAGAAATACTAATTATAAATTAATAAGAGGAGTCTTATTATTATTATTATTACTATTATTATTATTACTACTAGTATTATTATTTAGTTCCTAAATGGTTTAGGAATTAATTAATAAGTAGTAATATTATTATTAAATAATTAAATTCCTAAATAATTTTGGAATTATAATTATAATAATAATTAATTAAGTTACTAAATGGTTTAGTAATTAATTAATAAGAAGTACTCTCATTATTAAATAATTAAGTTCCTAAATGGTTTAGGAATTGTAATTAATTAATTTAGTTTCTAATTAAATTGGGAATTAAATTAAAACCCTAATCCTAAATAGTTTAGGAGGGTTGACTAGATCTATAAATAAGAGGAGTCTTATCATAGATCAAGGTTACACACTCTTTCATTAAAGAGAGAGAGAGAGAGTACTCCATAATTCTCTAGATCTAAGAGTTAGAGAGAGAGAGAGAGAATTAGGGTTAGCCACCCATGGTTTGGAGAAACCAAGATCCACTTCTTTAATTCATTGATCTCTTGGTGGATCACCTCTAGAGGCTCAACACTTGGGGAGCTAACATTGATCCGTGGAATCTAATCGGTGAATTTGAAGAAGAACATGAAGGATTAAAGGGAGATGAACTTGTACCCGTGGAAACTTGGTTCTACAAAAGTATAAATTCTTTTATCCTTCCTCAATTAATAATAGTCGCATAAGAAAGATCCGGGTTATTGGTTTGTACAAAAAATTTTAAAATCTGATTTTTTTTGCTTCCGTTGCGCTTATATAATTTGATTATATGTATGCCATAATTTTTGCAAACCAACATGTTGAATATGGTGTGGAATGATAAAATGACGGAATTCTCAACGTACTGCTAAGATAGTGTGGTATTATGACGTCTTTTAAAAGATTTTTCTTGGGTTCAAGATTTGAGCCAATGATGGAATTCTCAGAGCATGGTAACAAAGATGTGGAGGTGGGAATATGAACCACTGATACGTCGTTACGTAATGCAATGTGATGAAGTCATGGTGAAAACGAATTTGTGAAACGTTCAAGTTTGCAATGTAAGAATGGTTTAATGATGTGAGTCTATGTCATTTGTTGCGGCTACACCATTTTGCTAAAGAAATGAGTAAATGATTTTGAATCCAAAAATGGATAAAGGAAAATATATTTTTTTTAAAGTCTGAGGTGAACAACCCTGAAAAGGGGATATGATATGTAGGTTGGTTAATGTGGTTCAACCTAAAAATGAAAAGGGTACAATAGGTTGATCACCTAACGTACCAGTGATGGCCAAGGAAAAAGAGTGGCGTGGTTACGTCGTAACTCATGTTCTTGGTCTTTATGACCCGTGGATATTCTTAATCTTCGTGATTGTTAATATTCTTAACGTGTTCATAGTCTTTGTGACCCCTCAACAAAAGCAAAATTTTGTTTGAGAGCAAAAAGGTTTTATGTTTAAAGAAAAAGTTTATTCCTATTTATTCATTCTACTTCACAATTATTGAACAATTGTTGAAGATTCCTGAAAGACATTCTAATCTTCTAGAATGAATGATAGAAAGGGGTAAGATGGGTAGAGAGATGAGAGAATGTAAAGGTTAGTTGAAAACTTAGCTATAATGAATAGAATGCAAAGAGATATGCATGTTGTAAATGAATAAGGAATGAGTACATAGCAATTTCGAGGACGAATTTTTTTTGAAGGAGGGGTGAATGTGACATCCCAGATTTTAACAAGATTTCTAAATACGAATCTTGACTATTTAAGTAAAGGTTAAAAGATTAAAACCTGGTTTAAAAGGATATAATGTATTAATCAGTGATTAAATATAAGTTATTATTTAATCAATGTGTTAGAAATGACCTATGTGGTAGATTGAATATGTGTATATGAATATTATCTGATAAAGAAAGAAGAGTTAAAGTTAAAGAATAATGGAAATAAGTAAAGAATGTGTAAATTAAGTTTTAGTTATAAATATTAATAACTAGCTTAATGAATAGGCCTGGAAAGGCTAGGTTTTAAGGATGATATAGTGAGGTCAGTTGGAATGTGCAAGAAAAAGGAACTGTTTAACCTAATGGATTGATAATTCTATATTAATTGATTTATGTGAATTGTGTATCTATACAATGTGTAAGTACAAAAAAGGTAATACTCCTGAATATGAGTGGAAGGAATGTAGTATGCAAGTATAATTCGAATTAGCAGATGTATACTAAGTAAACGGACGAAAGGACACAAAAGTCGGGTAATGACTATATGAGCGTAAAAAGATAATGGATTTTGGTAATCCGGTCGTGGTTCGCTTTTCAAAGAAGCGGGTTATGGAAAAAGAAAGCATTTGGACTATTGGAGATGTCGATAATGGAAATTTATGAATGTGCAACCGAGAAGGTTCGTAGAAAACGAGAAAATGTAATTCTAGTTAAAGGAAGTTATTTAGTTGGTTTACAATTAAATGTCTAATTAAGCTATAAAATGAGACTACGTGAGCGTAGCATGGTGGGAAACGAATGACCTAGTCGATCGCTTGGAAGAAAAATCAATTTAAATGAGCATGAAACGAATTAATGAAAGGAAATTAGAAAATTTTCCTTAAAAGAAAAATTGACAAGAAAATAAAAAATCTAGCAAATTGGGTAATTGACTAAAATGCCTTCAATAATTTAAGTAATGACCATTGTGTCCTAAAGGATAAAATGACCAAAATACCATTGACAAATTAGGTAATGACCTATGTGTCCCAAGTGATGAAATGTCAAAAATTTCCTTCATTAATAATGTGAAATGACTAAAATGCTCTTAGATGAGTTAACCATTGTCATGTCACTTTAACTAGCCTAGTTAAGGCTCATATAATTAAACCAAAGCAAGCAAGTCTTCTTCATTTTCCATCAATTGCTAAAAAATGGAGCCCTAAGAGAGAGAATATAGAAGCCATGGAAAAACAAGGAAAAAGCTTGATGATTCTCAAGCTAGGGTGGTTTAATGATCTTGGAGCAAAAAGAAAATATGAAGCTCTCTTCATGAGGAAGCTTTCTATGTAAAGAAGTTGGACATACAAAAAGATATGATTTTGTTTGAGCCATGAAATTTGGTATTTATGTATTCAAATTCAAGAATAGATAAAGCCATGCATGAATTTTGGTATATATATGTTGGTTATGTAAGTTGTGTGTCAAAAGTGTGTTTCATGTGAAACCCTAAGTGTTGAAGTTATAGAGCAAATGTGATATACTATTTATGTATATTTTCAAAGCTAAAAATAATGATTTATGGAGAATCATGTGTTATATGTTGGTAGTTTTGATGAAAATCTAGATGGAAAGGTTGATCATGAAGAAATTATGTGTATTATCATGCTAGATAGCATTAAAGATTTATTAAAGGTTTAAGAGCATGACATGTGTGAAAAAGTTACAATATTAGGCTATGATTTGCATATAAACCAAATTGTAATCTATAAAGTGCATTAGAAGGTGCATAAAGAAGGTAGATGATTGCACAAAGATGCTAAACGTGTAAGTGGTAGCCTATGCGGTGTATGGAGTTTAAGGACTTAAGATGAGTTAATTTTGAAAATTGTTACAGTGGGCAAAAATGCCACCAATATGTGAATTGTGGTTATTTTGGAAAGTTGAAGGTCAATTGTGGCAAAAAAGCTAAGTTTTATGAAAATACATGTGTTAAAGTTGTTTGAAAGCCATTTGGCATCTATGGCGATAAATGAGAAGTTTAAACATTTTAAAACGTTCGTCGATGCCTAAATTGAACCTTTGGAAAAATAAGTCCATTGAAAATTTTTAAACGTTTTGAAGGCCCATGCAAGTCAAGTATGTGTTAGATGTGTTAAAGGATGTGTTAGGATCAAGTTTTGCAAAAAGAGGCCAAGAATTGTATGAAATTTGGAAATGAAAAGTTAGTGAAAGTTAATAAAAATCCAACCTAAAGATGAAATGTTGTTAAATGACTTATTTTTATGTAAATACACATGTTTAGGTTGATTTTAAAATCAATGGATAGAAATTAGAATGAAAATTTGTTTCGAACAATTGAAGTCGATCGTTTCGACCCTAAATGGATTTTTACGGACAAAACCCGCCTCATGCAAAGTTTGACTGTTTTGAAGGTTTAGACATGTCATATATGAGTTATGTGAACTTTTTCAAGTGTTGGAATGAAGTTTTAAAACAAATGGCCAAAAATACAAAGTTGGTAAATTTTGGTTTTAAGGTTGAAAACGAGTTTGAACGGCCTTTTTTGGGCTAGTATTGCAATTATTTTGAGAAGCCAAATGAGGCAAGTAAATTTTTTATAAAATACTAGGATGTAAGACCTTGTTTTGTTTTAAATTTGAGCTTAATTGGATATATAATGAAGGAGTTAAAAATCACCAAAATAACTGAAAAAATCAGAAGTTCAGAAACAGCAGGACTGCGCCGGGGCGTAGTGTTTTGTATTGAACACTGCGCTGGGGCGCAGTGTACTGTTCATGGCCGAGGAGATTTCGTGGCCAGCGAAGTCTAACGGGGCCAGGGCGGTATTGCTGTGCATTTGAAAAAAAATTAAGCTTCCAAAAAGCTACTTTTTGATGTAAAATGATAAAGATAAGTGATGTAAACCCTAAATAGATAAAGAATGACCAATGTAAAGGGTGTCAAGGTATAATGAGATGATAAATGGCATGATATAACATGCCTAAAGGTAAGCCAAAAGCTGAAAAGGCTATAAAAAAAGGTCGAAAACGAGCTAGGATGTATTATTAACCTAAATAAAGTGTAATACATCAAAAGTGAAATGAATAGAGATAAATGGTTAAGCGATTATGGATAAATTTTGATAAGTTATATTAAGTCTTAAGATCCTATATTGATATATATAGGTTGTGTTGACAGATAACGCTCGATGTAGCAAGCCGACAAGACGGATATGAAAGAATGACTGAGGAAGTAAAGGTTGAGTAAATATGTGATGCCCCCAAATCACAATACTTACTATAGCTGACTTAGTGCTCACTATAAATGCTAAATCATTAGGTTTATGAATGATTTCCTTTATTCATAAACAAAGTTCTCATTTTAATTCCCAAAGATCTTTTATTATTTCATACCAAGTCCTTATAATCGATGCAAGGGACTTAATACTCAATCATAATATTTTATCCTTAATATTTAGATATTCTATAACTTTACATGTTCCAGCATCCATGGTATTAAATCATTAGGACGGCTCTTGGAAACAGAGAATTTCAAGGTAAATAATTGTATCTTCACCCGTGATAAATATTTGCATATTTATCCGTGACAAATGGTTGTATCTTTGTTCAGTGCAAAATTCTCTTTCCGTACATAACATTACCCAAGTAGTTAAAACCCTCATTCGAAACATATTTGGTTATAATGATATCTCTTCGTATTAATAATCCCACTTATCCGGCATTCAGAATAGTAATAAGGAGTTATACCTGGGTTCGAGGAACCTTAACGATGGATTTGACCAGTCAACATCGCTTAGTCCTGTCTCAGATGTACAACACGCATAAGTTATTTACCGATCCTCATTCAGATAAATAGATCATTATTAATACTATGTTAAGTTTTAAACAATTCTAAGTTTAATCAAAGTAAAGACATAACAAGAGAATGTGGTAAAACTTAATAATATTTATATAATATTTGATTACATGTGTGGAACTTGTTCTTATTACAAAATGTCATTATGACCACAGTTAAGAATAAGTAAGAAAAACAGTAAACTAGTCTACACATTTATTTTTTCCTTTCTTCTTTGAGCTGAAGCTCTCTGGTTTGTCTGCAATTTAGGTTTATGCAAGAGTGAGCTAAGATACTCAACAAGTCTTAAACACATAGCATATAAGTGAACTCACACGGATATGGATTATAAAGAATCATGACACAACAATTGATATTACAAATGTTTGAACATAGCAAGACTGAGTGGTGGTTATACCTTAAATTGCTTGTTGTCTTTCGACTTAGAACCATTTACAATGGATATAGAAAGGGGATCAACCTAACGACATCCTATGTTATGCATAACATATTATACACTGGATAGATTATGAACAGTAATACATATTCGTTCATCTCAATTTACTTAACATGTCAGGATCGCCCCAAGACAACTTGGTTTGATAAAATAAAGCATGATTCGAAATATATCACGAATAAGCATTTCATTTTGCAAGTTATGCCGAAACAAGAAGCAATAACTCCCGTATCAAAGATTTATAACACGTTGCATGTACAAAATGTATAAATCATAAAAAAAAAAAAGTAAACAAAGGTTAAGGATAGAAAACTTGTCTTAAGCACAATTTAGGGTTTCCCAATAATCGTTTAAAGCGCCTAAATAAAGGGTTTCGCGTACCGAATTTTAGTTCATCAAATTTTCTTGTTCTATAACTGTTTTATACATAAACTAGACTATTTTCATTAGCGGAATGTTTAGGAGGTATGACTAACTTAAAACCTTATTTTTGGTGCCACAAATCCAAGGGTCACTAAGAAATTTTCAGCTTTGACATCCTTTCCGGTAACTGCCATAACTTCCTCATAAGAAAATATTTTGAAATTATTATTGAGTCTAAATTTCTTAGAATTTCATGATCTACAACTTTCATTTGTATTCCTAAAGCAGATTCGGATTTTAAGTTTTCAGATTTTAGCAAAAAATAGTCAGTGAGCATGTTTTGAACAACATTTTTAGGGTTAACCATGTGAAACATGGTACCGTTTGCTTTAACTCTTTAATAAATCATGTTATAAAACTCAATAACACTTGATAACATAAAAATAATGAATCATAAAACTTCTTATAGAAAGATTCATAACGTTTGCTCAAGAACACACGAAGAACGGATAAACCGTACATGGTAACGACCATGTTCTTGAGCTTTTGGTTTTCGTACTTGAAATAATTTGAGCATTATAACTGCTTACATAAGTGATTATTACACTTTATAATTGACAAAATTTGGTCATTATAACGGTTGCATAATTGATTAAAATAATTTATAAAAATGCTTAAGAACATACGAAGAACACAAAGAACGGATAAGTTGTACATGGTAACGACGTATGTTCGTTGAGCTTTAAACTATAAATTGAAATTTGACATTATAACTACTACAAAATGTAGAAAGGCTCAAGAAAACGTGAAGAACACGGAGAACGACAATCGTACATGGCTACGACTCGAGTTCTTGAGCTTTTGAAAAATTAAAGACGAAATAAAAATCAAACATAATAACTTTTAGAGATTGTACCTTTGGTGTTTGCAAGCTTTAACTATTTCTTTACAATTTCCAAGGTAGCAACTCACTAGAACTCTCTCTCAATATTTGTATAGCTTTGATACTTGATTTTTTAGCTTGAAAATGAATGATGAAACAAGTGAATTAAGCTTGTTATTTATAGGCCATGCAAAGCTAGGGCATTAAGGTCATTTTTGTAAAAATTTCCAAGGTAAGCTAACTTCAACTGCACCACCCTTTCCCACTCCATTTGGCCAGCCATTATGCTCCATTTAATATTTGTAATCATCATGTTTATTGACATCACCAATCAACACATGTTAGGTTTTGATTGGTCCACCATTTTGCCTACTAATGATGAGTTCTAGGGCTTGTTTGGTTGGTGCATTAACCATTTAATTGAGGGATAGTCAAGGTCTTTTACCAAGCTTGATCAAGGGTAGATGAGCCCTTTTGATAATCCAGCTTAGTTAAGGTTAGGTTAATTAGCAATAACCTAGGTTAATTAGGTTTATTACTTCACCGATTAGTTTAACTTATAGATTAGATTAATCTTTAGCTTAATTAATCTTAATCCTAGTTAGGTTAAGTTTAATTACATGTTAATTAGGTTATATGGTAATCTAGTTACCTTAACCTAGTTCAATTCCTACCAGATTAGTGCTAATCACCTAATTAGGTTAATTAGTTAGTTAATTTAATTAATTTGTAACTAGGTTTAGGTCTAGATTAGGATTCCTAATCCAGTTATGTAATGACCATGAATTCTAAATGTCATTGTACTTATACTTAATAAACAATTAGCAATGAATTAAAAATTTTGTACTAATTAATTGTGCATTTAATAATTGAATGAATATACTTGGGTATGTGTATATTTATTTAAAGTAATAAAGCAAGGAGTTATAATTAATTAAAACAATGCTAATTGGATTATATTTTAAATCCAAATAAGGTATTGAACTAGGTCAAATTAATTTATCTAGTAGTCCATATAATTAATTAAACCATAGTTCATGTAATTAATTAAACAAGCTCAATGCTTGATTTAATTAAATGTAACATAGGTTATTTAATGTTAGCCCATTAAAATAATTAAATTGAGCCCAACCAAATTAAATGGATGAGCCCAATATAATTAATTATTAAGTCTAAAGTGGAGCCCAATAGGAAGTCAAAATGTTGGTGTGTGTATATATATATATATGTATATATATATATATATATATATATGTGTGTGTGTGTGTGTGTGTGTGTGTGTGTGTGTGTGTGTGCATATATAAACAATAAAAATAAACCAAAAATGGGGGATTAAATCCCCATTTGGCCGATAATAGGGGGGCCACATTGGGTGGCTTGATTGCTTCACATTGCTTCTTTCACACACTTGGTTTTAGTGATTTTCACCAACCCTAGTCATTCACCTTGTCATTCATCTAGTCATTCACTCCAATAGTAATCACAATTAGCTCTAAATTGACCAATGCTAGTGAATTAGAAAAGTTAATGAAGGATTAAGGAGACTCTATAAATAGAGTGCTCCACCAAGTGAAAGTAATATGCCCTCAAGCCAATCACATTTGATGTGATAAGCATATACTTTGTAATCCTGTTCATTTATTAACAAAAGTATCAAGGCATTTCTTTATTCATGATTAATTACTTGAACTAATCAAATGGATAAACCCATAGTTTTTGAGCAATGCTTTTAGAACCATGATGAGAATCATACTAATGAGATCTAAATTCAAGATAGCTCAAAACTAAAATTGTTCATAATCGTTGGATCACTAAAAAGGGGATTAGTAGATCCAGATAGATTGGTACATACTATGCTTGCTCTTATGAAGATGATGATTGATCTCATAATCATTTGGGTAGAGACACTAAAGCAAGTATGTAGGTGCTTATTAGAGAATAAGTTCACTGAACGTGACTCGCTCAAGGAACACCTAATGGAGTTTTACTCGTCTGTCAATAGCAGTTCCTTATGTGATAGTCGTACAAGTGATCCTTATACTTGAGATCATCTTAGTATCTTGTGTGTACTAAGTTATACTTTGACATATTCCTTAAGACCTATTGGTATATCAAAGGATGTGCTTGGGTATAATAAAGGTACACATGGGAGATAGATGAATGGTCAACAAAGGATCTACCACTTCCAGTAAAGGGAGAGAATGTCCTATGCGATTCAATAAGTGACAACTCAGAAATCCCTGGTCAGGGTTGAATGGAATTAGAAAGGAGTTTCTAATTTACATTAACTAGAGTTGTGTATTTGTGAATTGAAATGCATATAATCAAATAAATAAGACTTGACAGAAATTCCGTGTCTTATATTTGATTGGGACATTGTGTGGTAGAAGGATTGATTTGTACGGTAACTATTTGCTGAAAGGTTCTTTTACGATTAAATGTTGAAATCTATATTATCTGGAAAGTCGACTAATCGCTAAGGGGGCTTACCCTTATTGTGGAATAATTATTTATTCTGAATTAAAGAGTTAATTCGTAATAAATGAATTAGAATTGTTCTAATTTATTTATTATACAACCGATTTAATATGGAGAACCTAAAGGGTCACACCGCAAAAGAGTAATATTTATTTTAGAAGTGGATGACATAATTGTAATAATAAAGTAAGTATATTTAATTTATACTATGATGATAGAATAAATTAAATAGCTTAATATTTATAATTTAGTATTTTAGAAATACTAATTATAAATTAATAAGAGGAGTCTTATTATTATTATTATTATTACTATTATTTTTTTTTATTACTACTGCTAGTATTATTATTTAGTTCCTAAATGGTTTAGGAATTAATTAATAAGTAGTAATATTATTATTAAATAATTAAGTTCCTAAATAGTTTAGGAATTATAATTTTAATAATTAATTAAGTTACTAAATGGTTTAGTAATTAATTAATAAGAAGTACTCTCATTATTAAATAATTAAGTTCCTAAATGGTTTAGGAATTGTAATTAATTAATTTAGTTCCTAATTAAATTGAGAATTAAATTAAAACCCTAATCCTAAATAGTTTAGGAGGGTTGACTAGATCTATAAATAAGAGGAGTCTTATCATAGATCAAGGTTACACACTCTTTCATTAGAGAGAGAGAGAGAGAGTACTCCATAATTCTCTAGATCTAAGAGTTAGAGAGAGAGAGAGAGAGAGAATTAGGGCTAGCCACCCATGGTTTGGAGAAACCAAGATCCACTTCTTTAATTCATAGATCTCTTGGTGGATCACCTCTAGAGGCTTCACACTTGGGGAGCTAACATTGATCCGTGGAATCTAATCGGTGAATTATGAAGATGAACGTGAAGGAGTAAAGGGAAATGAACTTGTAGCCGTGGAAGCTTGGTTCTACAAAGGTATAAATTCTTTTATCCTTCCTCAATTAATAACAGTCGCATAAGAAAGATCTGGGTTATTGGTTTGTACAAAAAATTTAAAATCTGATTTTTATTGCTTCTGTTGCGCTTATATAATTTGATTATATGTATGCCATATTTTTGCAAACCAACACCAAGGTGTTGTGTTGGTTGGTCATTTGTATGCATTTCTAAAGAGAAAATAGAGAACTCATTTGAGAGAAAAGTAAGCAAACACTTGTGAATTGAGATTTTACCAAAGGAATTGCTAGAGATTTGTCAAGGTAGAGTCACTAGCAAAGTTTCTAGCCAAGAGAAGAAGAGCATCCAAGAGCATAAGGTTCAAAAGTGCTTCAACCCTATCTAAGTTCATTTTTATAGTCTAGATACGTTTTAAACGGTTAAAATATATTTTTAACAGATCAAAAGTTGTTTTGATGGTCTAGAAGTCTTAAACTATGTTATATTGGTAGATTCATGGTTTGATATGTTTAAATCATGTTTTGGTATGTGTGGTATGCATAAAAATGGAAGAAATATCTATAGTGAACCTTACCGGTAAAACCCTAGTTGATCATGTGTTATTTAATGTTGTAGTTTGAAATGTACAATTTGGAAAATTGATTTCTATGGATAGAAAGTTGCATGTATAAGTTTTTAATGAAACCCAACTTGAATCTTTCAAAAATATGGAAAAATGATGAAGTTATGACTTTTACTGCAAAACAAGTTATTTTAAAGACCTAATGTTCAAACAGCCCACATTGTGGCAATTTTTCATAACCAAAACTTTTCCAAAATTGATCTAATGATGGAATATTGTAGCTTAAGAAAATAAGAATCCATCGATAGCAATTGGAGGTCAATTGGATTTATAGATTTTATTTTATTCAAGTTTTAATCAAATGAGCAAAAGTTGGAAAATCTGAAAATGGCAAATCTACAGATTTTGCTAACTAAGGGCCGGGTGTTGGTTTGCAAAAATATGACATACATATAATCAAATTATATAAGCATAACGGAAGCAAGAAAAATTAGATTTTAAAATTTTTCTACAAACCAATAACCAGGATCTTTTTTACGCGACTATTATTAATTGAGGAATAATAAAAGATTTATGCATTTGTAGAACCATGCTTCCACAGGTACAAGTTCAACTCCCTTTAATCCTTCGTGTTCTTCTTCAAATTCATCAATTAGATTCCACAGATCAATGTTAGCTTCCCAATTGTTAAGCCTCTAGAGGTGATCTACCAAGAGATCTATGAATTAAAGAAGTGGATTTTGGTTTCTTCAAACCATGGGTGGCTAGCCCTAATTCTCTCTCTCTCTCTCTCTCTCTATAACTCCTTAGATGTAGAGAATTATGAAGTACTTTATCTATTCTTGTGAAAGAGTTTGTAACCCTAATCCATGATAAGACACCTCTTATTTATAGATATAGTTAATCTTCCTAAATTATTTAGGATTAGGGTTTTAATTTAATTAAGAATTAAATTAATTATTTACAATTTCTAAACCATTTAGGAACTAAATAATAATAATAATAATAATAATAAGAATAATAATAATAATAATAATAATAATAATAATAATAATAATAATAATAATAATAATAATAATAATAATAGTAATAATAATAATAATAGTAATAATAATAATAATAATAATAATAATAATAATAATAATAATAATAATAATAATAACAATAATAATAACAATAGTAATAAGAATAATAATAATAATAATAATAATAATAATAATAATAATAATAATAATAATAATAATAATAATAATAATAATAATAATAATAATAATAATAATAATAATAATAATAATAATAATAATAATAATAATAATAATAATAATAATAATAATAATAATAATAATAATAACAATAGTAATAATAATAATAATAATAATAATAATAATAATAAGACTCCTCTTATTAATTTATAATTAGTATTTTTAAAATACTAAACTATAAATATTAAGTTATTTAATTTATTTTATCACCATAGTATAAATTAAATATACTTAATTTATTATTACGATTATGTCATCCAATTCTAAAATAAATATTACTCTTTTGCGGTGTGACCATTTAGGTTCTCCATATTAAACCAGTTGTATAATAAATAAATTAGAACAATTATAATTCATTTATTACGAATTAACTCTTTAATTCAGAATAAATAATTATTCCACAATAAGGGTACGCCTCCTTAGCGATTAGTCGACATTCCAAATAATATAGATTTCAACATTTGATCGTAAAAGAACCTTTTAGCGAATAGTTATTGTACAATTCAATCATTCTACATACAATGTCCCAATTAAATATAAGACATGAAATTTCTGTCAAGTCTTATTTATTTGATCATATTCATTTCAATTCACAAATGCACAACTCCAGTTAATATAAAATAGAAACTCCTTTCTAATTCCATTCAACCCTGGCCAGGGATTTCTAAGTTGTCACTTATTGAATCGCATAGGACATTCTCTCCCTTTACTAGAAGTGGTAGATCCTTTATTGATCATTCACCTATCTCCATGTGTACCTTATTATACCCAAGCATATCCTTTGATATACCAACAAGTCTTAAGGAATATGTCAAAGTATAACTTAGTACACACAAGATACTATGATAATCTCAAGTCCAATGATCACTTGTACAACTATAAAATAAGGAACTCCTATTGGCAAACAAGTAAAACTCCATTAGGTGTTTCTTGAGCGAGTCACGTTCAGTAAACTTATTCTCTAATAAGCACCTACATACTTGCTTTAGTGTCTTTACACAAATAATTATGAGATCAATCATCCTCTTCATAAGAGCAAGCATAGTATGTACCAATCTATCCAGATCTACTAATCCCCTTTTTAGTGATTCAACGATTAAGAACAATTTTAGTTTTGAGTTATCTTGAATTTAGATCTCATTAGCATGATACTCATCATGATTCTAAAAGTATTGCTCGAAAACTATAGGTTTATCCATTTAATTAATTTAGATAATTAATCATAAATAAAGAAATGTCTTGATACTTTTATTAATAAATTAACAAGATTAAAAAGTATATGCTTGTCACATCAAATGTGATTGGTTTGGAGGCATACTACTTTCAATCTCATAGTTGCACTAAAGTCAATCGCCCTTTGGCATCCCCATACCATTCTTCTCTAAGTGGCGTACAAATTGCTTAATAAATGATTTAGTTAATGGATCTGTAATGTTGTACTGAGAGTCTACCATCTTTATGCTGTCATCTCATTTTCAATGATTTATCTAATCATATAAAAGTGTTGCAACACAAGTTTGGATTTAGATGAGACCTAGGTTCCTTGGCGAATTAAACTCCTTTAATGCTAGGAACCATTATAAGTTCTGTAATGAACTTATTGAACCAAACAATTACTTTTGCAACTTCACTTATAGTTATTTACTATGTCTTTGTCACTAAATCAGCAACGCGTTACTGTTTGGAACTTTTCTAACTCACTACAGCACCGTTCAAGGTAATCATATTACCTGAAACGGATATGATGTTATCTTGGTTAGTCTGAACAAACTTGAGTCTGTTAAGCCTTCTAGTTTTATATCAAACCCATCATTATAAACTCTTTTCTAATGTTCTTATTCATAATTGAACTGATATCTGCTTATCATACATAAGCAATATCAAGTCTAGTACATATCAACGAATCAATGTACATCCCTTGGGTTAAGCCGAGCATCCTTTATGATCTATCTCTATAGACCTTTATTCTAAATAGAATGTTAGGATGTTTCTCCCAAGTCCTTGATGGAGAAGTTTTTAGACAATCACATCTTTACTGATTGTAACATCGATATGTCATTCCTTATCAGTAGTATATTAACATATAATACTAGGAATGTCACAGTGCTCTCACTAACCTTTTTACATACTTGGTTCATCATCATCTTTGATAAAATCAAGCTTTTTTTTATTGTCTCATCAAAACGGATATTCCATCTTCGAGAAACTTGCTTCAATCCAAAATTGGATCGTTGTAACTTACATACTTGATTTACTTCATCATTATGGAGACAAATCCTTTTGGTTGTATCATACATACAACCTTTTGTATAGTAAGTTACAACTGCAAGTAAAATCCAAATGGACATATGAATTTTCACTAATGAAAAGTTTCATTATAATCAACTCTTTGACCTTGTTTGAAATCTTTTTATCACTATTTAGGTCTTATAGGACTCCACATTACCATCTGCTTTAGTCTTTCTCCAAAGACCCATTTCGGATTTTATGGTCATCGGCCATTTCTCTTGAGTATATAATACTCATGCCTCATCGTATGTAACTAGATCATTATCCACTATGATGCGTACCTCATCATCATCATCATCTATGATGAATCCATACCATTTAGGTATCTTCAGTACTAAACCAGATTTTCGACTTGGTTGTGGTACAATAGGTTTATCTACTTATACAGATTCCTTCACTTGATCTGTAGTGTTTTGTGCTTCTTGAACTTCTTCAAGATCTATTTTACTCCCACTAACCCTTTAAGGAAAAACTTATTTTCCTATAAGGCAGTGTGTTTCAAAAAACACCTTTTTAATTAGTCGGATTATAGAAGTGATATCCTAAACTCTCTTTAGAATATCCCACAAGTTTACACTTATCAGATCTTGTCCCAAGCTTATCATGTCAAACCTTTTAACATAAGATGAACAATCCAAATCTTAACATACTTGAGACTTGGTTTCCTCCCTATCCATAACCCATATGAAGTCTTAGGGATGCAATTTGAAGGTAGCTTATTTAGTAGATATGCGATTGTTTCTAGGGTATAACACTAGAAGGATACTGGAAGATTGGTATAACTCATCACGGATCATCACCATTTCCATTGTGAGAATACCATTTCGCTTGAGATGATCTAAAAACTTGCTGCTTAGGTATTCCCTACTCGATCTAATTGAAGAACTTTAAAACTTTTGGCCTTTAGTTTCTATACTTCACTTTTAAATTCTTTGAACATTTCAAACGATTTGGATTTGTATTTCATCAAATACATATATCAAAATCTAGAATCATTAGTGAAAGTAATGAATGAATACCCTCCTCTTGCATCTGTTGTCATAGGTCCCACACATAACTATGTGTATCATCTCTAGCAACTCTGCAACTCGCTCTCCATGTCCACTAAATGGAGATTTAGTCATATTATCCATAATATAAGATTCACAAGTTGTATTTGATTCATAATCAAAAGGCTCTAAAAGCCTATCTTTATACAACTTGTTTAGTCTTGTTTCATTAACGTGATTGAGTTAATAGTGTTGCGTGAAGGTACGATACATATCATCTCCTTTAGTTTGTTCAATTTAGAATTTTTTTCATGTAAGTCAAGTATACAAAGTCTATCAAGTAATCAACATAGTAACAATTTACTAACTTAATAGACTTGCCCGTAGGCCATGCTAAATTGTAAGTTCATATGATTAATGCAGCAACATTTGCTTCATTCCTCACGCATAGGATTACTTATCTTTAGCTTAGCTTTCTACTTCTGCCTAATCTCTACAACAACTTGTATATTTGACACCACCAGCCAGTATCTAATACTTAAGTAGAACTTGACTTATAGAAAGTTCTATTTCATTATTAGCAAATCTATATCTGTAGATGAAGCTTTACTAAACTTCTTCTACTTAACTACTTCAACTCTCTTGCAGTTGTTCTTCCAGTGTCCCAGCTTATCGCAATGAAAGAACACTCCTTTTCCCTCATAATCACTTTTATTTATGTCCTTCAATTAGTGTCTTTCTTTTGCCTTCTACTCTTTCTGACTCCTCAGAAATACCTTTGGCCATCTTCATCCACTTAGAAGATTCATCTACAAGTAAGACTTGGTTTTTCTTGGAAGGAAAGTGACTCTCAACAGTCTTCAACATAGTAAGCAAATCAGTTAAACTGACTTCTAACTTATTAATGTTTGAAGTTTACAATAAATTATGAATAGGAGTCAGTGAGTGACTGCAAGATCGAATCTTGACTCAACTCTCCATCCCTAACAAAACATGTCCTAATTGATCAATTCAATTGATCATCTTTATAACATGTGTCTTTTACTATAATACCATTGATTATTTTAGATCGAAAGAGCTCCTTAGATATCTTATATCTAGTTGACCTACTTTCCTCACTATACAACTATTGAATGTGCACCAATATAGTAGGTGCATCTATTTTCTCACGTTGACACTGTAACTCGATACTTATGGATGTGAGCATGATGCATTGAGCCACCTTTGCATCATCTTGCCATTTAAAATAGCAATCTCTTCCTCAGAGGCTTAGTCTACAATGCTTGCAGGAATAGGCAAATTAAGGACATTTGCTAGCTTTTCAGCATTGAGAACTATTCTCAAATTTGTTTAATCAATCTGAACAATTCGATTCAATTAATTGTTAGCATCCAATATGTGACGCCCCCAAATTCGGGTATTAATCACCCGGATCCGGTCATCACGATTGTGACACCCCAGGATTTTACAGAATTTTTAAATTAAGGATTATGATAATTAAGTAAATGTTATTAGTTAAAAACCTATTGTTGAATGATAGGAATTTATAAGGGAGATTAAATATGAGTTACTATATGATTAATGTGTTAAGGAGGGACCTATGTGGTCGAATATGGGAAAACGAGTTAAGTAAGAGAGTTATGGAAATGAGAAGATATAATGGAAATGAACAGTTATATATGTTACAAGTGATGTAATAAATATGAGATTATGATAGATATGGAAATATGAAGATTAAATGTAAATGTAATGAATTTGAGGTGAATAAGTTACTGTAATACTTATAATGAGGTAAATTGAGCAGAATTATGGTAAGACACTATGATGTGTCAACAGATAATAGATTGATTATGTGTAAATATATACGTAATGGAGTATAGAAAGAAGAGAATAATGGAAAGGAGGATTTTATGATTTAATTGATATTATTGGTTGAGTAGAGGTAATTAGTTTTACGATGTGTTGAAGTGTAAGGTATTATCCTCGAATATAAGTAGAATGGACATAAATTGTCTATATGTTGAGAATTAGCACATGTGTGTGAAATTAATAAGTTAGTGGACGTTAAAGTCGAAATAACGATATTATGAGCGTAAATGGTCAAATATTGATGGGATTCGATAATTTGGTCTAGGTTCGCTTCTCGAGGCAGCAGTTTATGGAAAAGTGAGCAAGTTAATTATATTGAGATGTTGAAAATTGGAAGTGATTTATTGTGGAATCAAAAGGTTTATAGAAATTGGAATTAGTAAATAATATGGAATTTGGCAATTATGTGAATTAATATTAATTAAAGAAATCCAATGTTCAAATTATGACAAGCATGGGACAAGTAAATTATGGAGTATTGGATGATATGATGAAATTCAAACATAATCAAACAAGTTTGGATTAAAATGGACTTGAATTGGTGCAAAAATGAGCAATTTTGAATTTAAGGAATTAAAATCTTCTAGATTTTTGGACAAATGACTATATTGCCCTTAGCAAATTATGAAATGACATTTGCGTCCCAAAGGGGTGTAATGACCATTTTATCCTTAATTGGTCATGAGAAATGTTCAAAGTGACCTTATCCATACTTGCGTTAAACTTAACCAAAGATGGTTAAGTGTTGGAGCTTTAAATATTGTGTGTGGGTATCAAGTTGGCTAAGCTACTCATTTTTTTCAGCATATTCAAAGTTACTAGAGAGAAAGGGAGAGAAATAGCAAGGGAGCCATGGAAACAAGCTTAAAAGCTTGAAAACAAAGGAGCTAGGAAGCTTAAATGAGCAAGTAGTAAGAAGGAAAGATGAAGCACTCATCATAAGGAAGCTTTTGATGTGAAGAAGTTAGCCAAACAAGAAGATAAGGTTCGGACTAGCAACCCGAGGCAAGAAATGATTGACAAGACCAAGCGAGGCGGTAAAGGTTAAGTTAAATAAAAGCGTACAGGCAAGTTTTTCAGACTTAAGTGTATTAGATATTCTATGTGAGCTACGTGATAGCATAAGAATTGAATGTGCCTTACGTGCAATTATGTGGTTAAGTGCTAAATGAGTTACGTGACACTAAGCATAGTACGTTGAGATAAAGGAAGCATGAAGCATATATAAATTGTGAGCATGAAAGGTGTTAACTGAATTACTTGCTGAGCCTATGTGCTCATTCTTGCTATATACTAACTTTTCAGGTAAAGCACAAGAAGGTCGGAGGTTCCGGTGATGCTAAAGGTAAAGAATGTGAATAGGTGGACAAGCATAAAGGAAATTGGTTATATGTACCCGTGTAATATTTATGTAAAGTAGATGAATATAAAGTTATTTATGAGCAAGTTATGTACTAGTTGGTTAAGTTATGAATTGAGGCAAGATGATTGTAATAATGATGTAAGTCGAGTATGGATATAATGAAACTCGCATGTATGATATAGATGTATGAATCGGGATATGCATGATATTGTTGAATATATACAGATATATATGAATAGTAGCAGGTGCACGACAGGTATATGCAAACGGGCCATGTATAGACAGATTATGGCGAAATTTTTATTACAGGTTATGTAAATCATAATATACTTGATTATGAAATGAAATAGACTCGGTCACCATTGGTAACTGTTTGACCTAAGTTTAATGAAAGGTAAAGTGAACGTTGCGATCCTGAGATAGGTAAGGAATGTAAGTTAAATATGTTTTAAAAAAAATAATAAAAAAAAATGGACCGCATTTTTGGTCAACAGAACGATGTTAAAGGTCAAAGGTTAAAGTTTAACGCACGAGATCCCGATTAATAAGGTTTTAAGTAAATCACTATGTAATCCAGATATAATTGGACTTAATTAAGGAAGGTGGGATCTCGGGCCGTTATAACGATCCAATACAAGCATCCACCTCTAAACAACATACAATAACTAAATGCGGGATAATAAACATACGTTGTTTATATAAAAGGTGTTACTAGTCCCAGAATACGATAACCTTACACAAAAGTACATAAATACCCTTAATACAGTTTGTAGGGTTTAAGTTACAATATCAAGTAATTAAATGGAACAAGAAACTAAAGGCTGCTTCTCGAAGTCTATTGCTTCATCTTTCCCTTACCCTTGTCCTTCCCAGAAGTCTCGGGTTTCACTGCAATAAGGTTCATGATATAGCAAGGTGAGCAACTAGTTTGCTCAACAAGTTTTAAATAACAACAAGAGATGATATATCATGAATGAAAGGAATAGCTAAAACAGTTCAACAATATGAAAGTCATAAGCAAGAACAATAATTTCTTTCAGAATCAAGATAGTCAAGTAGACCATGAACTATACACTTCCACTATAGTCAATAGCTGGTTGACCCAATGGTTACTACCAGAAATACGTACTCGAGGGGATTAGCCTCTCATACACTGTGTATGCATAGCATTTAATTTCCGAAAGTTACCTTATATTAGATACATAGTTTATGTGACACCCCAGGATTTTACAGAAATTCTAAATAAAGATTATGGATAGTTAAGTGAAGGTTATAAAATAAAACCTAGTTAAAGTGATTAAATATGATTATTATGTGATTAAGTTGACTTAGTAAGTGATAAATTTAATGAATGTGACCTATGTGGTCGAATATAGAGAGATGAATTAAGCCAGAGAATTAGGAAAATGAGAAATTATAAAGAAAATGAATTTTGATGGTTATGTAATGGATTTGAGCTAAATGAGTTATTGTAATACCTATAATAAGGTGATTTGGAAAGAATTATTGTAAGACACGATGTATGTGTCAGTATGTTATAGATTAGATACATGAATATGTGTATATAGAGGTATTTGAGCAGTTGGAGCAAGAACAGCTAAAGACTAGAGAAAATGAGAAATATGTATATTGATGTTTTGAATTATGGATGTTAGTAGCAAGTTTAATGAATAGGCGTAGAGAGGCGAGAGTATAAGAATGACAAATTAAGGTAGGTATGCATATATGTGCGGTGGAGAAGGAACCGTGTGATTAAAACGGTTATTAAAGATTTAAGGAATAATAAATATATGATATGTGGATATATGAAATTTGTTTAGGAATTGATAATTTTGATGGAAATAAGCTATGTAGTTATACGTCGTGCAAAAATGGAATGTAATACTCTTAGAATGAGTGGAAAGCATGTTGGATGCAAGAATGATTTAAATTGGTATTTAAATTATATGTAAATAAGAAAAAGGGACGTAAAGTAGTAATAAATGTATTATGAGTTTAAAAGGATAGAGGACGATGGATTTTGGTAATCCGGTCGGGGTTCGCTTATCGAGGAAGCGGTTTATGGAAAAAGTAAGCAATCCGACTATTTGAGATGTCGGGAATCGAAATTGTGAATTATGGAACCAAGAAAGTTCGTAGGAAACGAGAAATTTTATTTATGATTAAAAGAAGGTTATGCAGTCGATTTACGATTAAATGGTCGATTAAGTCATAAAATGAGACTATGTGAGTATAGCATAGCGAAAAACGGATGATCTAATTGGTCGATTGAAAGAAGAATCAATTTAAACGATTATGAAATGAATTATGGGGGGAAAATGTATAAAAGTTTAGTTATGGGGGGAAAGGTTGCAAGAAATGAAAACTTAACTAAATTGACAATTTACCAAAATACCCCTCAACAAATTAGATAATTATCGTTGTGTCCTAAAGGAGTAAAAAGACCAAAATACCCTTGACAATTTGGATAATGACTTATATGTCCCAAGTGGTTAAATGACAAGAAAGCCCCTCACTTAACATGTGAAATGACTAAAGTACCCTTGGAAGTGTTAACCATGGTTAATTGATTAACCAAGCCTAGTTAACTCTCATTTATCCTTAAAAAGCCAATCAAGTGAGCCATCTTCAATTCATTTTTGCTGGAAATGTTGCTATCTTTCGAAAGTTCTAGCAAGAGAGAGAGAAAAGAGAGAAAAGCTAGGAAGCTAAGGGAAAAGCCTAGAAATCATGGAGCTAGGTTGATTATTTGATCAAGGAGCAAGAAGAAAACAAGAAGAGCTTGTCAAGACAAAGCTTTTCATGTAAGGAAGTTGGTCATTCATGGAGGTATAACCATGTTTTAGTTTTAAGAGTTTGTGTTTTTGTATTTAAATTCAAGAATATGACAAGCCATGCATGAATTTATAGCTAGATATAAAGATTACGTGAAGTTACATGTTATATGTTTCATAATTAATGAAACCCTAAGCTTAAGTGTTAGAGAACTAAGATGGTGAACAATCTATGCTTAAGTTCAAAGCTAAAGAGTATGATTCATGGTTGATTATGTGTTAAATATGATTAGAGGTGATGAAAACCTTGTTGGAAGGTTGATTATATTTGATACAAGTAAATTATTTGGCTAAATGGCAAGCTAGATTTATAATTGGTGTAAAAGTATGATTTTGTAAAGGAAAGTTGAATATTAGGCTATACTTTTTGTATAGGTTTCGTAATAATCTGTAAAGTGCATTAGAATATGCATTTAGAAGTTATATGGACTTGTAAAGTCGTAAAATGTATTGGTGATAACCCATGTGGTGTATGGAGATTTAGATGCCAAGTAGTGTTTAAGTTTGAAATTTAAAAGTTTTGAAAAGTTAAGGAAAATTTGGATTAAAGGTGATTTTTGGCAATTTTGGATAATTAAAGGCAAAATGAAGCCACATGACTTGTTTTCATGTTAATACACGTGTCTAGGTTATTTTGGAAGTTAACGGATTCAAGTTTGAACGAAAAGGCGATTCGAACGATCGAAATCGATCGTTTCGAATCGAAATGGATTTTAACGGACAAAAGTCGCCTCGTGCGAAATTTTACGGTTTTGAAAGTTCGGACATGTCACATATAGGTTATGTGAGCTATGATAAGTGTTGGAATGGAAGTTAAAGTCAAATGGCCAAAAATAGCAAAGTTAGAATTTCAAGTTTTAAAAATTCTGAAAATTTCCTAAGTTTGGAGACAAGCCGAACAGCCCTCCTACAAGCTAGTATATTTATGATTTAGAAAGGCCAAATGAGGCAAATAAAAATTTATTAAAATACTATGTTATGAAATCTACATGCATGCCAAATTTGGTGTAAATTGGAATTGTGGTTAAGAAGCTAAAAATCAGCAAATCAAGGTCAAAAATCAGATTCTGCAGAACCAGGACTGCGCCGGGGCGCAGTCATTTTGCCTAGACACTGCGCCGGGGCGCAGTGTCACTGTTCATCGGCCGAGAGCTTCTCGCGGCCAGCGAGATCTGGAAGAAGAAAGATGGCGCCGGGGCGCAGTTACCCTGCATCTGAAAAATTTTTAAACTTCTGAAAAGTTAGGTTTTGATATGGAATGTTAATAATGGGTTATGTAAACCCTAAATGATTAAGAATAAGCTATATAGAGGATGTCAAGGTATAATGAAATAAGAAATGGCATAATGTAATATGCCTAAAGCTAAGTCAAAGTGAGTTAACGATTATGAAAAATGCCGGGAATGAAGTAGGATGTATTATAAACCTATACAAGGTATGATACATCAAAAGTGAATTGAGTAAAGATTAATGGTTAAGCAATTATGGTTTAAGTTGATAAGTTATATAAATTATGGTCCTATATTAATAAATATAGATTGTATGTTTACAGATAACGCTCGATGTAGCGAACCGATGCACAGAAGGATTGAACGGCCAAGCGAGGTGGAAAAAGGTTAAGCTAAATAAATGCGGTACAGGCAAGTGTTCAGACTATAAGGTGCTATGTTCTAGGCGAACTGTGTGTTAGCAAAACATTTGAAATGTGCCTTACGTGCAACTATATGATTTAATTGTTAAGTGTAATACGTGACATTCATGTATAACATGATTAAGTAGAGGCATAACACATAAATTAAACTGTGAGCATGAAATGTGTTATCTGAATTACTTGCTGAGCCTATGTGCTCACCCTTGCTATGAACTAACATTTCAGGTAAATACAAGAAGGCCGGAGGTTCCGGTGATACTAAGGTAAAAAGTGTGAATGCATGGAGATGCGTGAAGAGATTTGTAAATTGTATCTATAGTATATTCATGTAAATCAAATGTATGCAAATTTGTATATATGCAAGTTATGTAATAACCGATTTTAAATATTAAACCTATATGGTAGAAAGGAATGTATAATTTGTTAATTTGTATTATCGGAGGATGAAAAATGTATGTATATATTGTCCAGGGAAGGTGGAAAAGTGATACATGTGATAAACTTGTATGTGTAGTACAGAAATATGTAAATAGAAACATATGAATGTGATCAGGTACAGAACAGGAACAGATAAAATTAAGTAGGGCCATGTGTGAATATTTCATGGCGAAATTTTGTTACAGATTATATTAAATCACGATTTGTATGATTATAAAATGAAATAGAACCGGTCGCAATTAATAAGCGTCAACATAAATGCTAATGAATTGGATAAGTGAACGTTGCGATCCTGAGACAGGTGTAAGAAATGTAAATTTAAATAAGTTTAAAAAAAAAAAAAAATGGACCAAATTTATGGTCACGTGATTGGTTGAAGGTTAAGAATAACGCACGGGATCCCTGTTAATATGAATTTAAAGTTAAATAGTTATAATATCCAGAGATAATTGGATAATTAATTAAGGTCGGGATCTCGGGGCGTCACAGTTTACTCCCTATATTGAAGGGGTGTTCATATCAGTCTAAGAATCCGCACCTTCAATGGTTGGGATAGCTTTTAAAATCCTTAACATAAATGTCTAGCCGAACAATGGCTTAGACGTAATTTTGAACAGTCCTTTAAACAATATAACTTTAAATAATGTACAAGTTAAAGGTTGTACAAACTCAAGTGCACCAAGAGCGAATGACAATAATATCGATGTAGAATAATTGTGCAGTGATTAAACCACTTAAAGCACGCTTGGAATTACAGTTCAAGCTTAAATAAATAACTTGCTCAATGAAATGAGTTTAAGGATAAGGAACTTGCCTGTTAGCTCAGTTACAACAATCTAGGTTTAATTAAATGGCTTTAAAGGACCTAACATTGATAAAATTGGTCTATCAATTAGTACTGTGTATTTGCACGTCTATACACTCACTACGGAATTTACATAAGTCTTAACACGTAATTCACATAAATCAATTCAACATTATTAACCCTATAGATCCTTAATCATTTTAGGTTAATAATTTAATAAGTTAGACAATAATTTTCTTAAGTGTTGGTCACTTATTAAACTCTTAAACAACTTATATTAACTGTTTAATTAATGTTTGATTAGTCTAATCGTATTTAATTACCATTTAATGTTAATTAAATAGTAACTAATTAACTACCCTTGGTTATTATTCAATAATTAAATAATAACTAATTATGTTTACTTTATTATTTAATTGTTAATTAAATAATAATTACTTAATTTTATCTTATAAGTCCTTTATTATTATTTAGTAGCAATTAAATAATGATGAATTAATTTATTACCCTTATTTATTATTTAAGTTTATTTAAATAATAAATAATTAACTTAATTTTATTTATGTTATTAAATCATAAATTTAATCAACTAATATAATATTTAAAGTTTTAAATATTAAACTCAATAATTAATCCTGATTGGGAAAGTACAAATTATAGTCTCAAATATCAGTTTAAATTTTTTTAGAAATTTTTCTATAATTTTTAAAACAATTTTTAATCATTTATTTTATTAAAAATTGAATTTAGGACAAATCCGAAATTTCTGAAAAAATTGAAGGGCATGCTGGTAATTGTGCAAGGGACATAGCTGGTATTACGCGGAAAGACCGAAGGCACGCTGGTAAATAACCAGCATCGCACGCGCCTGGTAAAAACGCAGCCGAGGCTGTCGTTTTGACCTTTGACCGTCAGAAAAATAGGGCGCGCGCATGGCGCATGAAACGCCCCGAGATCCCACCTTCCTTAATTAAGTCCAATTATATCTGGATTACATAGTGATTAACTTAAAACCTTGCTAACCGGGATCTTGTGCGTTTAAAACTTTACCTTTAATCTTTAAAATGGTTCTGTTGACCTTAAATTCGGTCCATATTTTTTTTTTCTTTTAAAACTTATTTAACTTACATTCCTTACTAGTCTCAGGATCGCAACGTTCACGTTATCCTTTATTAAACTTAGGTCCGCATTTTATCAATCGTGACCTACGATATACAATTTCCATAATCAAATATATCTTTATAATTTAACATAATCTTTAAATAAAATTTCGCCATGAACTTTCTGTATATATGGCCTTGTCTATATGTATTCCTGTTCCTGTTTGCTTATACCTGTTTACATTCATTCATCTATATCACACATATTATATCTACATATTCCTGTACTATCCATACAAGTTTATCACATGTATCACCTTTCCATTTTTCCTGGATAACATAAACATGCACTAGTCATTCTCTGATAATACAAATTAGCAACTCATACATTCCTTTCTATTATCTAGGTTTAACATTTAAGCTTGACTATTACATAATCTGTATTTATACAAATTTACATATATTTGCTTCACATGAATATCTCACAGACACAATTTACAAATGTCTTCAAGCATCTCCATGCATTCACATTCTTTACCTTAGCGTCACCGGAACCTCCGGCCGTCTTATATTCCACCTGAAATGTTAGTTCATGGCAAGGGTGAGCATAAAGCTCAGCAAGTAATTCAGATAACACATTTCATGCTCACAGTTTATAATATGCGTCATGCTTTCTTTACCTCAACATGCTATGCTTAATGCCACGTAGTTCACTTAACAGTTAAATCACATAGTTGCACATAGGCACATTTTGAATCCTTTATTAACATATAGCTCACATAGAACAATAGTACACTTAGTCTGAATACTTGCCTGGTTAGCATTTATTATACTTAACCTGTGCTGTCATGCTTGGTCGATTTATCCATCTTTACCTCGGGTTACTTGATCGAACATTGTCTGTAAACATAAAATCTATAAACGTCATAATATGATCATAAACTTTATACAATCTATCAAACTTAAACCATCGTCATACGACTATTCGTCTTTAATCATATCACATATGATGTATTATACCTTATGTAGGTTAAATAATACATCCTAGCTTGTTACTAACCTTCTTCATAACTTATAACTTGATTTGTCTTAGCTTTATGCATGATTTCTTATGCCATTTATTATTTCATTACGCCTCAACATCCTTTGTATAGCTCATTCTTATTCATTTAGGGCTTACATAACCCATCATTATCATTCTGTATCAAAACATCGCGTTCCGGACCCTTTAATTTTTTTCTGGTTACTGTTCACTGCGCCCCGGCGCCGAATTTCTTCTCCCCAATCTCGCTGGCCGCGAAAAGCTCTCGGCCGATGAACAGTGGCACTGCGCCCCGGCGCAGTGTCAAGGCCAAATAACTGCGCCCCGGCGCAGTCCCTGGTTCAGCAGAATCTGATTTTCTTGCCTAATTTGCTGATTTTTAACTTCCTAACCACAACTCCAATTCATACCAAATTTGGCATACATCTAGACCCTACTACATAGTATTTTAAAAAAATTTCATTTACCTCATTTGGCCTTTCTAAATCAGAGATATGCTAGCTTGTAGGAGGGCTATTCATACGATTTCAACACTTAGAAATATTTTCAGAATTTTCAAAACTCAACTTTTGCAACTTGGTTATTTTTGGCCATTTGCTTCCAAATTTCATTTCAACACTTGACATAGCTCACATAACCTATATGTGACATGTCCCAACTTTCAAAACCGAAAAACTTCGCACGAGGCGACTTTTGTCCGTAAAAATCCGTTTCGATTCGAAACGATCGTTCGAATCGCCATTTTGCTCAACTTCAAATCCGTCGATTACCAAAAGGACTCTAACATGTGTAATAACATAAAACTTACCATTTGACTTCATTTGACCTTCAATTACTCAAAATTGCCAAAAATCACATTCTAATGCCATTTTAACAACTTTTAAAAACTTTTTAAATTCATCCTTTAAACTTAACTTGACCTTTAAATTTCTAAACACCACATAGGCTATCTCTTACACATTTAACGGCTTTGTAAGTCTATACAACTTTCATATGCACATTCCAGTGCACTTTACAGATTGTTACGTTGTCCACAGAAAAAGTATAGCCTAATATTTAATCTTTTCATACCAAAACATGATTTTCCACCTTTCATGAACCTTCAAAGCTATCTAGCTAGAAACTTCATGTGCTTTAGACATGTTCATACACTTCATCCAGATTTTTATCAAATCTTTCAACAAGTAACACATGATTCTCCATGAATCATACACCTTAACCTTGAAAACATGTATGACTAGTTGATGAGTGAGTTTTATATCTACGAATTGAATACATTTAAGCTTGATAATTTGTGAATCTTTAAGTGTTTTATGTGATTTTATATGTGTTTTTATGTTATTGTATAATATGGTGTATTATATTATTTTTAAGTATTTTATGTAATCTATGTCGTTTTTGTGTAATTCATTCGTATTATATATGTTAAGTGTTTGTTTAGTTGTATGTGTTTTTATACCACATTGTATAGGATGTGGTGTTATATTGTTTTTATGTGTTTCTATTTCATTTTGTAGGAATTATAATAAGGGCTTGGTGGATCAAGGCTTGGAATTGCCCGGTTCGCATTTTCTGCGCTCCGTTTACGCAGCAGCCAATTAAAGCCCAATTTTGGCCTTGATATATTCCGAATCTTCAATTTTGTAAAACATGAAAGTTGTAGCTCTACGAGTCTCCTTTCCAAAACATCTTGAATCACCTCAATCGGAGTTCGTATGAAGAAGATATGCCCAAAACACTGAAGGAGGCTGCAGCAGTCAAAAAAGGAACATTTCTGGGAATTTTGTACTAGCGCCGCAGCGGTGGTTTCCACCGCCGTAGCGGTGGTACAAACCCAGATTTTAGCAGAATGTTTGACCGCCGCGGCGGTGCCTTTGACCGCCGCGGCGGTGCACTGTTCATACGCGCAGATTTCAGTTTTTAAGTTATTTTTGAAGCCCTAATTAACATAACTTCTTCTCCTCTTGGAGGAGGCGACCATGGGCGATTTGGGAGTGCTTGGTGGTGCTTCTAAGGATGAGCTTGGTGGTTCTTCATCAATCGGATGCCTTGATTGAGGGAGTTTTATGTTTTCATTCTCTCTCTATTTTGTGTATTATATTGAATGATGAATTTTTGGAAAACAATCTTTATCTTTTGATATTGATGAACTTGGATGATTTGTAATCCATGGATGTAATGTCTATGTATTGTATTGAATCCAATGCATGTTCTATTCATTATGATTGGTGTTTTGCATGTTTAGCTTGAATGGTTAATTTGTTCTTGTTGGATATTGTTTTACCCGATTATGTTGGATTGACATGGAATCTTTGAATGCTTGGGAACCCAATAGGTTGTTGTAGTTGATTTGCTCTTCTCTTTGGTTGTTGTTGCATATGTGTAGTTGTTTAGTATTAAACAAAATCTTGGTGCACGCCAAGTGTTCGATGAAATGTCCAAGAGAAGCTCGTTTTGTATTTCGCATATGTTTATGCTTCGTTGCTTGGGTTCTTGTCTCTTGGATGGCCATAGGAGTTGCTTCATTGTGTTTGTGCGTTATAATGCTTTGGTCGAGCGATTATTTAGTAACCTATATGAACTTGACAAAGGGATTATAGTGTTTAGACCCATATAGGTTAACATGTGATTGTGTTATTCTACATAGATGGAATGCATGATTTGTGGCTAGGATAGACATATACCTAGCGCCATGTGCAACCAATTTGAGAACCTAGGCTTCATCATCCTTGTTTAATGTTAATCCTCATAGACATATAGTGGGTTATTTAGACGGGATAGGCTTATGTGACCTCGAAAGAGGCGTGTGAGTACTCACGAGTTCTCGGTTGACCATTCATCGGTTACGACCATGTGAATGGGTTTTCATATGTTGTGTTAATTGTAATATCTGCTTGGCCTAAGTAATTTATGTGGTAACTTATATAAAATCAAACGATGGACTATAAGTTTGGACCTGAGTACAATGACACGTGTTTTACTGTTTGATCTTAGGATTGAATGCTTAATTTGTATGTAGGATAGAAATATACCTATGTGCCGCGTGTAGCCAATTAGAGAATCTGTGCTTAAAATTCTTGTTAGGTTAAACTCTCATAGAGATATAGTGAGTTTCCTGATTAGGATGTTCCTTCCTGTTTCTGTTGCCTTTGTGTCAGATTTGGGTGGATTCGCTGCATGACCTTCGAGAGAGGCATGTTAGTACTTTAATGAATTCTCGGTTAATAATTCGTTGTGTCCATATAATTGAAGAGAGAGTTAGGAGATTTGAAATGAACTATTGGGGAAAATTGCATTCTCAGATTCACATATCTTTATTGCTTTCTAGTGTAGATGTTAATTTATGCATTTACTTTTCTATTGCCAATATTGATAATCGTTTAAATGAGATCGACTTTAACGAATCGGTGTTGGAAAACGTTAGAACTAATTCCTCGTGGGATCGACTTTTTCTTATCACTTTATTACTTGTTGACCGCGTATGCTTGCGCGTTATTGTTCATTCAAACGAACTCGATGTCGGAACTTTACTACTAAATAAACCGTTCCGATTTCGACCAACAAGTTTTTGGCGCTTGGTCGAAATCGGAACGGTTTATTTAGTAGTAAAGTTCCGACATCGAGTTCGTTTGAATGAACAATAACGCGCAAGCATACGCGGTCAACAAGTAATAAAGTGATAAGAAAAAGTCGATCCCACGAGGAATTAGTTCTAACGTTTTCCAACACCGATTCGTTAAAGTCGATCTCATTTAAACGATTATCAATATTGGCAATAGAAAAGTAAATGCATAAATTAACATCTACACTAGAAAGCAATAAAGATATGTGAATCTGAGAATGCAATTTTCCCCAATAGTTCATTTCAAATCTCCTAACTCTCTCTTCAATTATATGGACACAACGAATTATTAACCGAGAATTCATTAAAGTACTAACATGCCTCTCTCGAAGGTCATGCAGCGAATCCACCCAAATCTGACACAAAGGCAACAGAAACAGGAAGGAACATCCTAATCAGGAAACTCACTATATCTCTATGAGAGTTTAACCTAACAAGAATTTTAAGCACAGATTCTCTAATTGGCTACACGCGGCACATAGGTATATTTCTATCCTACATACAAATTAAGCATTCAATCCTAAGATCAAACAGTAAAACACGTGTCATTGTACTCAGGTCCAAACTTATAGTCCATCGTTTGATTTTATATAAGTTACCACATAAATTACTTAGGCCAAGCAGATATTACAATTAACACAACATATGAAAACCCATTCACATGGTCGTAACCGATGAATGGTCAACCGAGAACTCGTGAGTACTCACACGCCTCTTTCGAGGTCACATAAGTCTATCCCGTCTAAATAACCCACTATATGTCTATGAGGATTAACATTAAACAAGGATGATGAAGCCTAGGTTCTCAAATTGGTTGCACATGGCGCTAGGTATATGTCTATCCTAGCCACAAATCATGCATTCCATCTATGTAGAATAACACAATCACATGTTAACATATATGGGTCTAAACACTATAATCCCTTTGTCAAGTTCATATAGGTTACTAAATAATCGCTCGACCACTAGTGTATCACCTTTGCAAACCTAACCTTTATGCTTAGGGTTTCACCAAATAATCCATATAAAACACATAACTCACATAACCTTTACTTATATCCATAAATTCTTCCATATCTACTCATAAACTAGCATTTAATCTTGTAAACATCAAACTTTATAACATAAACATGCTTATACCTTCTTTGTGGCTTTCTTCTCCTTGCTATAATCCTTGTTATGATCATATTCTTCACTTTGATGGCTTCATAAGCTTCTCTTGATCACTTTTCCATGGATCCTTGCAAGCTTTTAACAATCCTAGACTTGTTTCTTGCTCTTTCTCTCCTAGCTCTCTCTCTCTTCTAACAACTTCGAAAGATATCAATTTTTTTTTCCAGCAAAATGAACTTGGCTATCATGCTTAACATATACATGCATATATAATAACAATTTCTCCAACAACTAACTCAACCTTAGTTAGCTAACTCATGCATGGTTCGGGGTAATTATATCATTTCCCATAACTAACCAAGGGTATAATAGTCATTAAATATTGCTAAGATACATATGTTATTTCACCACTTGCTAAGGGCATAATGGTCATTTGTCAAAAATCTAGGAAATTAATTCCTAATTAAATCATAAATACCTATTTTCAATCCATTTCAAATCCTTTTTGATCCAAACTTGTTTCATCATATTTTAATTTTAACCCTTCATCTATTAGTCCATAATTGGCTTGTCCCAAATCACTTGTCACACTTTGAACATTGACTTCCATTAATTAATAATAGTAATAATTCACAATATATATACCAATCCTCAACATAACATTACAACCTTGATTATCTACAAACCACCTTTGGTTCCACATTCAATCTACTTTACTTCTTGACATCGCTCACAGTCAACTTACTTATCTTTCCATAAACCGCTTCCTCGAGAAGCGAACCCCAACCGGATTACCAAAATCCATCGTCCTTTATCCTTTTAAACTCATATAACATTATTATTACCTTAACTCCCTTTCACTTGTTTATTTAGCATACACAATACTAATTCTTGACATTCAGACCATCTACATTTCTTTTACTCATCCCTGAGAGTATTACATTCCATATTTACACATCGTATCACGATTATCTTATTTTCATCATTCAAGATCAATTCCATTCCTTAATAACTTCAAGTACTCGAACTCATTATTCTTTTTAATTCTTCAATCCTTAATATACCCATTTAGATCAAACTGTTCATTCTTTACTGCACATACATACTTGTCTTGGCATTTCTCATATCTTCGCCTCTTCAGGCCTATTCGTTAAACTTGTATTAAATATTATAAATTAAACATTAATTCACATAAACGCCCTTATTTCTTTTTATTCTTTAACTTTAATGTCTCTTTTCCCTTATTTCATCAATTACATTCATAAACATACATTGATCCTATCACAAACTGACACCATCTAGTGTTCTACCATAATTCCTTTCAAATTGCCCTAATGTAGGCATTACAAGAATCAAACCTTTATCTTAATCTCATTTTTATTATCATTTCATCATAAAAATCAATTCCTCATTAATCAACCATCACAGGTCATTTATAATATATATATATTCTTTAACTACAAAATAACTTTAATTACATAATAATACACTGATCACCTATCAAATCATATTTAATTAATCTTACACTTTCTGTCATTCATAACTAGGTTTTATCTAATAACCTTACTTAATTAATCATAATCCTTATTTAACATATCTGTAAAATCCTGGGGTGTCACAGCGCAACCCATTTTTTTTTTAGCAGTTTGTTCATGGTTTCTTGTAGCATCATGAATGGACATTTATTCCTCCAAATAAACTTTGAACTCCAAAATAATTTCAAAAAAAATATTACTAACCTAATAAAAATAAGTAGTATTAAAATAATATTTTCATGGTTAAAAGCAATAATTTCTTCACAAAAATATTGTACTCCATTTAATGATATTATACACATGATTTATTGCTTAACAATTACCAAAACATATAATAAGTATTTTAAGCTCATACGTGATTTAAATAAGTATACAAGCTCATGAAATCTAGGTATTTAAATTAAAACTCATAGTTTACCACACATGCTTTAACACATTGAAGACCTAGCAAAAATAAAAATCTAGATCTATAAACACCAAACATAACTCCATAAAATGGTTAACTAAAACTACCAACACATGCTAATAAATAACATTAACATGCGAATAAAATTAGTTAAAATAATCATCACCTTGATTTAGTGATTATTTTTCTTTTCTTCCGAAAATAATTAATGAGTTGAGATGGCATTAACAACTAAACTCTTCCTCCTTTTCTTTGTATTTTGTTCCCAAAATAATTTTAGCTCTCAAGAATTTTCTCCTAACTCTCTCTAAATTTCCCACACTTAGAATAAAATGGAGCAAACTTCTAAATCATTTATTTTGGCCATATTTATAGATGAAAGAAATATCCATGCACAAAATTTATACAAAGGTTTTTATCCTAACATAATTACATTTCACATGGGCTTTTGAGAATTTTGTGGGATTGGACTTCACAAGGCTCAAGGCAAGCAACTTAATAATTTAATTTAGTTTCAAAATATCACTTTTCCTCCTTTCTCTCCCTAGATTTGGCTAAGCCATCTCTTGCAAGGCCAAATCAATTGTTTTGCTTTAATAAAATAATGAAAGAAAAGAGAGCAAAGGACTACACAATTTCTAGGACAAGAAATCTTATTATATTAAATAAAACTTAAATAATATACATGATCATTCCCTCCCTTTCTAGCATACGGCAGATGGGGCTATTATGCACCAACTTTTGGGTTTGATTTGATTTAACATAATAAAAAAAAAAAATGAGCCACAAAGTGCTTCCCACTTTCCCATATAAGACAGTACTTAAAGTATTGTTTAATAACATTCAAAACAACTTCAACTCTCCCTTTCTACTGCCATGTGGCTGAGCATACAAGGGGAAAATGATGATCACCTTTGCTTTTACTTATTAAATAAGCTACACACTTATTCACCCCACAAGCCATCCATTTAATAAATAAAAACTCAAAAGCAACTTGATCTCCCTCTTTTTCCATGCTCACGGCAACATTGGGACTCCTTTGTCCCACAATGTTTGTCCTAGTTTATTACTCTTATATAATTTAATAAACTACATCACCTTTTTAACAATACAACACTCATTTATTTGTTTAATTTATCCAAAGCAACTTGACCCCCCACTCTACTAGTACACACGACAATAGTCAGGAAAGTTGTCCCAAAAGGTTGTCACACTAAAAGCTTGCTTTAATAACTACAGCATGATACACATTTAATTATTCATTGCATGATAATTTAAATAATTGGAATAATTAAACACTCTAGCCCATTAATATTAAATTACTAATAAACATTATTATTTAATAATTCACATTGTTTACATTAATTAATAGTTATATTAATTAAGGCACAACAATTCAATTTACTCCTTATATTCAATTCAATCTCAGCTAAGAAGCTATCGAGTAATCTTTCAAAATTAAACTGATGCTACAAGATGACGAAATCAAAAGATGCTCTGTTGATCAGAATTTTTTATCGACTCACTCGAAGAATACGATAACTTGTTTCTGCTCTAAAGCAAACTGGGAAGTTCAAATCTTGATGCCAAAGGACACCGGATCCTATTCTTCTCAAAGGAAGCATCACTGAGCCAAGCACTAACAAATCTACTTCTCACCGTTTCTAAAGTTGATAGCAGAAGCAAGCCCAACAGAAATCTATGCTTAAAGTGTTAAATGATTTTCTGTATACCTAATGTCAGTAGCTGAAATCAGTCTCGAATCTAATTATTCACTCGATGGGCTCAACATTAAGCTTTCCGATAAGCTTAAGGACTTATATTCTAAGGATCTTATCTGCAGATGTGTGTTAAAGGAAGTAAGTCATTTATCTAAGAACAGCATCAAGAGTTCTGTCAAGCTACAACATATGGTAATCAATGATGAAATCCACAAGCAGCATTTCTCATTTCTTCTAGTGGATAATCTCTAGCTTGACTGTTTTTAAAGGAATCTAAGTTAAAGAATCTTCAATGGTCTTCTGGAACTACTTCTCTGAAAATGGGAGGTAAATCAAGTTAGAGAAGTATACCTCACTGCAATGTCCATGGTGATGAATATCAGTCAATTTCCTGTATCATAAATATCAGGCCCGAGACCTGAAAATCAACTCAACACTGATGAATGGACATATATATATCTATGATCACCGGATCTAAGATTCAGGCTACAGATCATTAAAGTTCAAGGAGAGTTAAAGAAACTCATTCATATTCAAAGCAGCTCATTCAAATTCAATGATGAATGAGAAGGGTGAAAAGATCAAGGCAAAAAGGAGTAATCACGGATGACTTACTCTAAGATTCAGAAATCATCCTTCATTCTGTGAGAAGAGGAAAAGTTCATTCCAAGAAAAGTTCACAATCATAACCAGTGGCATTAGGCTCTCTAACTTCAATGCATCAGAAAAGGCCAAACCGAAAGTCTTTTAATAACATACATCCTCACAAATCATTCTGGATGAAGATAATCCAAGCAGAACAACAGGAAGGAATCAATGTTATAGCCTCAAGAGAAAAGCCCTACGATATAAAGAAGGTGAAGAAAATTGTTCTGAGACTCAACAATGAATTTCGTAGAATACCCTACTCAACGAATTTGGAGGATATCTCAAGGAAGTCAATCTATGAAAGATTGAATGGAGTTTGAATACTGATGCATAAAGAAGAATTGAATCTTGGGATTCTCTAAAAGAGAAAGAAGTTGGTCATAAAGGGAGGCATCTATTAATCTTTGAACTCACCTATTGATTTAGTGAACCTTGTCAAAACTGTTGTCACTAATATCATGGTAAGGTAAAAGATCTTTCAAGTCAGAAGAAGGTTCATCTTGCAAAGGAGGATCGTAGAGTCTGTCAGGCGTTCGCAGGATAGGTCTTGGCAAATTGAAGTGTCCTTTCGAAAGATCGTAGAGTTGTCACCGCTTCTTAAAGCTAACTTTCGAAATCATAGAGTCAACACAGTCAGTCACTCTACGACAAACCCAGTCTAAGAATCAATGGGCAACCTCTACTTGAGTAGTCAAAATCATGACAATGATTCTTACAAAGTCCATTCACAAGGCTGTCCTTGGGCTGTCAAACAGACTGAACAACGATCTCTGAGTTCATCTAAAGCCTCCAGTCTTACAAGAGATCGTAGAACAGTTCAAATCATAACTCTACGTTTGCACTTCAGACAAGATCGTCAAGTAGCAAAGCCAAGTCGTAGAGTAAGGAAGCAAGCTCAGAAGTACAAAACTCATCAGAAGACAAAATTTAGGAAAATTATTGTTAAATGATCACTTCGATCAACTCTGTTTCTTCGGAAGGCAAGCTAAAGGTAAATTGTATTCTTCATTGGGCTACTTTTCTCATTCCAATCACAAAGTCCCAAAACAATGTGATTGATGAACCAAATGCACTTATCTCTCCGGTTATAATTTTTAAATTCTATGACTGATAGCCAAGCAAGTCTTATCATCCTAAATCGTAGAGTCACTATGATCATTTTCCTAATCGTAGAGCATATCAAGTCTACGTTTGCACTCCTTACAAATATCTTTTCCATAAACCCATTCATAGCCTTTTACCAGCATATCAGCTATCAAGGTCATCTTTTGAAAGAATGATGGTTGAATGTCTAGCAGCCAACTCTACGAACTGTTCAAGCTTACTCTCAACAGGGAAAGTGAACCACACGTCCTCCAAACTCAAGTGGGTTAGAATACTTAATGTGCTTTAATTTTGGAAAATGGAAAAGTTTAACCCACGTTCTACAAATGAGTATTTGACACGTGTACTCTGCTAAAATAAGAGGGAACTAGCATAAGTCTTGTTTTTAAACTGACAATGGTCATTTCCCATCAGTTGTCAATACCCATTCTCCCAAAACTCCTCAAACCCCTAGAAATCGAAAATTCTTCTGAAACCGATATTGGTATCTCTCCCTGTGCTATTCCCAAATCAGTTTAATCTCATGGCATCTCTTCAAGTCATTCCTGGAAATCTTGTTTGTTTTGAAAAGTTCGAATATGCAGAGCAGAAATTCAAAGATATTCTTCATTTGGTCAAGAATGTTGGATTCACCATGTGTTTGGAAACCAGCACCAGATATTCTCTACACTTGTGAAAGAATTCTATTCGAATGCTGATTATCGAGGAAATACCCTCATCTCAAAGGTTAAGGAAATCACAGTGCAAATAGGGGTTTCTGAAATCAATCTCAGTCTAGGTATTCCAAGCGGAGGAATTACTTCCCTGGACAAGATTAATATCGAGCTTGGACTGGAGCTGATGGGCTATGAGAAGAAGTCTCCTCTAAAAGGAATTAAGAAGAAAGATTTCCCTCAGCAGTACGAGTTTCTGGCTGACATTGTTGGGAAGAGTATCATGTGCAAAGACACTGCATATGATACTATCAATGAAGATCAATTGAGGCTTATGACTGCTATTGCTCAACGAAAGAAAATCAACTTTGGAGCAGTTCTCTTAGGATGGATAAAGAAATGGTTAGATGATGCAAAGACTAGAGCTGAAGCAGGAAAGCCCACTCCCAAGATGCCCTATGGAATATTCATAAGCATCATTTTAAAGAAATTGCTGGCAAATGCAATTGGGGAAGATGAAGGAGAAGTTCTAAACTGCAACAAAAGAATTACTCCAAGGTTGTTTGAAGATTGGAAAAAGAACCCTCATGCCAATAAGGGTAAGAAGACATGAGGATCGATAAGCATCAGCAGAAAGATGGTGGAGAAATCTAAAGGAAAAGGAAAAAGGGAAATGGAAGAAATATCTGAGGAGAAATCACAGGAGGAAAATGAGCAGCCAAGAAATAAAACTCTTGTGATCTATGAAAGTCAGGAATCAAAGAAGAAAAGAAAAGTATTTGAAGCAGAAAAGACTGTAGAAGAAAAAGTTATCTGTACAAAGAAAGCTAAGAAGGAGAAGATAAATCCCAAAGGATCTGTATTTGAGAAGAAGAAGAAGAAGAAGAAGCCAGAAAAGAAAGTTACTCACACTGCTCCAAGGAGAAGTTGGAGAATTAGAGAACAGTGGAGAAGTTCATTCATTACAGGGCCACCTCAGGTGATAGAAATTGATGATGATGAAGCAGATTCAGATTCTGAAGAAAGAACATCTGTCAGTTTAAAAGAAGAAACATCTATAGGCTCTTCAGAGGAAAGATCAGAATGTCATAAAAAAAGCCTGTCTGAAAAGGAAGTCTTATTGGGTTCTGATCAGAAAATTGAACTAGTTGAAAAAGACTCAACACCTGAGTTTAACGAAGATGATGATATAGCTGAAGAAGTTGTTGTACCAAGGGAACAACGCTCGAAAAATTCTGAAGCTGGAAAGACTGAATCAGATGAGAAAGAAGATAGTCACCTTCAAGAAGAGACCGACACTCATGAAGTAGAAGTATCAAAAGAAAGGTCAAGAAGATCAAAAAGAAGAAGAGGTTTAAGTGGCTCTATGAAGAAAATAAGCAGGAGTTCAAATACAAATATTAAGGAGAGACAAATAAGGATGAAAGTTGAAAAAAAGCTAAAGAAAGTGAGATTACTGAGGAATCTAGAAAAGCAGAAATTGGAAGCATATCGACTGAAGCAGATCAAAAGAAGTCGTAGAGAAAGAAGGAAGCATACAAGCCAGAGGGAAAAATGTTATATTTCATGGAATCACAATCATCTATTCAGTTTCATTCCCATGCTACCGCTTCTAAGGGCTATTGTCATGAATGATCAAAGGTCTATCAGCTGGAGCTACTCAATATTTCCAAATCTTTCATTAGTCGCCCAACATTTCTCAAAGGCAATGACCATTGCAACCACACTGATAAGCAATGAGCCTTTCTATCCTCACTACCAAAGCTGCCAAGAAATATCCATCTGGAATCTGTCCATCTCTCAATCATCCAGTCAATCTGTGCGGTATCACAATGCAGAAATCTGGTGGTCCTCTCTTGTGATTCACTAAAATCTCATTCACCCTGCATCAACTCCCTTGTTGTAAAGTCCCAAAACTTTGCAAACATTTTTTAAAATACCAGCTTTCAAGTCATAGAGTCCCAACATTCTATGGACCATGCAAAAGTACTTATTCTCAGTCTCATAGAGTCTCAAAACTCTTTGTTAGACTTCAAAATATCTTTCTAAACCAGCATTGGTACAGTCAGCTCTATACAATATTGATGATGTCAAAAAGGGGAAGAGAATAAGGAACTAAGGGGGAGAGTAATTCTAAGGAACTAAGGGGGAGCAACACCATCTATGAAGAAGAAGAATCATCCAACTAAGGGGGAGACAGCAAACAGCCAGCAAACTAAGTAAGAGAAAAGTGAAACAGAAAGAGCAGTTGTAAGTATGTATAACCTTTTGTATAATCTTTTTGTGCAGACGCTCATTTAATGAAATCATTGCTTAGCACTAGCCATACAGTATTTCACTGTATCATAAGACATTTTACCTATCAAGTAGATGCATTACATGAATGTCATATCAATAAGTCTAATAGTTTTGTCATCATCAAATAGGGGGAGATTGTTGAAGGTTGTTTTGATTTGATGATGATAATTGTTGTGCAAAAATGATTGTGGTAAATGTGCTTACATGATTGATTGTCAATGTGTATCTAAAAAAGTGCTTATGTGTTAATGTGCTTATGTGTTAATGTGCTTATGTGCTTAAGTGATTATGTGCGTAGATACTCTGAAAATGCCTATGTGCTTAAATGACAAAATGATTATATGTTAATCAAATTAGGTGTCTACATGATCATGTGTGTATGATATTTTACCTATGTCTAAATAATGTAAATCCAGACATTTGTTTAACATAAATATGTCTTGCTGAAAACTATCTTGTCTCATAAAAGAAAATGAAAGTTGGAGATTCAAATGTTGTAAAGTCCTTTTAAAAGATATCTGTGTACAAAGGACTTAGATTTTAAAGATCAGAATTGTTAGGTTGATCTTTCAGTAAGAGTCACTCTGCATAAAAGTTGTATGATATAATCAGAGTAGCATAAGAATGTATCATTACTGTATTTTATATATCAAAGTATGTAAAGTCCTTTCAATATAATGATGTAACAATGTAAGAAAGGACTTAGTTAGAAAAGATCAAATCTGTTAGGTTGATCTTATGTTTGATCTGATCAGTCTATACGATTGTAGAACGGACACTACGATTCCTTACAAAAAAGACTCAACGATTCTGTATAGATCGTAGAGTGAACTTTACGACTCTTTACCAGGATAACTCTACGATCATCAAGGAGAGTCAGATGTGCAAGAGGTCTACTAAATTTACAAGCAAAATTTCAAGAACTGATCAAGTACAAAATCGTAGAGCTGAACTTTACGATTGTCGAACAGACAGCCAAGCAAGCCTACAGTTAACACTGAACCAGAGAATAAATGTACTCTACGTTATACACGTTCTAGCAAGATCGTAGAGTAAACTTACAAAGCAAGCATACGAGATCTATACGATTTGCACAAACAAAAGAAATCGTGGAGTAATACAGAATGACAAGACATTACAGAAAAGTGATCTACACATGGAACAATCGTTGAGTAGAATTAAACAATGTGCCAACCAAGACAACAACTCAACGATTTCACTAAGAAGCACGACAGTTCACAAACTCTACCATTTGAACAAATGGACAAGATCGTAGAACGAAATCATAAAGCAAAGCACTGCAGACAAACTCTACGATCTGATCACAAAAGCAAGATCGCAGAGTAAAAGAGAAGTTTGCTCCAACTCAACCATTTACCCGACATATCTCAAGTAACGAGTGGAGCTGAATTCGTAGAATCCAAATGAGCAGACAATCACTCTACGATTTCAATATAAGAAGCAGCAAAGAATCATAACTGCAATATGGTGCTAAAGGAGATAGCGTATTTCTTTTCCAGATTCGAAAGAGATTAAGTGTTTCTGTGATACAGATGCATGTCAGAGTCACAGATGACTTTGTGCCTAAACGACTATAAGTCAGGACCCACTGCTCAGGAAAATGGTGAATAAGGTCAGACTAATGGGACATCTCTGAATACATCAGAACAGCTGGCTCTAAAAGTCAAGGAAGGTATTTATTGATGAATCAGAATATTAAGTAGCAAAGAATATAATAATCCTTGTTGAACAACTCTGGGAGTGCAACGGCTATAAATTCAGAGAAACCTGAGCTACAGGTTAATATATCAGAACATGTCAGAAAAGGGAAAAGTACTGACACAAGCAGCTAGAAAGTCAACATCGAAGATATTAAGATCTGCACAAAGCCAAATGAAACCAACGGGATTTCTTTTAACGGTAATATATGCACAGAGATATAAAGGCTATTATAACAAACAGAAGGAGTGGTTGTAAAATAGAAAAAGAGAGGATGGTGGACAACAACAGATCGTAGAGTGAAACAGAAAATGAATATGCTTAAGAACTCTACGATCCATCAGAACACAAATACTGAATTGAAAGAGACATAGAGAGAAATGACTCTATTACAAGAGAAGTGTTCAGAGCTGCTAGGCATATGGTAGAGAGAAGATTAAACGCCAAATTGATACAGACATGGTAGCAACTGAGTACCAAAAGGAATGAGCATTACAGTCATCTCAGAAGCCCATCTCGAGAAGTTATTAACTGTCTATGGTGAGAAGGAACAACTAAGTACCAAAAGGAAGGGGCTTCACAGTCATCTCAGGAGTTCGTCTCGAGAAGTTATCAAGTACCAAAGGAGCTAAAGTACAAAAGCCTAGCAGCACAGTGGGTGATTACAAGAAGATATATTGAGCATATAAAGAAGCCAAGCATCATTGTCGAACTCAATATTATATCAAGAATGATCACATCCTGCTACTGAGTATTTAAAGACAATGGAGCTTAAAAGTACAACTCAGTAGCAACTTCAACATCCATCAACAAGCAAGAAGCCAAGTCTGTTGGACTTGAATAGGGCAGCTATGTCCTTGTCCTAGTGACTAAAGGAGCCAAGTTTGCTGGACTTGAATAGGGCAGTTATGTCCTTGTCTTAGTGACTAAACTAGCCAAACCTGCTGGGTTTGAAGGGTTCTTAGTGAATCAGAGTTTCCAGGCTAATGAACTTGAAGGGTTCTGTATGAACCATCCTTAGTGGATTTCCTACTCTTTGTAGTAGAAGAGTGGAGTAGGAGTTATTCAGTCTCCGAACCACTTAAAACTCTCTGGTGTCATTTACTTTCAGCCACTTACATTCTGTCATATATACATATATAGATATAACTGCTAAAACTGGTTTACTTAACAAGTGGCTATCTTCAATAAGTCTTAACTCAAAGGAGAAGTTTTACAAATCTTTAAGGGGAGCTTTCAAACTAATATTCCGCTGTGCAAACAAATCAATTAATTGATAATAAACTTTTGAAGTTACGTAAAAAGTTTTAAGAGATCTATTCAACCCCCCCCCCCTTTCTAGATCACTTGTGTGCCTCCGGGAACTAACAATATATATATATATATATATATATATATATATATATATATATATATATATGTGTGTGTGTGTGTGTGTGTGTGTGTGTGTGTGTGTGTGTGTGGAAGGAAATAAAGAAACAAAACAAATACACACTCTCTCTCTTTTCTTCTACCAACCAAACACCACCTCCACCGGAAAACCTCCATAGTCGCCAAGAGGAAGAAAAAAATTTGTGCCAACAAGTACAGGGCAAGCTTCAAATAAAGTTTTTGGCTAGAAGAGATATAAAAATTAATTTATATAGTTTATTTTTGTATTTATTAGTGTTAAATAAATTTGGTGAAAATTTAGTAAATAATTAGAATAATTATTCTAAATAATTTTTGGATGTATATCGATGGATTATATGATTTTTTGAACAATTTTGTTGGGAAAAAATGAAGCAAAAGGGTGTAAATTTGCTTGGGTGGTACACTGTTTCGGCAGGAAGAAGGAAAGAATTTCAGGGCTGCTGCGCCATTTTTTTTCAGACGCAGGTGTTAAACGACACCGTTTTGGGGCGTGCGGAAGAGAGGGCCGCGCAATGCGCGGAGGATTGAGAAACGGTAGGAAACGACGTCGTTTGGCGTCGACAGGGGGAGACCGCGCGCCATGCACGGCGGTCGGCACGCGAGAAAATTACGACCGTGCCCCTGAACTTTTTAGGAAATGACCAGCGTGTCCTAGACGCGTGAAAATTACGATTATACCCCTCAACTTTCCAGAAAATGCCGATTATGTCCCTAAAGCCTCGAAAATTACCAAGATACCCCAGAAATTGTTTTAAATTGAAATAAATGTTTAAAAAATTATAGAAAATTACTAAAAATATCAAAATGATGTTTGGCCATTAAATTAAATATTTTTGTAAAAATATTAAATATTGGGGATTAATATTTAAATATTTAAATATTAATCTAATAAGGTTACAATTTAGAAAATGATTAAATAAAATTTTTGGACAACCATATATGCTAAATTTTATCCGGTAAGACGGGTTGTCCATAGGGAATATGTTTTATATTAAGTTAAATTAATATATTAAGGGATGAGGTTAATATAATTAATCATATTATTTGATAATTGGCCTAGAGATGATATTAATTAATTAAATTAATATCATGAGAGGATAAATAATTATTAATTGATTATTTTATGATCATAGGTTGCACGAGTAGCTGTAACAACCACGAAATTTGACCCATTTTATTACCTTAAATTTCATATTTATTATACATTATTTTTCTTACGTCCAAATTTCGGTTCGTTAATAAATCTTGAATCCCCTTATTTAATCCATTAATTGATTTTATAAATCATCAATTACCAAAATTCTCTGTATAAATTTTTCTTTTTCTCAATTCAATCATTGTATTAAATATTTTATCATTTAAAAACTTCATTTCTTGATCCTAGTCCCTGGATCGCAACCTTCACTTGTTCTTTCTGTAGCTAGTATCATAATGCTCCACATTCAAAATCTAATGTTAATTACATTCATACAAGTATTCCTTGATGCGTCATTCAAAATCAAACATATAATAATTTTTAACGTAACAACAATCTTGAACAGTCACGGTTAACAATTTAATCCTATTCATCCTATCTGGATCCAACATATATGTACATATAAAACATCAATGTAAACTTTGCAATTTACCCGCATTGAGTTATACAACTGAAAATATAACATTTATATTCACAACCTTATAGGGTGATCCGTCTTTAATATAATCTGATATTCTTGAAATTTATTTCTTTACCTGCAAAAGTTTATTTTAAGCAAATAATGAGCACAACGGCTCAGCAAGTTCAACAATTAACACATTTCATGCTTCACGTAGCACATACCTTAACATGCTCGGTGTGTGTCATATATCATGTGTTTTGCCTATACTTGAGCAATATATCTTATATATATTCATATCGTTGCACAAAGTACACATTGTTGTCACGTTAATAACGTATCACAGAGCATATAATTTGTATGCATCTGAACAAATATTAACATATCATAATAGACAATATTTAACATTAAAGGACTGAATAACTTGCCTGTATATCCACTTAATTAATTGATACCTTAAAAATCCTCTCTCGATCAACCTATGATCATAAAATAATCAATATTAATTATTTATCCTCTTATGATATTAATTTAATTAATTAATATCATCTATAATATAATTAACCCAACCCGACGATTTATTTTAGGGTACTGGGTTAATTCTTAATTAATATGATTAACTAAATTAACCTCATTCTTCAATATATTGATTTAACTTAATATTAAACACCTTCAATATAGACAACCCGGCTCATCGGGTAAAATTTAGCATATTTGGTTGTCCGGAAACTTTATTTAACCATTTTCTAAATTATAACCTTACTAGATTAATATTTAAATATTAATTTTTAATATTTAATAATTATTTATAAATATTAAATTTAATACCCAAATATCATTTCTATAATTTTAGTATTTTTTCTATAATTTTCTATGATTTTTAAAAAAAAATTAAACATTTATTTCAATTAAAAATCACTTTGAGGGCATTTTGATAATTTATGCACCCTTAAGGACATAACCGGAATTTTTTGGAAAGTCCAGGGGTATTTTCGTAATTTTTGTGGTCGAGGGACAAGGTCGGTATTAACTGAAAAGACCGGGGGCACGCTGGCAATTTTCAGCGTATCGGTGTCGCGCAATACGCGGCCACCCCCCTCCGCCTTGCCAAACGGCGTCGTTTCGACCCTTCTTCCTGAAATTTCTTTCGCGCATGGCGCGGTCTGCCATAACCGCTTCAAAACGCCGTCGTTTTATACTTGTGCCTGGAAGCGGCAGCCCTTTTTCTTTTTCATGTTTTCGCAGCAACAGTAGGCCAACTTTTTCCCAAAATACCAAAATTTCTTCACAATTTCCACAACAAAACTACTCCAAAAATCATAAAATTCATAGATATACATCCATAAATTATTTAGATTAATTATTCTAATTATTTCCTATTTTTCCACAAAATTTATTTAACACCAAAATTTCATAAAATAATTTAAATAAAAATATTTATACCTTCCAAAGCTTAATATTTCCTTGAAGCTTGCTATCACTTCATAATTTCTCTCCCTTGGCAGCTATAGTGGTCGGTGATGGTGTCGTCGGGTGGTGGTGGAGAAGAGAGAAAAGGTGTTTTGTTTTCTTTTTGCTTTCTTTCTTATTTCTTTTCTTTTCTTTCCTTTTATAGTTGAAGGCAATTAACCATTTTGAAATTTCAACATAATTCCACCGCCTCATTTCCACGCCAACCAACTTTATCATTTCCGGATTTTTCCATAAAATCATGCATAATTAATAATTTAATACATTACGTATTTATATCGTGTAATAAATATTTTATATAATGTATATAAAATATTTATTTTAATTCACTAAAAATCATAAATTGATTTATAAAAATATTAACACCTTTTTGAGGTACTTTACTTGACAAATTTTGTACACGCATAATGACATACATGTAGTTATCTGAGGTAATTTATACCTCCAAAAATCATAAAATAATTCATATAACTTATAAAAATTATTTTTCGTAATTTTTCACTTCGTTACTTGGACAACATGTTACATTAACATGTTCACATTTTTGAAATATTATCTCTCATAAAAGTCATAATAATTCCATTATACATAAATATAATTTTTTTAATAACTTAAAACATTCATTTTTCTAATTTATTTTCATTTCTTTAATATTTACATTAACTTCTTTATATATAAATTATATAATTTAATATTATATAATTTATATATTTACATTTTCCTTTCTTAAATAATTAATTTTTTTTATTCCTCCAAAATTATACATTTATTAACCATCTCATTAATTTAATCATCTTCTATAAATTATATAATAATTCTTATATAATTTATATAATTATTTTTCCATTAATATTTTACTTTAATTTCCTTATATAAATTATGTACTTTATTAGTATATAATTTATAAAATTACTTCCTCCTCTTAAATAATCTTTAAACCTTCACCATATTTATTGATTAATTAAATAATCAATATTTCTAATTTTTCTAACTCCCATATTCACTTTTTATTAATTTTTGGATTGATTTAATTATTAATCCTTTAATTTCCATAATTAATGAAATTTATAATTTCAATTTAACATAAACACACATATATGTATATATATACAACTTTCATTCATATATCTCACGTTACCACGTATACTATTAAATCAAAAATTTTGCACTTTCACAACAATTCTTTTGTACAATTTATTGTACCTGTATATGAAATTTCTCTCATTCTTAATAAATTGTTTTTAAAATAATTTATTTATTTTTCAATTATTTTAAATTAACACAATTCATTACTGTAATGACCCCGAAATTCGACCCGCTTTATTCCCTTAAATCTTGTATTTAATAAACATTATTTTCATTACGTCCAGATTTCGGTTCGTTAATAAATCTTTAATCACCTTACTTGATCCATTAATTGGTTTTAAAATTATCAATTACCAAAATCTTCATATAAATTTTTCGTTTTCTCAATCATTGTATTAAAATATTTATATATTTAAAATTCTTACATCTTGGATCCTAGTCCCTGGGTCGCAACCTTAACTTTTTCCTTCTTTACAAATATCATACTGTTCAACATTTAAATTTAATAATGATTATATTTTCACATTTGTTCGTTCAATCGTAATTCACAATTAGATCATTTAATAATCTTTATCGTAACAATCATCTTAAACAATCATAGTTCGCCCTGTAACTCTATTCGTCCTATCCGGACAAATTTGTAAATAGATACAATACATTCACATAAATTTTACCAATTCACTCACATTGAATCATGAAATCGAAATTATAACAGTTACATATCCAACCTTCTAGATAATTCATCTTTAGCACAATCTGGTATTTCTGAAACTCATTTATTTACCTGCAAAAGTTTATTTTAAGCAAGTAATGAGCACAACGGCTCAGCAAGTTCAACAGTTTAAAAATTCACGTAACACATACCTTAATATGCTTAGTGTGTGTCATATATCATGTGCTTGTGCTTCAAATATAGCAATATATCTCATATCGTTGCACAAAGAACACATTGTGGTCATATTAAACACGTATCACATAGCACATAACTTGTATGTATTTAAAACAAGAATTTTATATCATAATAGTTCAACATTTAACATAAAAGGGACTGAAGAACTTGCCTGGCGTCCAGTTATTTAAATTGTTAGCTCAAACCCTTAACTCGATCGACCTATGATCATAAAATAATCAAATAATAATTATTTATCTCTTTATGATATTAATTTACTTAATTAATATCATCTCTGGGCCAATTATTAATTTATATGGTTAATTATATTAACCTCGTCCTTAAAAATATAAATTTTAACTTAATATCAATGCCTTCGTCACGGACAACCCGACTCATCGGATAAATTTGAGCATAATCAGTTGTCCGGATTTTTATTTATTCATTTTCTAACCTTTAAACTCATTAGATTAATATTTAAAATATTTAAATATTAATCCCCAATATTTAATATTTTTACAAAAATATTAAATTTAATGCCCAAACATCATTTCTATACTTTTAGTATTTTTCTATAATTTTCTATGATTTTAAAACAATTTTTAAACATTTATTTCAATTAAAATTAATTTCTGGGGGCAATATGGTAATTTATGCGCCCTTAAGGACCCATCCGGCATTAACAGAAAAGGTCCGGGGCATTTCCGTCATTTTGGCAACGTTAGGGACAAATCCAGAATTTTTCGGAAAGTTCAGGGGCAATTTTGTAACTTCCGCAGCCTTGGGGACACGTTGGGTATTTCTGGAAAAGGGCAGGGGCAACGCGGTAATTTTACCGCATTTCGGTCGGCCGCGAATTGCGCGGACCGACCCCCGGTCGTTCAAAACGACGTCGTTTTTCCCCTGATTCCGGAAACTTCCTACCGCGCATGGCGCGGTCACCCCTTAGCCCCAGAAACGACATCGTTTCTGGTCCCTGTTCACTCCCACAGCGCCGCGCAATGCGCAGCTTTCCCAGAAAATTTTTTTCTTTCTCTTCCGCGAAACAGTATATCAACTTCTCCATAATTTTTTCATTTTGCACATTAATTTGCCAACAAAAACCAATCCAAAAATTATGTAACTCTTACATATACTTCAAATAATTATTTAGGATAATTATTCTAATTATTTTCTAATTTTCTACACAATTTATTTTACCACAAAATACATAATTAATTCATATAAATTAATATTTTTACCTTTCAAAAGCTTAAAATTCTTCCTTGATGACATCAAATAATTCCTTTCTTCTCCCTCTTGGTGCCTTGGTGGTTCGGTGGTGGTGACATGGTGGTTTTCCGGTGGTCTCGGGTGGGAGGAGAAAATAAAGTTGGTTTTCTTTCTTCTTATCCTCTTTTTCTCTTCTTCCCTTCATCTTTTATAAGCCTTCACATGTGAGTTGTATTTAAAAAAAAAACTTAGGTCCACCGACTTCATGCACGCCAACTTTTTCCTTCTCGATTATTCCAAAATTGTATGTAATTTATTTAATTTAATACATTACGTAATTATTTCGTGTAATAAATATTTTATGTAATGTACATAAAATATTTATTTTAATTCACTAAAAATCATAAATTGATTTATGAGTAATATTAATACCTTTTTCGGTATTTTACTTGACAAATTTTGTACACGCATAATAACATGCATGTAATCATATAAGGTAATTTATACCTCCAAAAATCCTAAAATAATTCATAGGATATATAAAAATTATTTTTCATAATTTTTCACTCCGTTACCTGGACAACATGTTACATTAACATGTTCACGTTTCCGAAATATTATCTTTTATAAAAGTCATAATAATTTCATTATACATAAATATAATTTTTAATAACTTAAAACATTCATTTTTCTTATTTATTATTCAATTTCTTTAATATTTACAATAATTTCTTTATATATAAATTATATAACTTAATATTATATAATTTATATATTTACATTCTCCTTTTTAAATAATTTCTTAATTTCCTCCAACTTTATTCCATTTAATCACCTTATATAAATTACATAATTATTCTTATATAATTTATATAATTATTATTTCCTTCATACCTTATTTTAATTTCCTTATATAAATTATATAATTATTATTATATAATTTATATAATTACCTTTCCTTCTCCATTAATTTCTAAACTTCTTCCAAAATTCTTGATAAACTCTAAAATCGATAACTACAATTTTACAAACTTCCTCATTAGCTTTTCATAAATTCTTGGATTAATTTAATTATTAATCCCTTAATTTTATAATTAATGAAATTTATAATTTTATAAATTAAACATAACACACATATATAAATATACATATTTAAATCTTACTTCTCACATTACCATATAATTTCCTTTAAATCTAAATTTTCACATTTTCATAACAATTTAATTGTACAAATTAATGTATATTTATCTGAAATTTCTCTTATTCTTAATAAATTATTTTTAAACAATTTATTTACTTTTCAATTACTTAAATTCAATACAATTTATCATAATCTCTGCACAGATTTAATTTACTAATTAAATCTCATCACATACCATAAATTACATAAAATAATAATTAATTTAACAATCTTGATAATTTTATCAATTAAATTCTCATTTAATTTTATTAAAGAGATCTTGAAAATTCGGATCCTCACAATTACCATCTATGTACAGATTTAATTTAGCAACTAAATCTCATCACATACCTTAAATAACATAAAATAATAATTAATTTACACAACCTTGATAATTTTATCGATTAAATTCTCATTTACTATTATTAAAAAAATCCTAAAAATTCGGATCCTCGCATTCTTCCCTCCTTAACAGGATTTCGTCCTCGGAATCATAATTGCCGTAATAATTATACGTATTTTATTTATAGCACCTTGTAATACCTTTATCTTGATAAATCACAATTATATCCATAATAATCATATCTTTCCTCATTAATTTCCATAACTCACATGGATAACACCATAATGGTCATAACTGTCAGAATATTCAATTCTTAACTTAATTCATAATTTCTTTGTAATATTATATTTCACAATTCTCTAAAATTTTATTAATAATACTTTAATTCATCTCTTGATATACTTATCAAGATTGTTTCTCATTCTCAGAAAAAATTCATTTCTTTAATCATACTTACCATTACTCAATCCACTTATTTCATATTCTCTATTCCACCTTATTGATACTTTACACATTCATCCTTCTTCTTTTTTAATTCATATAAATCTTCTTCACATTTTATAATTCATTCCTTAATACATTTATCATTCAACACTAGGTTTGAAATGCTAACTTTTACTTAATTCATCATAATCCTTATTTGAAATTATTCTAAAAATCTTGGGATATCACATTCACCCCTCCTTCATAAATTTCGTCCTCGAAATTTCTATGTACTAATATCTCATTCATTTGTAACTTACACCTTTCATTTGCATTTATTCCACATATCTTTCTTTCATTCCGTCCTTGTGGTCATTACACATTGCCATTTCTAATCCATCACATTTCATAATTTCTTTACTTCACAATTATTACTTTCATTATCGCTCACTACCCCATCCTACCATCTAATCTTCATAAGAATAAAGGAATTCAAAATTTTTATTTTGAAAAACTTTCATGATATGCTGAATGAACATTTATCCCGGTTTACAGTACTTTGCTCCCCGAGTACTTCATACTACAAACCATGACAGTGGATCAGTCTGCCATTAAAGTGATGTATATTTAATCCATAATTTGGCACGCCAGTAGAACAATCTGTCATGCCCGTATTTCTTATGCCAGGTGAACATTCAATCAACCTGCAATATTCTTAATCTCTTTGTTCATCTCAGCCTTAGAATTCGAAAAAATTTATTTGATTAGGCATAACTTTTAAAGAATATGAATTCAATAAATATAATTCAAAATTTGTCTAGCTGAATCAATAGCTCAGACTTATATTTCTTCAACGCTTGTATAGCCAGATTAATTAGCATAAACTTTCTTTTAACAATTTATAATCCACAAAAATTTTAAAACATTCATTATGTCAAAACTTTTCAAAACATCTAGCTGAGTCAAATGGCATTGACTTATAGCTTTGACATACTTTCATAAATCAAAATCATTTATGACTTCATGTTACCGCATCATTTTGACAGTACGTTGAGAATTCCGTCGTTAATAATTCCTACACCATACTTTATGGTGTTGAATCATCTGATGATGAAATAGTACCGCACCGTCTCAACAACACGTTGAGCATTCCGTCATTCATCACCTCTACACCGGGCTAAAAGGTGCATGGATGATTATTTTGAAATACATTTTGATGTTAAAAATATTTTTGTCTAGCCGAAACAAGTAGCATAGACACTTTTTAAATCGCTTAAAAATTCATTTTGCATTTTTCAAAGCATATTCGTGTCAAATTAGCTTGAGGTCAAAAAATTTGAAGTCTAGCAAAGCTAGAAGAGTGGGAATATCCTAAATTCCCTAACATTCACCTTCTGCTTCTTCACTTAATTATTAAATTTATTGTTAGGATTATTATTAATTATCATATTAAAATTTCTAACTACTCTAACTTTTTTATACCCCCGTATAGTTCATCAAACTTGCCACATATTATGAGTCTAGGAACTTACCACAAGAATATGAGTTTAGAAGCTTGTCCTAGCAATATGTAGTCTGAGAACAAATCAAAGACTATCCATATGCTGAGGGGCTCAAAACATACCATACGATTATGAGTCATGGACTTACCATATGTATAAGTTTTAAGAACTCGTGCCTAAACTTAATATTATCTATTATCAAACCGCTAGCGCGACTCTAACATTTCAATGATTATCACATACTAACTAAGTAGACACAATTCCCCTGTCCATACAAAGGATTGTGCAACTCAATCACCACGTGAGTCCTCAATTAAAATTTCGTACCCAAGATTTCTACCCCCTTATCATAACCTTTCTATCATTCATGTCTCATAGTTCTCTGAATTCTTCTTGTACTATTTCATAGTACCATATACCTTTTGGACCAATAACACGTCTCTCTGTTATTTCACATTCTCATTTAATCCCATCATGATCTTGCTTTATAATCTATTCCTTACACGCTTCCCTTATCTCGTTAGCGTATCGTAGTACGATCCTCTTACCGTTCCTGATCATGTTATTATGATCTCTTCCTATACTTTTTGGATTATCTTGTAATCTTTACTGCTTAAATCAGGTGTCCCCTGATTATCTTTGAGATTTATCTTTGAATCATTTCAAATATTCTTTCACACATATTCTTAATTGAATTTATAAATTCTCTCAATTCGTTACCTTTATTCATATCTTTCTTAACATTTCTATCACTTCCTTATAATCTTATATCTTTCATATTTCCTTCACTTTAACCAATATTTGAGAACTATATCTATTAACTTATAGCTTTCTAATCCCCCCTATGTTCATTAAACTTATCACGTATTTGGGCTCAGAAACTTCCCATAATCATATGGTTTAGGAGCTTGTCCTAGTCAGGTCATAGTCGCCCATTCGCTAAAGGGGCTCCACCATATAATTATGAGTCACGAGCTTACCATACGCTTGAGTTTTCAGAACACTCAACTATCTTTACTCTTCTTTACTTAGGTTATAGCCTAAGGTATCATTTACCTAAAGTTTATAACCTCTAGCTCTGATACCAACCGTAACGACCCCGAAATTCGACCCACTTTATTACCTTAAATTTCATATTTATTATACATTATTTTCCTTACGTCCAAATTTCGGTTCGTTAATAAATCCTTAATCCCCTTATTTAATCCATTAATTGATTTTATAAATCATCAATTACCAAAATGCTCTGTATAAATTTTTCTTTTTCTCAATTCAATCATTGTATTAAATATTTTATCATTTAAAAACTTTATTTCTTGATCCTAGTCCCTGGATCACAACCTTCACTTTTTTTTTCTGTAGCTAGTATCATAATGCTCCACATTCAAAATATAATGTTAATTACATTCATACAATTATTCCTTGACGCGTCATTCAAAATCAAACATAATAATTTCTAACATAACAACTATCTTGAACATTCACGGTTCACAATTTAATCCTATTTATCCTATCCGGATCCAACATATATAAAACATCAATGTAAACTTTGCAATTTACCCACATTGAGTTATACAACTGAAAATATAACATTTATATTCACAACCTTATAGGGTGATCCGTCTTTAATATAATTTGATATTCTTGAAATTTATTTCTTTACCTGCAAAAGTTTATTTTAAGCAAGTAATGAGCACAACGGCTCAGCAAGTTTAACAGTTAACACATTTCATGCTTCACGTAGACATACATTAACATGCTCGGTGTGTATCATATATCATGTGTTGTGCCTATACTTGAGCAATATATCTCATATATATTCATATCGTTGCACAAAGTACACATTGTTGTCACGTTAATCACGTATCACATAGCATATAATTTGTATGCATTTGAACAAATATTAACATATCATAACAGACAACATTTAACATTAAAGGACTAAATAACTTGCATGTATGTCCACTTAATTAATTGATACCTTCAAAACCCTCTCTCGATCAACCTATGATCATAAAATAATTAATAATAATTATTTATCCTCTTATGATATTAATTTAATTAATTAATATCATTTATAATATAATTAACCCTACCCGACGATTTATTTTAGGGTACTGGGTCAATTCTTAATTAATATGATTAATTAAATTAACCTCATTCTTCAATATATTGATTTAACTTAATATTAAACACCATCAATACAGACAACCCGGCTCATCGGGTAAAATTTAGCATATTTAGTTGTCCGAAAACTTTATTTAACCATTTTCTAAATTATAACCTTACTAGATTAATATTTAAATACTAATCTCCAATATTTAATATTTATTTAAAAATATTAAATTTAATGCTCAAATATCATTTCTATAATTTTAGTATTTTTTTTCTATAATTTTCTATGATTTTTAAACAATTTTTAAACATTTATTTCAATTAAAAATCACTTCTGAGGGCATTTTGGTAATTTTCGCACCCTTAAGGACATAATCGGAATTTTTCGAAAAGTCCAGGGGCATTTTCGTAATTTTCGTGGTCGATGGACACAGTCGATATTGTAATATCCCAGATATTTTCAAGATTTTATATAAGATCTTAATTGATTTAATTAAATGTTAATGTTTAAAACCTAGAATTTGAGAAGTAAGATGTGTAGAAAATGGGTAAACATTTTTTTTAACATAATTGATTTGTTATAAATTAAATGTAAGAATATTTTTAATGATGCATGTAGAGAATTTATTAAGGAAATAAATTCAATTGAGAAGTGAAGGTGATTATATGAATACATATATATATACCTAAAGTGTGTTTGTTAGCCAAATAAAAAGATGAGTAATTAATACTCAACAAAACTAATAAAGTAATTAGTTTTAATATAAAGTAAGAAGGAATGTTGTAAAATATAATTAATTAGGTTAATTATATTAGTTATGAGTCCAAGTAATTTAATTACTACTAGTGGACTAGCCCAAAAGGATTATATGTGTTAGTCCAATATGGGAATACTTGCATGAATGGGGTATTTAAATAAGAGAGCCCAATGAAAGGTAAGCTATGTAGCCCAAACTTTTAAAAGTCTAATGTTGGTCAAAGTGTGGGGAAATACTATTGAGTGTAGAGAATTAACTAATGTAGGGTTAATTGAATAACTCTAGTTGGTAGACAAGAGAGAGAATTAACCAAACATTGGTTAATTGATAGAGAAAGGAAGGTAGAGTTGAGAATTAACCATGTATTAGTTAATTGTGTAACCCAATGTAGGAATAACTATATGGGTATGGGTAATTATATTATAAACCCAAGTTAATGCTAAAAGGTAGTTAATGAATTAAATTTAATCAAGTCAAAGTACTTGTATTAATGTGTATTAAAATCAGCACTACCGCCGCAGCGGTAGGTTTCACCGCCGCAGCGGTGAAACTCTCTGGATTATGAAAAATAGAACTACCGCCGCAGCGGTAGGTTTCACCGCCGCAGCGGTGAAACTTTCTGGAATATAAACTTAGAACTACCGCCGCAGCGGTGGTATAGACTGTTTGAAAATTAACTTTGAATAAGTTAATTTAGCAACCCAATGTGGTAGATTAATGTAATGCAAGTTTAATTGGAGTATGTTATAAGTCCAAGTGATGTTTTAATCTAGGTCAAATAAATTTACCTAGTAGTCCATGTAATATTTGAACAAGCCCAATGCTTGTTTTAATTAAATGTATCATAGGGTATGTAATGTTAGCCCAATGTAATAATTAAATTGAGCCCAAATAAATTAAATGAATGAGCCCAACTTATTTAATTCCTAAGTCCAAAGTGGAGCCCAATAGGAAGTCAAAATGTTGGTCAATGGTTATATATATATATATATATATATATATATATATATATATATATATATATATATATATATAGATGTATAAATGTATATTTAAGCTATAAAAATAAAGCAAAAATGGGGGATTAAATCCCATTTTGCTGAGATTTAGTGGTCCCCACAAGGGGGTGGCTTGATTTGCTTAGTTACTTCGCTTGTACACAATGTCAAAGTGGTTCACCAACCCTAGTCAATCACCTAGTCATTCAAGTGGTCAATCAATCCAATAGTAAGCATAATTAACTCCTAATTTGACTATGTTAGTTGATTAGTAGGAGTTGATGGTGATTAAGGGAGTACTATATATAGAGAAGAGGGAAAGAGCTAGCAAATGTTAGTCATTTGCTAGCTAGTTCAAGTGTTGTAGAGAGAGAAGCTCTAGAGAAAAATAAGAGCTACTTTGTGAGATTGATGATCCACCATGGAAAATGTTGGAGGATGATCAAGGTGGAGTCACAAGCCAAGATCATGTCAATAGAAAGGAGAGCATCCATGTATAAAAGGTTAAAAAGTGTTCTAAACCCTCTTTAGTTCATTTTTATAGTTTAGATATGATTTGAACGGTTAAAAGGTATTTTTAACCGATCAAAAGTTATTTTGATGCTCTAGAATCTAAATCTATGATATATAGGTAGATTCATGGTTTAGTATGTTTAAAACAAGTATTGGTATATGTGGTATGCAAATAAATGGAAGAAAATTCCATATTGCAATTTACCGGTAAAACCCTAAAAGGTTCGATCTTTAAATTTCGTGTCAAACATTTTTAAAAATGTGATCAAACCATGAAATATTGTAAAACAAGAAGTTAGAAAGACAACAACATTAAGTTGGTGTCATTTGGATGTGTAAAGTTTATTTTATTCAAGTTTGAACAATTAAAACCAAGGATTTGTGATTTTAGTTTTCACTTTGTCCTTGTGAGCCGTTTTTAGTCCAGTTTCGCTCGGAATTTGGATTTGTGATATAACGAGAAATTGTAGAGGGGGAAATTCTGATGAGAATGGACTCAAGAATCACCCAAAAATGTTTTAAAATGAAGAAGTTATGGCTGTCAGAGCGTCGGAGGGTCGGGCAGTCCCCAAACTAGGGTTTCGGAAATTATGTACCACCGTCGCAGCGGTGAAAACCACCGCCGCAGCGGTGAAACATTCTGCCAGTGACCTATTTTAGTGGTCGGGGTCGGGTCGGGTCGGGTCAGTCCGGGTTGAGTTTTTATGAAAATTTAAGTTGAAATACATGCAAAATGAATGTATTTGAATACTAAATCAATTTACATTGAATCTATTAGTGATTAATTGGTATCTAAAGATATAAAATAAAGACTAAAGTTAACACAATTAAAAAGTTAACTATTGGTAATGTTTGAAGAATATTAAAATATTATTAAATGATGAATAATATTAGTATAAGATTAAAGAGTTATTAAATGTGTAATAACATTTGTATATGATGAAAATGTTCTTAAATAATTAATGACATTATTAAATAAGTAAAATATTATTAAATGGTTAATAATATTAATAAGTGATTAAAATATTATTAAATGGTTACTAATATTAATAAGTGAGTAAAATATTATTAAATGGTTAATAATATTCATAAGTGATTAAAATATTATTAAATGGTTAATAATATTAATAGGTGATTAAAATATTATTAAATGGTTAATAATATTACTATGTGATTAAAATATTATTAAATGGTTAATAATATTAATAAGTGATTAAAATATTATTAAATGGTTAATAATATTAACAAGTGATTAAAATATTATTAAATTGTTAATAATATTAAGAAGTGATTTAAATATTATTAAATGGTTAATAATATTAATAAGTGATTAAAATATTATTAAATGGACAATAGTATTAATAAATGATTAAAATATTATTAAATGATTAATAATATTAATAAGAGATTAAAATATTATTAAATGGTTAATAATATTTGAACTTAGTGGTATATTATCAAAGATGGATAATATGTTGGGGTATTTGGTACATTGTTAAATGTCCAAATCATTAAGTTATATAAAAGAAGAAAGTTTAATTGAATTAAACAAATGTAAATAGTCCATTTGTGACTAATTTAGACAACTTATTAAAAGTGGGTCATACGAAGATTGTATAATGAAAGCGTAAGCTGGTTAAGCATGTCTGATATGTCCAAACTGTATTTGGGCTAGGGTTTTTGTCCGGAACTTAAAAGTTTGTTTATCGGACAACTAAAGAGTTAATAATTTGAAGTTAAGGTCTTAAGTTAAGACTAATTAAAAGTCCTGGTAGCTAATGATTATGTCAATTTGTTATATAAATTGTAGGTTGATCAAATGACGCAAATACGCGTAAACGGTAGAAGCGACCAGACAAGTTTTTCAGAACTTGCTCCTATTTGCCTTAACATGCTATGATGTGATATTAAATTGTTAATAGAAAGATATTGATGATAATTGTGATATGCATGAGGTATGATTACATGTAGATTATGTATAAATATGAAGCATGAATTGCTAGATGTTATATGAGCAGTATGACATAAACTGAAATGCATGAAAAGCATGATGTAAGTATAAATTGCAGAGTATATGTGAAGCATGTAATGTGTTATGTGTAACTGTTAATCTTGTTGAGTCGTCGTGCTCACTCTTGCTTAAACCAACATTTTCAGATAGTACAAGTATTTGAAGTCTTGATAAGGATCAAGAAACAGGAATGCATATTACATTCACTGAAGGTTTAGCACGACCATTGTAGATATCAGTCCGAATTGGACAGGTAAAATGATTGTGTAGTATAAGAATTGGTTGGTATGTATTATGAGTCTTAGATACTCAAATTGATTGTAATAGAATGTCGTATCATGTATGATATTAAGACATACTAGGAATGTATAAGGATTTCGATTCTGGAATAGAAAAGGATGTTGTAAAATTGTAAATAAATGATTATTTAGCAATTATAATATTGTTGTAATTCATGAACAATAAGGAAAATGTAGTACTAGTGTTGAACCGGATCCGAGGTTAAAGGAACCTGGATTTGGGGTCGTCACAGATATTAACTGAAAAGGCCGGGGGCACGCTAGCAATTTTCAGCGTGTCGGTGCCGCGCAATACGCGGCCACCCCCTCCGCCCTGCCAAACGGCGTCGTTTCGGCCCTTCTTCCAGAAATTTCTTTCGCGCATGGCGCGGCCTGCCCTAATCGCTTCAAAATGCCGTCGTTTTATACCCGTGCCTGGAAGCGGCAGCCCTTTTTCTTCTTCATGTTTTCGCAGCAATAGTAGGCCAACTTTTTCCCAAAATACCAAAATTTCTTCACAATTTCCACAACAAAACTACTCCAAAAATCATAAAATTCATAGATATACATCCATAAAATTATTTAGAATAATTATTCTAATTATTTCCTATTTTTTCACAAAATTTATTTAACACCAAAATTTCATAAAATAATTTAAATAAAAATATTTATACCTTCCAAAGCTTAATATTTCCTTAAAGCTTGCTATCACTTCTTGATTTCTCTCCCTTGGCAGCTATAGTGGTCGGTGGTGGTGGCGTCGGGTGGTGGTGGAGAAAAGAGAAAAGGTGTTTTGTTTTCTTTTTGCTTTCTTTCTTATTTCTTTTCTTTTCCTTCCTTTTATAGTTGAAGGCAATTAACCATTTTGAAATTTCAACATAATTCCACCGCCTCATTTCCACGCCAACCAACTTTATCATTTTCAGATTTTTCCATAAAATCATGCATAATTAATAATTTAATACATTACGTATTTATATCGTGTAATAAATATTTTATATAATGTATATAAAATATTAATTTTAATTCACTAAAAATCATAAATTGATTTATAAAAATTGTTGATTGATGTTTTGATTTGATGATGATAATTGTTGTGCAAAAAGGATTGTGGTAAATGTGCTTATATGGCTGATTGTCAATGTGTTTCTGAAAGTGTGCGTATGTGTAAATGTGATTATGTGCTTACTTGATTATGTGCGTAGATGTTCTAAATGTGATTATGTGCTTACTTGATTATGTGCATAGATGTTCTAAATGTGCTTATGTGTTTACTTGATTCTGTGCGTGAATGTTCTGAAAGTGCCTATGTGATTATGTGACAAAGTGATTATATGTCAATATAATTATAAGCTTACATTGTTATGTGTGTATGATATATATTCTATTTCAATACTTTGATTTACACACTTGTATAACACAATATGATCTTGTTGTAAACCATCTGCTGTCCATTAAAGAGAATGAAAGTTATCTGGTTAAAATGTTGTAAAGTCCTTTTAAAGATATATGTGTACAAAGGACTTAGATTATAAAGATCAGAAATGTTAGGTTGATCTTTCAATAGAAGTCACTTTGCATAAATGATGTAAGCAGAGCAGCTTAAGAATGAATCATTGTTGTATTTGTATTTCAGAGTCTGTAAAAGTCCTTTCAATATGTAATGATATAATAATGTAAGAAAGGACTTAGTTAGAAAAGATCAAATCTGTTAGGTTGATCAGTCTATATGATCGTAGAATGGACTCTACGATTCCAAGCAAAGAAGACTCAACGATTCGGACTCTACGATTCCAAGCAAAGAAGACTCAACGATTCGGTATGTTCGTAGAGTGAAAGGTACGACTCTCAGCCCGGATGACTCTACGATCATCAAAGAGGAACAGACGTGCAAGAAGTCTACAGAGTATTCATGCAAAATCAAATAACTGATCAGGCAGTAATCGTAGAGCCGAACTCTACGATCGTCAAACAGACAGCGAAGCAAGCCTGTAGATAACACTGAGCCAGAGAAGAAGTATACTCTACGATACACACTCTCTAGCAAAATCGTAGAGTAAACTTGCTGAGCAAGTTTTCAAGGACTGGAATATGCACAGATAGAAGAAGTCATTAAGTGGAACAACATTATGAGGCAATGCAGTATATTGATCTAGATATGGAACAATCGTTGAGTAGAATCAAAGGATGTGCCAACAGACTGCAACTCAACGATTCCAATAAGAAGCACTACAGTCAACGAACTCTACGATTTGATCAGACCCATCGTAGAACGAGATCAGCAGCTTCATGACTTGCACAGGAAGACAAGCTCACAGAACGAAACCAAAGCAAAACACTGCAAGCACAAACTCTGTGACCTGACCAGAACAGCAAGGTCACAGAGTAAGAGAAAAGATCATTCTAACTCAACGTTTCACTTGACAGTCATTCATGGGGTTGAGTTCGCAGGATCAAAGTGGACAGTCTATCACTCAACGAATTCATCAAGCAGGACAGAGCTAGCATGCTATCAGAATGGCTATATGATGAAAGAAAGAAGAGTATACTCCTCGCCCAGACTAAAGAAAGATTAAGTGCTGTCAAGATACAGATGCATGTCAGAGACATAGTAGACGTTGTGCTCAAACGACTATAAGTCAGGAACCCACTACTCAGGAAAATGGTGAATAAGGTCAGACTAATGGGACATCTCTGAATGCAGCAGAACAGTTGATTCTTAAAGTCAAGGAAAACATTTATTGATGAATCAGTATATTAACTAGCAAAGAATATAATAATCTTTGCTGAACAACTCTGAGAAAGCAACGGCTATAAATTCAGAGAAAGCAGAGCTACAGGTTAACATATCAGAATACGTCAGAAAAGCACTGACACAAGCGGCAAGAAAGTCAACATTGAAGATATTGAGGATTTGCACAAGGCCAAATGAAACCAACGGGATTTATCTCAACGGTAAAATATGCTCAGAGATATAAAGGCACACATAACAAACAGAAAAAGGTTGTTGCAGTTGTTAAAAAATACACGAGAGAGATGATGGTAGAAAACAACCGATCGTAGAGTGAAACAGAAAATGAAGATGCTGAAGGACTCTACGATCCATCAGAACACTAACACTGAATTGAGAAAGACATAGAGATAAATAACTCTATTACAGAAGAAGTGTTCAGAGCTGCTAGGTACATGGAAGAGAGAAGCTTAAACGCAAACTTGATACATACATGGTAGCAATTGAGTACCAAAAGGAAGGAGCATTACAGTCATCTCAGAAGCCCATCTCGAGAAGCTATAATCTGTCTATGATAAGAAGGAACAACTGAGTACCAAAAGAAAGGAGCATCACAGTCATCTCAGGAGTTCATCTCGAGAAGTTATCAAGTACCAAAGAAGCTGAAGTACAAAAGCCTAGCAGCACAATGGGTGATCACAAGAAGATATTGAACATATAAAGAAGTCAAGCATCATTGCCGAACTCAATATTATCCCAGGAATGATCACACCCTGCTACTGAGTGTTTTAAAGACAATAGGACTTAAAGTACAACTCAGTAGCAACTCCAACCTCTTTCAAACGATCAGGGAGCCAAGTCTGTTGGACTTAAAGAGGGCAGTTGTCCTTGTCATAGTGACTAAAGGAGCCAAGTCTGCTGGACTTGAAGAGGACAGTAATGTCCTTGTCTTTGTGACTAAACAAACCAAACCTACTGGGTTTGAAGGGTTCTTAGTGAACCAGAGTTTCCAGGCTAATGAGCTTGAAGGGTTCCGTATGAACCTTCCTTAGTGGATTTCCTACTAGTTGTAGTAGAAGAGTGGAGTAGGAGTTATTCAGTCTCCGAACCACTTTAAACTCTCTGGTGTCATTTACTTTCAGTCATTTACATTTTGTCTCATACATATATATATATATATATATATATATATATATATATATATACATATGACTGTGAATTAGTTTATTTAACAAATGACCTTCTTCAACTTAATCTCAAACTCAACGGAGAAGTTTTACAAATCTATAAGGGGTGTTTTTCAAACTAGTATTCCGCTGTGCAAACAAATTATTTGGTAATGAACTCTTAAAGAAAAAAAAAAGTTTCTAAGAGATCTATTCAACCCCCCCCCCCCCTTCTAGATCACTTGTGTACCTCTGGGAACTAACAAAAATATTAACACATTTTTCAGGTACTTTACCTGACAAATTTTGTACACGCATAATGACATGTATGTAGTTATCTGAGGTAATTTACACCTCTAAAAATCATAAAATAATTCATATAATATATAAAAATTATTTTTCGTAATTTTTCACTTCGTTACTTGGACAACATGTTACATTAACATACTCACATTTTTGAAATATTATCTCTCATAAAAGTCATAATAATTCCATTATACATAAATATAATTTTTTTTAATAACTTAAAACATTCATTTTTCTAATTTATTTTCATTTCTTTAATATTTACATTAACTTCTTTATATATAAATTATATAATTTAATATTATATAATTTATATATTTATATATTTATATTTTCCTTTCTTAAATAATTAATTTTTTTTATTCCTCCAAAATTATACATTTATTAACCCTCTCATTAATTTAATCATCTTATATAAATTATATAATAATTCTTATATAATTTATATAATTATTTTTTCATTAATAATTTCCTTATATAAATTATGTACTTTATTAGTATATAGTTTATAAAATTATTTCATCCTCTTAAATAATCTTTAAACCTTCACCATATTTATTGATTAATTAAATAATCAATATTTCTAATTTTTCTAACTCCCATATTCACTTTTTATTAATTTTTGGATTAATTTAATTATTAATCCTTTAATTTCCATAATTAATGAAATTTATAATTTCAATTTAACATAAACACATATATATGTATATATATACAAGTTTCGTCCATATATCTCACATTACCACGTATACTATTAAATCAAAATTTTTGCACTTGTATAACAATTCTTTTGTACAATTTATTGTCCCTTTATATGAAATTTCTCTCATTCTTAATAAATTGTTTTTAAAACAATTTATTTACTTTTCAATTATTTTAAATTAACACAATTCATTACCACCTCTGTACAGATTTAATTTAACAACTAAATCTCATCACATATCTTAAATCACATAAAATAATAATTAATTTACATAACCTTAATAATTTTATCGATTAAATTCTCATTTACTATTATTAAGAAAATCCTAAAAATTCGGATCCTCACAGGAGAATTATAAAAAGGGTGTTTATTATTTAATTCCACAATCCAGACAAGTTTTTCAGTACTTTATGTTAAATGTTTGTTTGTTATGATATGTAATTCTTGTTTCAAATACATATACATTATGTGCTATGTGATCTGTGGATAATATGACAACGATGTGTACTTTGTGCTATAATATGAATGTATGTGAGATATAATGCTTAAGTAGAAGCACAACACATGATGTATGACACACACAGAGCATGCTAAGCTATGTGCTACGTGAAGCATGAAAAGTGTAAACTGTTGAACTTGCTGAGCCGTTGTGCTCATTACTTGCATAATATACATTTTTGCAGGTAAAGATATAAATTTCAAGAATATCGGATTACATTAGAGATGGAATAACCTAGAAGGTTGTGAATGTTGTTATTATATTTTTATATTATAATTCTATGTGGGTAAATTTCCCAAGTTTATAATGATACATTGTATATGTTTATTTATATGTTGGATCCAGTTAGGATGAATAGAGTTAAAATGTGAAATGTGATTGTTCAAGATAATTGTTACGATATAGGGTATTATATATTCAATTATGAAACAAAGAGAATTTGTATGGATATGAACAATATTAAATTGTAAATGTTGAGATTTATGACACTGGTAATAGAAATACAAAAGTAAATGTTGCGATCCAGGGACTAGGATCGAGATATTAAGATTTTAAACATCTAAATATTTTAATACAATGATTGAGAAAAGAGGTGAAAAGAGAAAAATTTATACCAAAAAACTTGGTAATTAATGACTATAATGTCAATAAATGAATTAATTAAGGTGATTAAAGATTTATTAACCGACCAAAATTTGGACGTTAAGGAAATAATGAATAATAAATATGGAATATAAGGTAATAAGATTGGTCGAATTTCGGGGTCGTTACAGTTGGTATCAGAGCTAGAAGTTATAAACCTTAGGTAAATGATACCTTAGGCTATAACCTTAGTGAGAAAGAGTATAGTTAGTTACGTATTCTGAAAACTTAAGCGTATAGTAAGTTCGTGACTCGTGATTGTATGGTGGAGCCCCTCAGCGAATGGGCGACTATGGTCTGACTAGGACAAGTTCCTCAAGCCATATGATTATGGTAAGTTCCTGAGCCCAAATACGTGACAAGTTTGATGAACATGGGGGGGATTAGATTAGAGAGCCATAAGTCGAGACATATAGTTCTCAGATGTTGACTAAGGTTAAGAGATAATGAAAGATATAAGAATATTAGAAAGAGATAGAGATGTTAAGGAAAATTTGAATGAAAGTAACGAATTGAGAAAGTTTATAAGTAAGAATTAAGAATATAACTGAAAGAATATTTGAAATAATTCAAAGATGAATCTCAATGAAAATCAGGGGACACCTGATTCAGACAATAAAAATGATAAGGAAATCTAAAAAAAACATAGAAAGAGATCATAATAACATGATCAGGAACAGTGAGAGGATCGTACTACGATACGATCACAAGATAAGAAAAGCGAATAAGGAATAGATTATAATGCAAGATCATGATGGGATCCAATGAGACTGTAAAATAACAGAGAGATCTGTTAATGATTCAAAGGGTATAGCTTAATGTTATTAAGAGATATGGTACTATGAAATAGTACAAGAAGAATTCAGAGAATGATGAGACATGAATGACAGAAATGTTAAGATAAGGGGGCAGGAAGTTTGGGTACGAAATTTCAATTGAGGACTCACGTGGTGACTGGGTTGCACAATCTTTTGTATGGGCATGGGACTGGTGTTTACTTAGTTACTATGTGATAATCATTGAAATGTTAGAGTCGCATTAGCAGTTTTGATAGATAAATAATATTAAGTTTAGGCACGAGTTCTTAAAACTCATGCATATGGTAAGTCCATGACTCATAATCGTATGATATATTTTGAGCCCCTCAGCATATGGATAGTCTTTGATTTGGTCTCAGATTACATATTGCTAGGACAAGCTTCTAAACTCATATTATTATGGTAAGTTCCTGGACTCATAATGTGTGGTAAGTTTGATGAACTATACGGGGGTATAGAAAAGTTGGAGTAGTTTGAAATTCTAACATGATAGTAATAATAGTCCTAGCAATAAATTTGGTAATTAAGTGAAGAAGCAGAAGGTGAATGTTAGGGAATTTAGGATATTCCCACTTTTCTAGCTTTGCTAGACTTCGAAATTTTTGGCCTCAAGCTAATTTGGCATGAATGTGCTTTGAAAAAAAAATACAAATGAATTTTAAGCGATTTAAAAAGTGTCTATGCTACTTGTTTCGGCTAGACAGAATTATTTTTAACATCAAAATGTATTTTAAAAGACTCATCAATGCACCTTTTAACCCGGTGTAGATGTGATGAATGACAGAATGCTCAACGTGTTGTTGAGACAGAGAGGTACTATGATGTCATAAGATGATTCAACACCATAAAGTATGGTGTAGGAGTTGTTAACGACGGAATTCTCAACGTACTGTCAAAATAATGCGGTAACATGAAGTCATAAATGATTTTGATTTATGAAAGTATGTTAAAGCTATAAGTTAATGCCATTTGACTCGGCTAGACGTTTTGAAAAGTTTTGACATGATGAATATTTTAAAATTTCTGCGGGTTATAAATTGTTAAAAGAAAGTCTATGCTAATTAAGCTGGCTAGACAAGCATTGGAGAAATACAAGTCTAAGCTATTTGATTCAGCTAGACAAATTTTGAAATATATATTTATTGAATTCATGTTCTTTGAAAGTTATATCTAATCAAATTACTCTTTTAAGAATTCTAAGGCTGAGATGAACAACCCTTGTAAAAAGGGAAAAACAGAAAGAGATTACGGGTATTGCAGGTTTATCGAATGGTCACCTGGCATATCGAAACACTGGAATTACAGATTATTCTACTGGCGTGCCAAATTACGGATTAAATATACATCACTTTAATGACAGACTGATCCACTGTTAGGGTTTGTAGTATGAAGTACTCGGGGAGCGAAGTACTGTTAAACCGGAAAAAATGTTCATTCAGCATACTACAAAAAGTTTTGTTTAATTTTTTTCTTAAAATTCCTCTACTCTTATGAAGATTGGATGGTAGGATAGGATAGCAATTTCTAATTGAGAGCGATAATAAAAGTATAATTTGTGGGATAAAGAAACTATAAAATGTGATGGATGAGAAAATTGCAGTGTACAATGACCATGAGAAAGGAAGGAAAGAAAGATATGTGGCGTAAATGCAAAGGAAATGTGTAAGTTGCAAATGAATGATATATTAGTACATAGAAATTTTGAGGACGAAATTTTTGAAGGAGTGGTGAATGTGATACCCCAGGATTTTTAGAATAATTCTAAATAAGGATTATGATGAATTAAGAAAATGTTAGCATTTAAAACGTAGAGTTGAATGATAGAGGTATTAAGGAATGCTTTATGGAATGTGAAAAAGATTTATATGAATTAAGCAAAGAAGGATGAATGTGCAGAGTATAAATGAGGTGTAATAAAAAGTATGAAATAAGTTGATTGAGTAAGGGTAAGTGCGATTAAAGAAAGAAAATTTTTCAGAGAATGAGAAATCAAAGAAATTGTGAATTGAATTAAGAGTTGAATATTCTAATAGTTACGACCATTATAGTGTTATCCATGTAAGTTATGGATATTAAAGAGATAAAATATGATTATTATGGATATAGTTGTGATTTATCAAGATAAAGGTATAGCAAGGTACTATAAATAAAATACGTATGATGATTACGGTAATTATGATTTCGAGGACGGAATCTTGTTAAAGGGAGAAGAATGTGAGGACCCAAATTTTCGAGATCATTTTAATAATATTAAATAAGAATTTAAATAACAAAATTATTAAAGTTATTTAAATTAATTGTGATTGATATGTTTATGTAATTTAAAGTATGTAAAGGGATTTAATTGGTAAATTGAATCTGTATAAAGATGGTGTTAAATTATGTTGAATTAACATAATTGAAAAGTAAATAAATTATCTAAAAATAATTTATGAAGAATAAGAGAAATTTCATGTAAAGTTACAATAAATTGTACAATAAAATTATTATAGAAATGCGAAAATTATATTTAAATAATGTTATGTGATAATGTGAAATATATGAATTAAATATGTATATATATACATTGGTATATATATAGGTGTGCATGTTTAAATTGTGATAATTATAAATTCATTAATTAAGGAAATAAAGGGATTAATAATTAAATTAATACAGAAATTAATGAAAAGCTAACGAGGAAGTTAGTAAGATTAAAAATATTGATTATATAATTAATCAATAATTAGGGTGAAGGTTTTAAATTATTTAAGAAGATGAAATAATTTTATAAATTATATACTAATGAAGTATATAATTTATATAAGGAAATTAAAGTAAAATTTTAATGAAAGAATAATTATATAAATTATATAAGAATGATTATATATAAAGGGATGAAATTAATGAGAGAAAAAAAAAAAGAAGGTATAATTATTGATTATATAATTAATCAATAATTATGGAAAAAGTTTAGAAATTAATTAAGAATAAAAGTAATTATATAAATTATATAATAGTAAATTATATAATTTATATAAGGAAAGTTAATGTAAATAGTAAAGAAATGAAAAATAAATGAGAAGAAGGAAGGTTTTAAATTATTAAAAAAATTATGTTTATGTATAATGGAATTTTTATGGAGAATAATATTTTAGAAACGTAAACACGTTAGTGTAACATGTTGTCCAAGTAATAAAGTGAAAATGTATGAAAAATAATTTATATATATCGTATGAATTATTTTATGAATTTTGGAGGTATAAAATACATCATATAATAACATGCATGTCATTATGCGTGTACAAAATTTGTCAAATAAAGTACCCGAAAAGGGTATAAATATTAATAATAAATCATGTTATGAATTTTGGTGAATTAAAATAAATATTTTACATACATTATATAAAATATTTATTACACGAGATAATTACATAATGTAGTACATTTTTATTTTTATTTTTATTTTTATTCTTGCATGTTGGCTTATCCGAATTGGGAGAAAAAGAGGCGGTGGACTTAAGAGGTGTTATTAAAAATAATTCATGCACATATATATATATATATATATATATATATATATATATGTGTGTGTGTGTGTGTGTGTGTGTGTGTGTGTGAGTGTGTGGAAGGAAATAAAGAAACAAAACAAATACACACTCTCTCTCTTTTCTTCTACCAACCGAACACCACCTCCACCGGAAAACCTCTATAATCACCAAGAGGAAGAAAAAAATTTGTGCCAACAAGTATGGGGCAAGCTTCAAATAAAGTTTTTGGCTTGAAGAGGTATAAAAATTAATTTATATAGTTTATTTTTGTATTTATTAGTGTTAAATAAATTTTGTGAAAAATTAGTAAATAATTAGAATAATTATTCTTAATAATTTTTGGATGTATATCTATGGATTATATGATTTTTTGAACAATTTTGTTGGGAAAAATTGGAGCAAAAAGGTGTAAATTTTGCTTGGGTGGTACATTGTTTCAGCAGGAAGAAGAAAAGAATTTCAGGGCTACCGCGCCATTTTTTTTTTTGACGCGGGTGTTAAACGACGCCGTTTTGGGGCGTGCAGAAGAGAGAGCCGCGCAATGCTCGAAGGATCGAGAAACGACAGGAAACGACGTCGTTTGGCGTTGACAGGGAGAGACCACGCGCCATGCGCGGCGGTCGGCACACGAGAAAATTATGACCGTGCCCCTGAACTTTTTAGGAAATGACCAGCGTGTCCTAGACGCGTAGAAATTACAATTATGCACCCTGAACTTTCTAGAAAATGCTGATTATGTCCCTAAAGCCGCGAAAATTACCAAAATGACCCAAAAATTATTTTTAATTGAAATAAATGTTTAAAAAATTATTTAAAAAATTACTAAAAATATCAAAATGATGTTTGGGCATTAAATTAAATATTTTTGTAAAAATATTAAATATTGGGGATTAATATTTAAATGTTTAAATATTAATCTAATAAGGTTACAATTTAGAAAATAATTAAATAAAATTTTTGGACAACCAAATATGCTAAATTTTATCCTGTAAGTCGGGTTGTCCGCAGGGACTATGTTTTATATTAGGTTAAATTGATATATTAAGGGACAAATATCATGAGAGGATAAATAATTATTAATTGATTATTTTATGATCATAGGTTGTACGAGGAGCATTATAAAAAGGGTATTTATTATTTAATTCCACAATCTAGACAAGTTTTTCAGTACTTTTATGTTAAATGTTTGTTTGTTATGATATGTAATTCTTGTTTCAAATACATATACATTATGTGTTATGTGATATGTGGATAATATGACAACGATGTGTACTTTGTGCTATAATATGAATGTATGTGAGATATAATGCTTAAGTAGAAGCACAACACATGATGTATGACACACACAGAGCATGCTAAGCTATGTGCTACGTGAAGCATGAAAGGTGTAAACTGTTGAACTTGCTGAGCCGTTGTGCTCATTACTTGCATAATATACATTTTTGCAGGTAAAGATATAAATTTCAAGAATATCGGATTACATTAGAGATGAAATAACCTAGAAGGTTGTGAATGTTGTTATTATATTTTTATATTATAATTCAATGTGGGTAAATTTCCCAAGTTTATAATGATACATTGTATATGTTTATTTATATGTTGGATCCAATTAGGATGAATAGAGTTAAAATGTGAAATGTGATTGTTCAAGATAATTGTTACGATAAAGGGTATTATATATTCAGTTATGAAACAAAGAGAATTTGTATGGATATGAACAATATTAAATTGTGAATGTTGAGCTTTATGACACTGATAATAGAAATAAAAAAGTAAATGTTGCGATCCAGGGACTAGGAATCATTCCATATATATATATATCGGTATCATTTAATGGGCAATTTAAAGTTGCATGAAATCCAATTTCATATTTAAAATAAACCATTTATTTTAATTATAAAATCATGTAAAAATAAACTATTTATTTTTATTATATTTTTGTATTTTTTTTGAATTTTTAAAATCATTCAAAATAAACCTTTTTATTTTTAATTAAAAAAAATTTGCTCAAAATTACAAAA